>NW_024121135.1:910619-1031364 GCF_016745375.1 Pimephales promelas
CAATTCAATCAAGTGTTTATGTTGTCCTTCTCTATATTGGATTATGAAATTAATAAACCTCCCTTTCAATCAGATTGAAATTTAGGATCGAATAAGGTGTGATTGAGCAGCCTATTCGATAACTTATGTATTATTTGGGCACAATATATACCAATACAGCCTAGCTGTTCTGTCATCCCAGACCGGTGCCAGCCGCTTCCACCGGGTCGCGAGCGGTGTGTGTTTGTGTGTGTGTGTCCATACCTGGTCCATACCAGACACACAGCCAGTCTCCGTTCAGGTTCACGGGAAATTGGTGGTCTTGTTTTTAATATGTGGCTCCAGAATCGCTAGCAAAGCATCAAACTGTCCCGCTGACATTCTGAGGTAAATTTTGAATCGCTCAGGATAAATTCGCAACTCCTTGATAAGGTGGAACTCTCCTGCCTCGGCGCAATTTCAGGATTGGATGGACGTAATATTTTCTCTTTCTTCTCTTTTCAATAAGAGAGAGGGCAAAAATCATCCTCACTGCTTGACGAATCCATTTGGTATTTTTGCGTTTTTTTTCCCGCAAACGCTTAATAAATACGCAACGGACTCGGTGTGCAAGGTTTCTATGCGTGACGAATTTTTAGGCTGACGAACACGAAAATACGCATACGAAAATTTCGGACTCGGTGTGCAATGGCCTTTACTCTAGATGACCTAAAGCCAGACCTTTGTGAATCATATTACAAGAACTGCCAGGGCTTACCATAAGGATGCACCAATGCTCTTATTTAGATTCTTCTCTAGGCCTTGTTCACCGAGTGGTTGAAATACTACTAATAAGTCTTCATCCACGATCTTTTTACTTGCCATTGATTTCTCTTTCCCACCAGCCAATTAATAAAAGGCATAGTTTTAGTCTCACACAGAGTTGTCATTGTCTTAAAAGCCTAGATTTAATTTAGTCTATCATCGAATATGTCCAGACAGTGCAAATGGCCACCTCTTTAAAACACACCAATGCATAGACAAAGAAACTTATACCAAAGACTGATCTCATGAAATGGTGTATGTATGACACGCCAATTCGTATTTCCATTTTTTGGCGTGCTATCAACACGCATAATCGCTTTTCAGTGTGTTTATGAACGACGTTGACTTAACGTTTTTACTGTATATATAAATATGTGACTTACCCCAACCCCGTCCCTAAACCGTCCCTAAACCTACCCCTCACTGGGGATAATAGCATTTATGAGTCTTCCGCTACCATCCAAGGAAAAAAATATCGCTCCCCAGATGTATATCTACGTTTTGGCGTGTACATACACTCAGAATCAGTCTAACATTTAACGGCGTAGACATACACGCGAATAGCTCAAAATGCATATAGATAACACGCCACTTGACTGTATGTTTATGCAAAAGTCATGATGTCATGTTGTATACCAGGATATTCTGTAGCTACTCATTGTCTTGGACATATCTAGATCAACTATAGCATTCCACCTTACTCCAAACTGCCCTTTAATCTTGTTTTTCCAAGCTATAGAGTTTATGTGAGAATGTGATGAAATGTTGAATGACTCCTGTTACCACTAACAGCATTTGAAAAGTACTGATCTAGTAAATCAAATCTAATTTTGGACATCCAGGATGCATAGATAAGACTTGCAGGCATGCTGGGACTTTGGCAGACCGTGGAGCCCAAACCTCATTGTAGAATATTGTAATAAACCCCAACCACTACAAGATTGAGCAAGGGACAAAGACATCAAAGTAGAATTACACAGGCTGTTTGATCTCTTTCCGTTTTCCCCCTCATTTTAACATCATGCTGTACTGTTTACACTCTGTTCCTCATTATGCTCTTCATCCATCAGACTCATTCCTCATTATGCTCACTCCTCGATCAGGGAAAAGAACGTGACTTTTAAGATGATGTCGGTTCCAGTTTCTGAGCGTGAGGCAATATTAGTGTGTAACAAGTGCAAGTCTTGGATTTTAGACAGTAACTCTAGAAAGTCGCTCGCTCTTTCACTAAAATGTAATGTTTGTGCTTTCACAAACAGGATATAGATTTTTTTTCCCAATGTTTTACGTAGATGTCTGCTCTTCTAAGATAAAAATGCAGTTTTGGACATTGTGCAAAGGTTTTTAGCACGGTCATCACATTCAGGTAATAAATAGAGCTCTGGGGCCTCATTTATAAACGTTGCGTACGCACAAAAGAAGGCGTACGCCGCTCTCTACGCAATAGTTGGTATTTATTAAAAACAAACTTGACGGTAAAATGTGCGGTCCTTCAGGCAAGCTCTGACCCAGGCGTACGCACAAAAACGGGTAAAATGAGAAATGGCGACACCGTCGGCAGTTGGAAAAAACACGTGAAAGTGTGTGAAACTGTAGACGGTTGTGTAAAATAAATTGCAATACTGCCTCTCATAAATAACACGAATACTTCACAAAGCAAGTCTTAACAGCTTACAATTACACGAACACCCGTTTGATCGATCTGTAACAGAAATGCAAATTAACAAATATTTCCAAAAAGAAAGTGAAATATTTTCTGCTATAATATTGGTATGCAATTCATCCTCATAAATAAGATGGTAAACAGAACGAACTGATATTCTCGCCAATATGTCCATCTAACGGAGCAGATATAGCAATTAGATAGTCAGATAGATAGATAATTGGAGATATATAGATAGATCGATAAATATTATTTGTCCACTGGGAAAAGTTGTTTTCATAGTAAAAATGTCTCGGTATATGCATTTAGTTTGTTTTATTTTTGATAAAATAACGTATGACGTGTCTCAACCATTCAGAAAGCTGCAAGAAATTACATTTGCGTTGAACTATTTATTTCCCATTTCCAAGTAGATTAAACCCAATATCCGTAGCTTGTCAGATGCAGAATTAAATGGATGTAAATAAAATGCCCCATCACAATACGTATAATGACGCACAATGGCTGATCTTGAGCTCTTAGAAGATGTGGCGATTAAATGGAAGGATTCGGAGTGAACGCATCATCTTCACAACAAAAGGTGTGGAAAATATATATTATTTATTCAAGAATTATATTATGCAGTTTATTTCAGTTAGGACAGTCTTGATTTCGCCCAACTCCTTGGCCACCTCTTAATGACTAGACGCTTTTTTTGCCTCGACTTTGATGTCCGACCATTTCTTTTTTATTTCAAGCCACAGTCCGAGGTTGTGATGCTACAGCATTTACGGCGTCTGCTTTTGCCACTCAAGTGCCTTTTTGGCATTAGTAATGCCCACACTGTGCCCTCCAAACAACATTTTTCTCCTCTTTTCCACCTCGCCAACGATAAGTTCTACTTCCCAGATAGCAAACTGACATTGAATCAACGTGGAAATATGACATTGAAACAACGTTGATCTGACATTGTTTTGCGTCATTCTTTCAAAACTAACGGAAAATCAACTTGAAATCAACGTTGTTTCAACGTTATGAAAGCAAACCAATTTTCGATTTCATTTAGCTTTGAAGAATGCCGCGTCTGACCTTGGTTCAACGTTAATTCGATGAGCAAATCAACGTTGTTTCAATGTCATGAGAGACGTCGTTTCCACGTTGATTCAATGTCAGTTTGCTGTCTGGGTTCACATTGAGTGAAGTTACGTTTTTTTTATTTCCTCTCTGTGTTGATTTCGCAATTCATGAATATTAACTTTTGGGCGTTTCACGGACTATTTATGGGCAACTATGGGCATGGCATGAAGCCGCAAAAGCTGCGCTACATTTAGAACTGATTGTGATTTATTAAGGGAAAAATGCGTCGGATGTGCGTGCGCACGGTTTTATAAATCAGAATATTTCTGTGCGTACGCACGTCCTATGTTTCATCCGTACGCCACTTCTGACGCAAATCCTACGCAAAGTTTTATAAATGAGGCCCCTGGTGTTGAGATAGAGCTCATTACCAAATGTGAGATTTTGGCAGCTTTGGGATCGTTCACACAAACAACCTCATGATGTAAGTCGTTGTAGTGACGTAGATCAAGCATTTCCACTGGCCATCTCTGTGATTTCTATTGAGAAAAAAAAAATGTATTTATATATTTCCATTTTGAGTGGTATGGCTTCACCTTGAGGCCCTGATATACTTCAAGCGAAACCAAAGAATGAATTGGAATGACATCAATTTGGAAAAAGTCTCTCTCTATATTATGTTATATATACATTAAATACCTCTCTCAGCAGCGTGGATGGCACCGCAATATCGCTGCAAAGGTATTCAGAACTTATTTTTACCCTTAAGTAAAGAACGAAAAAGAACTTTGTTGTGTCTGTATTTGGGGCCACTACTAGAGTAAGGGTCTTTCCCCCCCCATCTGGCAGTCATAAGCGTTTCAAAGTGTGTGAGCATTTGTGTACAATGTGTTTTGTATAAATGTTTGTCAAATTTCTTACCAAGGTATTGTATAATGTGTGTGTGTGAGCGTATGTGAAAACAGAGACACTTGTGCCCGTGGCGTCAAGGAGAGCTCGTGACTGTGCCTGTTTAACTCCGCTAACAGAACAACCATCCTCAAACGCAATCACGCAACCCACAGATGGCCCACAGAACACAGACAGCCACACAGAAACTAACAAGGGACCATAATAATCCACAACCCCACAGCATAGACACATAAACCAGGGACAATACAAACTTCCCTCAAAACAGAACAATTGTGTTGTTTTCACAGCACATCCCACCTGTTTCCAAAGAGTGGAAAAAGTCGTTTTCCACTCATTGATTCTGGGAAGTGGATCTTAATCATCACCTGTAGGAGTAGATGTTACATAACCTGCCCTTAAACTTAAACATGTGCAGTCATTATATTAATTGCTATTTAATGGAATGAAGTGGTGAAATTGAGAAATACTGAGACTTAGTTTACTGAAAGACATTAATGCATTTAAATAAGTATTGGATTATGGATGTTGATGTTAGCCATCATGGTGTGATTTCAACAAGTATACCATGATCCTGGATCAACATTCAGTTTGAGGGACACGTTTCCTCTGTTTTTAGGGATACTGTTAGTTATGGGTAGGGTTAACAATACCTTTACCAATTGAACCATAAATGAAGAACAGACTACACTATTTGTATTTGTTACCAATGTAGAGACTACCATATATTAACTATAATGTGTTAATGATTTGTAAGTGCTTTATTGCTGTATACTTATTATAAAGTGTAACCAAAAAACAAAACAAAACAAAAAATTGGCTTACAGTCTTACTAAAACCGATGCGGTTTTATGTTCCTGATGGATAATTATTTTCTTTCGGGTGTGAGTAGACAAATTTTGTGAAAAGGGCCTTGAGATGTGAAAAATGCTGCTCAGCAAACTACAATGATAAATGTATGTAAATAGCAAAAACTGTGAAATTTACGGTAAAATACCGGCAGCTGTGGTTGCCAGTTTTTTACCGTAAAGACTATAAAGCTAGAAACCCACTAACCATTTTTTTCTACTAATTTTCAGGCATTGGAATTATTTATTTTTAAGCTTTGAAAAGAAGGTATTTGGTGTAACATTATCGCCTTGATGAGTTGGTGACTATAGGCCCCTGTTTATCTGATTTAAACATCTGATCAAACTGGACAGCTCTAAATATAGGTGAAAAAGGCATACTCGACTCATTTTTCAATGGTGGACATGAATGAATTTTACATTACAGCTCCTCTCAACCCAGCCTGTCTTTTTTTCAATGAAGCCCCTCCTTCCGAAATATGAAATGTGCTGTGATTGGTTAGCTGGCTCAGTGTGTTGTGATTGGCAAAGTTTAGTGTGTGTTTGAAAAATGCCACGCCCCTTATAACAGCGAGCTCTACTCAGATGTAAAAATTAGCGATGGCATCATTTTCAAAGGTTTTCGAGGCCGATTCAGACCCTGACAATGCTAACGAAAAATAGGATTGTGCGGAACGGATTTCAAGCAGGGACTTTGCAAGCACGGGTTTCACAGGACGTTTCAGAGTGGTATTTAAAACAAAATTCTTATAGATATGATGTTATCCATCATTTAATCATATTTGCTAATAGAGTCAGTAATCGATAACAAAATCATGGATAATTTTCCAAAATGGCGACGGACAGTCTTACGAAAGAAAGAGCTTGTTTAAAATAAGTGTTAACCTCCCGAAGTTCATCAGGAAAACTTTTTCTAGGGTGGAAAAAAACAGAGACAACACATTTAATCTTCTCTAGCGCAGCTCAACAAGGCCTCGTCAACTTTTGCACGTATTCCGTGGATGGAGATTATTGAAATGAATAACGTTATGTATTCATAAGAAGTGGATTCTTTCAAATAAAATATCTCCCTTTGGCATAGACATACACGCACTAACTAAAGTGAAAAAGTGAAAAAGCAAAATTGGACCCCTTTAAGACATCAACCTTCTTAGTATTCCTCAACCTCTTTATAATAAACAACATGACAAATGAAAAAGAATTTCTGTTTTCTAATCTAATCTAAAAGTGTATAGGGTTGCAACTCGCTAGTGACCTGAAGTATGTAAAAGTGTACTTTTTTTGTGCAACCATGATTATTTACACTACTTTAAGGTCATAGGTACATTATACCAACGCGTTCTCATCCCAAAGCGCCATATAGGACGCTTTTGCAAAAGCGTAAATATCCAAAGCACATGGCACCCTTTAACGTCTAATGAGACGCTTCGGTTAATGGTTAAGTTTAGGTATGGTGTAGGGTAAGGGTTAGACCACTAGGGGGCGCCTTCTGCCCAAATATATCTGCGTCTCATTTCACGTTAAAGGGTGCCATGTGCGTTGGATATTTACGCTTTTGCAAAAGCGTCTTATATGGCGCTTTGGGATGAGAACGGGCTCATTATACTTAATCAAATATGTACTGCATAATATTCAGACTGATCTCATGAAGTAGCGTGCGTATGACACGCCAATACGTATTTCCATTTTTGGCGTGCTATCAAGACGCATAATCGCTTTTCAGCGTGTTTATGAACGCCGTTGACTTAACGTTATTACTGTATATATAAATATATGACTTACCTCAACCCCGTCCCTAAACCTACCCGTCACTGGGGTTAATGGCATTTATGACTGTTCCCTTACCATCCTAGGAAAAAAAAAAGATCGCTCCCCAGATGCAGATCTACATTTTGCTTCGTTTCGCGCGGACATTTGACGGCGTGTACAGACACGCGAAATCACTCGGACGTTAATGGCGTAGACATACACGCATACGCATACACGCGGATACACGCGGATAGCTCAAAATGCGTAGAGATAATACACCACTTGACTCGAAAGTGCCGTGTATGTTTACACAAAAGTCATGATGTCATACAGCATGCTTACTTGTTAGGGTTTGGCTTAGGGTTAGTTGCTTGTAATTATGCATAATTTACTGTTATTATTACTATAGTAAGTACATGTAACTACGTCACGATTTAAAGGGGACATATCATGCAAAATCCACTTTTTTAGCCCTTAAATGCATTTTGTTGTATATTTGGAGTGTTTAGTACAGAAAAGATGAAATTATTCTCTTCAGGTGATTCGTTTATATCTTTATATTCTGTTTTGGTCATATTTTTCAACCTGTTCAGAATTTTCTGTTTTCTATGACGTTTTTTTTAACTACAGCGTCACCGTATTTGCAGCGGAACTGCCAAATAAGGACATCGACTACCGGCCCAACACTTCGAGCAATCCGCCATTATTATTTCGCGCTCCGGGCAAGTCAAAATGTTCGGTTTTTGGATGTAGTGACCTGAAGCACTTCAAGGATTCCCACTTCAACAACCTCCGCCAGTATAAAGAAGGGTTTGCCGATTGACTTCGTCTGAATGAGAGGTAACGTAAAATTCCTTCTATCTTTGGAGACGACGAACGGAGCATTTCGATAAGCTGTAAATATCGTTAATAAAAATAAAGTACTTTACTTTCTTAAAACACAAGGTGGTCATGGTTTAGCAGTACCTTTGTCTTTCTTTGTTTCTGTTTTGAAGTAACGTTACACCTCTGCACTATTATTGTTCTTGAGTTTCATCAATGGTCATTTAGCTGCTTTTCTGACGCTTTTCTAAACGTATCATATTATCAATACAGATTTTTTGTGGTAAGATTAGACCGTAGTCATTTATCTTGTCAGTGTGCTTGTTTTAACAAGAGAAATAGTCGACTTTCACTAAGTTTTCACTAACACAAAACAGTTAACTTACATACCAATACATCCATATGAAGAGGTTGTTCTGCAGGTTCGTCGTCGTCTTTATCAACTCGCTCGCTCTGGCTGGAATATGTAAGGCTTGATGGACAAGTCTTCTGTTGTTGACATTTTATTGACGTGTGAATAAAAATGTTCTTTTAAGGTATCGTATATAATCGTATATCTCTAATCAAACTACAATAATGGCCGAACGTGGGGAGTTGAACCGACCGTGAACTCATCGACCTGGAGAGCGGGCGGGGTGTGACGCATCTCCTTTTTATTTAAAGGGGCCGCTTTGAAACGGGTCGCTCACAGACGCATATCAGAAAAGGGGCTTGTGGAGCTATAATAATGAGGAATTCAGACCCAAGCATTGCAGTTATGCTTTATACAGACCACAACGGTATGGTTTATATGTAAAAATGAATGATTTAAAAGTATGATATGTACCCTTTAATCTCTGATGTTGTTAATTTACAAAAGAACAAACGGGTATCACCAGCAAAACTTGAAATGACTCCCTGCCCTCAATGAAAACCATTTACAAACAGTCCCAGAGGATGATCACTTGACTCATCCAAAGTGGATGTACATATCAGGTAAAACAGGGTTTGGATGTAGAAACACTCAAACCTTTTGGGGTTCTTCAGATTGAATGCGTAAAATAAACCGTGAGGAACATGTAAGCATGACATCATCATTACATCTCATTCTGCACTACAAACAATCTGTAACCCTAAATATGAGCAATAATAGTGATGTCTGCATTAGAAAGCAGCAGCATTTAACACAATGCTTTGTAAAGAGGGCACATGTCAGTTCTTAACTGAAGCGTAAAAGGCAATAACAATAATCTCTCACGAAGCTTTTATCACATGATACTGTTTGCCCAACATCGTAACAGTCATTACGTTTTCATTATTTCAAAGTCTTTTTTCATTTATATCTGCATTCCTATCAATCTGCCCGAAGACCTTTAAAATATGAGAGGCTGCCTGTGGCATATGATCTTCCGAAGTTGTTTCCTTTGCTTTGATGAAACCAACACTGCTTGAAAATCAATGGAGTGGCTCTGAGAGTGAGAGGTCAGAGTAAGTGCTCTTGTGTTGTTGCAGTCGCAGTGGTGTGATGGGAGCATGTAATGTGGCCCCTCACTTCAAAGGCCCAAAGAAAATACATAAATACAGAGCCATTAGGCGGATTGTTTTCTTAACTTAACATTTCAAACACATCGTCCACCATCACGTGTTGAATCTCCCCTCAACATTGCCTATGTTAATGCTGTTTTTGGGGCAGTCCATGGCACTGGATGCTTTTGGTGGATTCGTAACATCCTCAAGAAAGGGGCAAAAGAAAAACGTTGAGCTGAAATGATTGGCCAAAATTTAAAAATGTTAAAGCTACCATCTGCTACAAGCTACTATTAAAGGGTTAGTTCACCCAAAAATGAAAATTCTGTCAGTATTTACTCACCCTCATGTTGTTCCAACCCCGTAAGACCTTCGTTCATCTTCGGAACACAAATTAAGATATTTAAGATATTAAGATCGCTCCTGCATACAGTCCATAGGCTTCTTGAGGGACTGGCTCTTGCTGTCCCCGAAAAGTCATTAAAGACATCGTTAAAATAGTCCAAGTGACTACAGGGGCTCAATCTTAAGTTTATCAAACGACGAGAACACTTTTGTGCGCAAAAAAACAACAAAAATAACGACTTTATTTCAACTATTCATTTATTTCTCCCTCTGCGCGAGTCAGGTTACTAGTTTAATAGCGTAAGCTTCTGTTATTGTACGTCACACGCATCACACACACATGACCAGCGTCGGCCAATAGTGAGCCTACGTGTGACGTAGCTTTACGCAATCACACTACGTTAACTGACTTACAGGCTCATGGAGAAGGAAGTGAATAGTTGAAATAAAGTCGTTATTTTTGTTGTTTTTTTGCGCACAAAAGTGTTCTCGTCGTTTGATAAACTTAAGATTGAGCCCCTGTAGTCACTTGGACTATTTTAACGATGTCTTTGATGACTTTTCGGGGACAGCAAGAGCCAGTCCCTCAAGAAGCCTATGGACTGTATGCAGGAGCAATCTTAATATCTTAAATATCTTAATTTGTGTTCCGAAGATGAACGAAGGTCTTACGGGTTGGAACAACATGAGGGTGAGTAAATACTGACAGAATTTTCATTTTTGGGTGAACTAACCCTTTAAAACACAACTAACTACAAAACTGATTCAATTTTGGATTCTCATTGCAGAGAGAGTGAGAAAAAAAACGAAAGGGGGTCGAAAGTCTTCACTTCTTTAGTAAGTCATTCCCCAACAACACTGCGTAGAGAATGGTGGTCGGGCCTCAAACATACACACATCCTTGGGAGAGAACACCGCAAGTCTGGAGTTTACCCAGCAAGTTGTAAATGTGGATTTTCGAGACAACATTATTAGTGTCACAGAAGAGTTTGTAAACCGTACGGCTGACACCGTGAACTCTAGATACAAGGATGATCTTGTAGACAGATTACCACTTCATTACCAACAAGAGCTTCAAACGGCAGAAGGCTCGTCAGCAAGAATTCCAGTCGGAAAGCGGACCACATCAAACAGTAACCGAGGCCGTCTCTTCAACTTATTATAACTCCAAATGTTTACTGGAAGGAAATCGCCTCCTTTTCCACCAATACTACAGTATATTGGTAGTAAACATGTTTACAAGTCCAAGACAGAAACAAAATCATAATATTCTCTGAAGCTATTTTTAGACGTTAGAGTTGTAAACGCTTTTTTAAAAGACACACCATTTTGAGAAGAAAGAAGAACTCATTTTTTTTGGAGTGGTTGGGGCATTAGGAAAAGCCTTACAAACCTGCTAGACAAAAACCCTTGACCACAGTAAAAACATATATTAAAAAAAGCCTATAAAAGGATACAATTCTGGGGAAGTCTTGGTTCCATTTAGCCTGGGTTTCCCCCATACTGCCAATTTTATTCACGCTTTCCGGGGACCAATCACAGAACGGGGAGGGAGCAGCAAGACGATGACGACGTCTATGCGACATTCCGAAGCAGTTTGTTCATATCTATGGATCAAACATGGTAGCAGACGCGAAGTTAGCTTTCGATTCAGCTTTGGATATTGTTCTAAGTAGTTTAGAACGCAAATAAATTTCTGACTCGTCTTCTACCTCGTCTAATTTCTTTCGCTCTACACACGTCATCTGGTATAATTGAAACGATTGGCTATGAGCTACGTACAGGTGCATTTGATAGACATTCGTAGCACCCAATAAACGGCGCTGGGCGTTCATAAACCACGCCTCAAATATGAGAAAATGAACATGTGGTTCCCAGACCCCGTCTCAATGTCAATGAGGCGAGGTCTGGCGTTAGCCAGGCTAGTTTCCATTATTCTCTTTTTAAAGGGCAGAATTCTGAATTATTACAGTACTTTCAAGAGCATACAATACAAATGCCAAATATCAAATCTACAAATGATCATTTATTAATTTCAATCTCATAATTTACTTATACATTATTACAATAAAAAGTTGTATCTGTTACCATGAAATAATGCAGTGTTTTTTTTTAAACATTTTTAATTAAAGCCACAATACCTAAGATGTTATGCCGCTAGAGGGCGCTACATTCAAAACAACAACAACAACGGCTTTGCTTGATGACGCCGTGGAGGAACGCGGAATGTGGATAAATGTGGATATATCGTGGATAAATCAGTCAGACGGGAATCGAAAATTAGTTGTCATGGATGAGGTAAAGTTCGATTTCTATAACTGTTGCGTTTAATGACATGCTTGTTTTTCATTAAACTGAAATAACCGCAAGAAAAGTAAGTTTTAAAAGTAAATTAGTTTTTAACACCGATGTTAGGGGAGAGCCGGGACGGTTGAAACACTTTTCAGATAAACGTCGTTTTCTAAGATACAGCCAACAGTTCACATTTCGAGAAGTATTCGCGGTGAATATGACCTTACGATTTTTCACATCATATGCATAGGTAACAAGACATTCTAACAATAATAATAATTGTTTTGCATGGTTTACTGACATGACATTTGAATACAGAACACGGTGTTACTCACCTGTCAAGAAAAACACATGCAAGATCGGTGTCTCTTTCTAGTTAGTTTTTCACAAAGTTCTCTCTATTTAGGAAATGCAAATTCTTCTTGGGTCGTTTGGTTGACTCGTTCGTTGACGTTTGCGTTTATGAGACTTGTCTTTGTCGACAGAACCAGGTGCAATCGCTAAAGAATAATTGTGCTCCATTCCATAACAAATGCGCGAAACAAGCTGACGTTTGTTGCTTGATAGACGCTAACGCACAACTACAACTTCCGCATTTGGCCAGGACTACACGCAGTACGAGCGGAAACCGAGGTAATGCGGATATGACGCGATTGACTGGCGACTCCCAGCTCACCCCTGCTCACACGCCCCGTTTCCTTGGTTAAAATCTCAATTTTCTCGCGATTTAAACATTGTTTGAAACATTTGGACTATTGTAAGTTATCATCATAACTAAATATATAACACTGGCCTTGTGATTTTGGGATATTTTAATGCAAAATCTTAGGTATTCCACCTTTAACTTACATTATCGAAGGTTTAAAAAAAAGCTGTAAAATGAATTCCTTGTTGTTAGTTAATTTTATTTAATGCATTAACTAGTGCTGGGCGGTTTGACCAAAATTTGATATCACTTTTTTAGTTTTTTGTTTTGTGTTTTCAAAAGTTCCAGGTCTCCCTTGCAAAAGAGATTTTTAATCTCAATGGGTTTTTACCTGGTTAAATAAAGGATAAATAAAGAATTAAGCCGGTTTTCCGGTTTATGATGTTATTTTTTTCATGCAATAAATTGACTTAGGATGGTCTATTTTATTGTCATTAGTTAATATTGTATAAGAAAATAGCGCCAAGTGTAACCTAAAATTATGATTTCTTAACATTCTAATAACATTCTTATAACCAAGCAAGAACGTTAATACAACGTCTTAAAAAACTGGACTTTTTGAACATTCAGAAATAACGTTTTTATAACTTAATGGGAACGTTACGAAAACGTTCTTATAACCTAAAATTGTTAGCTGTGGAAAAGGAGACATTCGCGATTGCACTGAACACGTTTTAATACGTGCAAATTAGACCTTATTGAAAAGTGTTACCATTTTAATTTTTATTTAGAAGGAAAATAATGTGTTTTATGAGGTTGCTCATTTTTTAAGCAGAAATACACAGAAGCGCGAGCAGCGACAGATGGAGACGGAGGAGAGATGGTTCCCAAAGATACGAATAACAGAAGTTATTGCACACTAAATAACGAATAACTAGATTTTAGTTTGGCCAATATTAATGGGTTTGTCATTTTTTCTTTTAATTAAAAAAGCTGCAAATTGATCGATCATTGATCAGGCCTATCTAATGTTCAAAATGATGGCAAATTAAAAACTGTCGTGAAACTTACGGAAGCTTGTTTCCGCAACAGAATAAAACATTTTAAAAGATAACTTTTTAGCCACTTTTTATCTCGCAGACTTTTTTCTTACAATTGCTAGTTTATATCTCGCAATTCTGACTTTACAACTGGCAATTGCTGGTTTATATTACATAATTATGAGAAAAAAAGTCAGAATTGTGAGATGCAATTGCAAAAACTCACAATTACCTTTTTTTTTTCTATAGCGGAAACTCATCTCCATGGTCTCCATAGTCCACTAGTCTCTCACTTGGTATTATATTGAAAAGAAAATATGTGATATCTGCTATACCTATGTTTTTGTTTGTTTGTTTTTTTTAGAAAGAAAATATTCGTACAAAAGTCGCCACCACAATGCTACTGGGCATTGATAAGGTGCTCTGAGTTTTTTTTTATGTATTGTTTTGCAGTTCTTGGGTGTATGAGGAGCTTGCTTATACCTCCCAATAGTAAGTCAAGCGAAATTGCAAGTCTAGTTTCTCAGAAAGTATACGTTATTACTTCATATAGTGTTATTCATGTCAGTGGATTGAAGGAGTAACATGGCGAGGGTTTGGCGTTTGTTCAACCACTACTAATAGTGGACAAACCTCAGAGAAAAGTCATCAAGTGAATCATCCATGACCAAAATCGAATGGTTTTAGTCGGCTTAGTGCGATACCAGATTCAAGAATGAAATGCAAACAATCATAATAGTTAAGAGAGAAACTGCTAACTTGCTAATGTGCACTCATTAGCATAACAAAGAAGTCAGCTTAAGCTAAGGCATAGTGTTTCGTCTCCTCAGATCCAATCAGAATGAGGCAACATGCCAACAATAATGTGATGACACCTCTCTAGAGAAGAAACAGACCCTCGCTCGCTTCAAAGAGTCCAGGAGTGCTCTCAAACATCCACTGGTAATAAAATACAACAAAGATTCATCACTTTTCCATGACATCAAAGGAATCTCCGGCACAAAGGATACCTGACTTCAATATTTCGGGAGTTGTTCTTCATTTTGTTCTTCAGAAATCCAGTTTGCAACGCAGCTTTAGCTGTAGCCTTTGTAGATGTTGTTGTCAAGGACAAAACAGAAGGAATTACAGAGATCATCTTGAAGCTTAGTGATATTGAAGATTACTGATTGATGTATGATTTTAGGATGATGCATATCACAGGTAAACGAAAGAATGGGCGGTCAGAGACCCATGAATTAGGCGAGCAAATCTTACCTGTCCTCTGCAATGTATTTGAGGAACAGATCCATGTGCTGTGAGAACTCCCCCTTGAGGTCGCTCTGGGTAAATACAGTATGCCAAGGCACCTTTTTGAATTTGTGATTAAGAAGTGTGTTCAAGGTTCTCTATGAAACAACGTTGCCTAGCATAAGTAAGACGTTTGCTGCATTTCTGGATTTCTTTTAAAGTTGTGTACAACTGTCATCTTACTTCTCAATGAAGTGCCTCAAAGTGGAGGGTCATCGGTCTCATATACACGACAAAAAATGATTTGTTCACACACATAGAGAAGTCATTTGTCTTTGTTATGTGTTGTCTTGCAGGGTTGGCACTTGTTTCCCCAAGATTACTCAAATCCATCCAAACACCAAATTTTGAATTTACCTTGAAAAAGAAAATCTGTGCTGTTATGTTCATCTGGCTCTGCCTCTTCGGTTCCCACTCGCTGTCGAGAGAAAATGAAAGAATGACAAAAGCATTTTTCAAATTACAACCCTGGCTATTTACTATTTCAGGGCACACAAGTCAAACTCTTGTCAACAAGCCTACATTTTTTTCAGTACTTTCTCCCTGCATTAAAAAGCATGCTCCAGTCTTTTGAAAGTACAGAGGGAAAGGAATGACCATAATTGCAGTTTGGGACAGCAGGGGAGTGCCAGCCTGGGACCTTTAATCTGCACATCTTCATTTGTCTCTCCCTGGACAGTGTGGTATATTTGTTCTCATTTAACACGACATGACAACGGTAATTTTCATAATGACCAAAAATACCAGTGGCGTGCTGTCTGTTCTCTCACTGTGCACATACAGTAGCGCCGAGACGTATTAATCATCGTAATGCCTTTATAACAGAGAGGACATCTGGCTGGTTCAAAAGCGTGAGGTCACAGATACCTCACAAGAAAGGCATTTAAGGTGAAGAATAAAGATTATGGCACTTTCTTCCTGGACTGAGTAGACTAATTTATCTGTAATGTTTCTAATTGAGTGAAACAAAGTAGTAATCCCAGTTGATATGATTTTGATTTATGTCTCTGTCGTCTCAGTCGCTACGTCTCACTCTCAGGCGAGCTCGAACTCCTGTTATTGTACTTGGATAGGCACGCAGCTCTTATAAAATGTGCATGCTGGGATCGAAATAGACCAGCGTGCAATAAGATTAATAATATTAGTAAAGTCATCAAAACTATGAAGTAATAGAACTGGAAAGATTTGCCCTGCGCACAAACTTCTCTAGGTGCAATATTGATGGAGTTCCCATGCATGTGTTTATGCTCGTTCTGTGAGGTAGCATAGTGTATTTTTAGTTTAAGTATATAGGCAACCCTACATGTCATTGAATTACAAAATGTGTCCGAGAGCAATTCGTAACTCTTTACTTTACATTTTATTTCAATGGTCAACTTTAGATATTCTATTAACTGTAAGTACATTTGCAAGGACATGTCAACTAATTCTCATTAGAGTAGACTGTTAGTTAAGGGTTCGGTGTTAGGGTTAGTAAAATAAGGGGTTCAAGTTAGCAGAATAAGGTGTTCAGGTTATTAGAATAAGGGGTTCAGAGTTTGGGTTAGTATAATAAGGGGTTCAGGTTAGTAGAATAAGGGGTTCTGTTTGTAGATAAAGGGGTTCAGGGTTTGGGTTAGTAGAATAAGGGGTTTGGGTTAATAGAATAAGGGGTTTGGGTTAATAGATTAAGGGGTTCGGGTTAGTAGAATAAGGGGTTCAGGGTTTGGGTAAGTAGAATAAGGTTCGGGTCAATAGAATAAGGGGTTCAGGGTCAGTAGAATAAGGGGTTTGGTTAATAGAATAAGGGGTTTGGGTTAATAGAATAAGGGGTTCGGGTTAGTAGAATAAGGGGTTCAGGGTTTGGGTAAGTAGAATAAGGTTCGGGTCAATAGAATAAGGGGTTCAGGGTCAGTAGAATAAGGGGTTCGGGTTAATAGAATAAGGGTTTTGGGTTAATAGATTAAGGGTTCAGGTTAGTAGAATAAGGGGTTCGGGTTAGTAGAAAAGGGATTCGGGTTAGTAAAATAAGGGGTTCAGGGTTTGGGTTAGTAGAATAAGGGGTTCAGCGTTGGGTTAGTAAAATAAGGGGTTTGGGTTAATAGAATAAGGGGTTTGGGTTAATAGATTAAGGGTTCGGGTTAGTAAAATAAGGGGTTCAGGGTTTGGGTTAGTAGAATAAGGGGTTCAGCGTTTGGGTTAGTAGAATAAGGGGTTTGGGTTAGTAGAATAAGGGGTTCAGGTTTAGTAGATAAAGGGGTTCAGGGTTTGGGTTAGTAGAATAAGGGGTTTGGGTTAGTAGAATAAGGGGTTCTGTTAGTAGATAAAGGGGTTCAGCGTTTGGGTTAGTAGAATAAGTGGTTCGGGTTAATAGAATAAGGGGTTTAGGTTAATAGATTAATGGGTTTGGGTTAGTAGAATAAGGGGTTCAGGGTTTGGGTTAATAGAATAAGGGGTTCGGGTTAATAGAATAAGGGGTTTGGGTTAGTAGAATAAGGGGTTCAGGGTTAGTAGAATAAGGGGTTCGGGTTAATAGAATAAGGGGTTTGGGTTAATAGATTAAGGGGTTTGGGTTAATAGATTAAGGGGTTCGGGTTAGTAGAATAAGGGGTTTGGGTTAGTAGAATAAGGGGTTCAGGGTTTGGGTTAATAGAATAAGGGGTTTGGGTTAGTAGAATAAGGGGTTCAGGGTTTGGGTTAATAGATTAAGGGGTTCAGGGTCAGTAGAATAAGGGGTTTGGGTTAGTAGAATAAGGGGTTCAGGGTTTGGGTTAGTAGAAAAAGGGGTCCAGGTTAGTAGATAAAGGGGTTCAGGGTTTGGGTTAGTAGAATAAGGGTTTGGGTTAGTAGAATAAAGGGTTTGGGTTAGTAGAATAAGGGGTTTGGTTAGTAGAATAAAGGGTTTGGGTTAGTAGAATAGGGGTTCAGGGTTTGGGTTAGTAGAATAAGGGTTTGGGTTAGTAGAATAAAGGGTTTGGGTTAGTAGAATAATGGGTTCAGGGTTTGGGTTAGTAGAATAAGCGGTTCGGGTTAACAGATTAAGGGGTTCGGGTTAGTAGATTAAGGGGTTCAGGTTAGTAGAATAAGGGTTTCAGGGTTTGGGTTAGTAGAATAAGGGGTTCGGGTAATTAGATTAAGGGGTTCATATTAATAGATTAAGGGGTTCAGGTTAGTAGAATAAGGGGTTTGGGTTAGTAGATAAAGGGGTTCAGGGTTTGGGTTAATGGAATAAGGGGTTTGGGTAAATAGATTAAGGGGTTCGGGTCAACCCGATCTCACGACCAAGTCGTACGAATTCGACGAATGATTAAAAAGTGCCTAATTCGTAACAATTCATACGACCTCACTCGTACGAATTAATACGATTTTGCTAAATCGTACATATTTTACGAATTGGCCAATTCGTATGAATTCGTACGAATGACCTACCCCTTACCCCGCCCCTAAACCTAACCATCACGTGGGTTTAAACAAATCGTACGAATTAGTTCGAGTGAGGTCGTACGATTTAGTACGAATTAGACACTTTTTAATCATGCGTCGAATTCGTACGAATTGGTCGTGAGATAGTGTTGGTTCGGGTTAGTAGAATAAGGGGTTCAGGGTTTGGGCTAGTAGAATAATAGAATACGGGTTTTGGGTTAGTAGAATAAGGGTTTTGGGTTAGTAGAATAAGTTTACATGACAGTACTTACAAAGTTACTTATAGTCAGTAAAAAAATGTCTGTTGGAGATCATCAAAGTGTTTGCAGATATTAAGCCGACAGTCTACTAATAAACAGCAACATACTGTAGTGTCGGCCCAGATCCGGCCCACATCTGAGTCGAGTGGAATCCATGTGTACCAAATATGGGCCGGATCTGAGTCGACACTATCTTGAACCCTATGTGGTTCAATAATGTCCAGCCAATTACATTTAATATAAATTTAAACTATTATATATATATAATTTAATCTAACATTTCTATTTAATTCCAAGTCCAAAAACAGTAAATTCGGGCCATACTCAAGTATACTTTTTAAAGTTGGCTGCAGCTTAGCTATTTAAAAAAAAAAAGGTTTCGTTTTGTAATGGCACCTACAATAATTTCAGATCAGATCAATCATTTTGATCAAAAAACTTTAAGATCATAAATTCAGTCTTGTCCAAACTTGGAAGTAAATATTGAACTATGCAGAACACAGAAAAGAACACTATGTACAGAGAACATCAAATTAACCTAGAAGGAGGAAAACAACTGCATAAATTCTGGTCTTCAGTGATGTACTGTATTTTGTCAGTGTGTGTGTGTCTGTGGACGTTAATTGTCCTACATCTATTTAATCTATTACAATCAAGAGAGAGGCTTTCATAGTAAATAAAGCGGCATCAAGCAACTGTGATCATGCATGTGTGTGTATAAAGAGCGCTCTTGGTTCTGTCTGGCCCAAGGAGGTCAGCGCTCAAAAGAGACAACCTTTGAATAATCAGACCCACTGACATCAAAGCAGAGCCAGCCTGCGTTTAGTCTGCTCAATCTCTTCAACACAGACACTAAGACACACACACAAAAAGCGTGTCACCGTATTCCGGCCTGTTGTTGTTGTTCTGCATGGCGAAACCCAAAACCATGTCAAACATAATGGAAAATATTTGAGGTCCTCTTTTATTAACCAAGAACTGCTTTGATGTTTGACGTCTTTATTTATTTTACAAGAAGAAAGAGAAAGGGGCGACGTGGCGTGTCAACGGTCTTCTTTTGGAGACCAGAGACGAAGAAGACAAATAATATAAAACAAAACCAGAACTCCCTGGCTCCGCATAATCAATTAAACATCATTATCAGATAAATTGGGGTGTTTTAGCAGAGATCAAAGAGCGGTAGGAAATGATCAAAGTGACAGCGCTCGTCTGAGCCCAAAGCCCCTCACCGCTGCTCCTCCCGTGTGATGCTGTCGGACTGTGAGCTCCAATCAGCAAACAAAAGAGAAACAGTCAAAGGAAAGCCTCCTCAAAGGAAACACGCTCCTTTTATTCCTCCGGTGTGTGCGTGTTTGATGCTGAAAGTCACACACACCCCACTTAAATGATGACTTTGTTAAACAATCAGTCGTTTTTTTTTTTTGGTCATGTTAATATGCGATAATAACTAGGATGACAAAGCTGAAATTCGAGGATGCTAATGAACCTCGACAGACGCGTCTATACTCTTTGGGACCGGCCGAAGGAATTTCAAACATCTCCTTTATTGTATACCATGAAAAGTCCACATGGCTCCAATATGACTCAAAGCCTCAAAGCATAGAGTCAAAGTGTAACATTCCTAACCAGAAGAAGAGAGCCGTGGCTGCTGTCCTTTAAGTCTTCACCCAGAACTGACATTGCCCTGCTCAGATGTTATCCTTTCAGAGCTCAGGAGACTCAGATATTTATGGTTCATTAAAGTATATTAAAAGATACGTTTTTTCATTGTTAGCTTAGAAGTATAGAAGTTTGAAATACCTGTGCAGCGATACAGCCCATTCTCACCCCCAAGGCGTCACCTAACTGACAATATCTGACTCTTTAGGCGCCCTTTAGCGTCAGTTAGATTACGCCCTAGGTGTGTAACCCTACCCCTACCCCAGACCTAAACCTAAACATCTAACTGACGCTTTTCCTTTAGCGTCAGTTAAATGACGCCGTAGGATCGCATCATGTAACTAACGCTAAAGGGCGCCTAAAGCGTCAAATATTGAAGCATGGTCAAAGGTGACGCCTTGGGGTGAGAATGCGTTGAGCGATATAATATTAGCAAACATCACAACCCCGCCCACGCTACTGAGAGCGACGTTTGAATGAATATGTAAATATGTGCTGCACGCTTTCATCTCAATAACAAAGTAAACACAAAAGAAAAATGACAGCGGTGAGAAAACACCAGAAAGTGTCTGATCACAGCGATGTGGTTATGTTTGCAACAGCTCGATTCAGCAGTCACATTACATTTATTTATATCACATTTTATGCAATAGATTTCTTTAAAGGGATACTCCACTTTTTGTACTTTTTGTAAATAGGCTCATTTTACCACTCCCCCAGAGTTAAACAATTGAGTTTTACCGTTTTCGAATATATTCAGCCGATTATTTTGATATTTAGAAGAATGTCAGTAACCAGACATTTTCTGGTCTCATTGACTTCCATAGTATATATTTTTTCCTACTATGGAAGTCAATGAGACCAGAAACTGTCTGGTTACTGATATTCTTCTAAATATCAAAAAATCGGCTGAATGGATCTGAAAACGGTAAAACTCAATTGTTTAACTCTGGGGGAGTGGTAAAATGAGCCTATTTCCAAAAAAAACGTGGAGTATCCCTTTAAAGCAAGAAGCTTTATATTAAATGTGAAAATACGTTGGTCTCGCTTTCAATTAGAATTACAACTTGGGTTTAGTTTAGTTTTCTTTCTGGGCCCTATTTTAAGGATCTAAGCGCATTTAGAAGACCGAATTCACTTTTGCTAGAAGGGACAAACGGTCGGTGCACCCAGCGCATGGTCCAAATGGGTTGTCCCTATTCTCTTAAAGGGTTAGTATGGTATTTTACACTTAAAGCCTGGTTTTTAAGATCGTTTCTGATGAAATAGAACGGTTAAGATTGAAATTTGGACAAATACTGCTGTTCTAAGAATTTTAGGTTTCTTTAGGTTAGTTTCTACATCAGTTTCCGTTCGTGTTGGCGTCCCAACTCGACAGTCTGAACCAGAGAAGATTTCTACGTCAGAGAAGGCGGAGCCCCAGAGCCAAACCCACCTATTACATCATCACAGTGGAATGAACTTGACGAACTTCAAAATGGCCTTCGTTTTAGCCTGAGTTTTTACGAAAAGACATCACTTCTATTAGAAGTATATTGAGGCCTTAAAGGGATAGTTCACTTTGAAATTAATTTTTGATATGTTTTAGCTTACCTCAAGGGCATCCAAGATGTAGGTATCTTTGTTTCCACAGTATTTTCAATTTTGATATTTTTAGGTCAAACCGTTGTTGTCTATCAGTCATACACTGGAGGCTAAGGGGGTCCATCAAAGAGCATGCACAGAGAAGTCAAAATTAAACATGATTTAATGACTCGTAAATGTAAGTACACACTGATGGCCTAAGACACGAAACGAGCGGTTTGTGTGAGTAAACGAACAGTATTTATATCGTTTTACCTCTTGTAATCACAGCCATGACAAAATGATCTGACGGCACGGGTGTTTCGGTCTGAGCATGCACCGGAAGTGATCGCTACGTCACTCTTTGTTTATACAGAGATTTCGTAAGTTTTACCTTTCACTAAACATATTTAGATATACGAGAAACCGCAATGCAAGACGATTTCGGTATATCTAAATATGTTTCGTAAAAGGTAAAACTTCCGTGTAAATATTGAGTGACGTCAAACGCAAGCGATCACTTCCGGCGTAACATTGAACTGATTCAGTTCGGTTCAGTTGGACATTGCACAACTGATTCAGATCACTTGATTACACGAGGTAAAAACGATATAAATACAGTTCGTTTTCTCACACAAACTGCTCGTTTCGTGTCTTAGGCCATCAGTGTGTACTTACATTTACGAGTCATTAAATCATGTTTAATTTTGACTTCTCTGTGCATGCTTTTTGGTGGACCCCCTTAGCCTCCAGTGTATGACTGATTGATAACTGAACAACAGTTTGACTGAAAAATGTCAAAATTGAAAATACTGTGGAAACAAAGACACCTACATCTTGGATGCCCTTGAGGTAAGCTAAAACATATCAAAAATTAATTTCAAAGTGAACTATCCCTTTAAAGGAGAGTTCACCCAAAAATAAAAAAATTCTGTCATCATCTACTGTGTTACACAGATCATCCCCTACACTGAATTTTTAGTGGAATTAAATGCTCATTTAGTGGAAGATTAGTAATGCCTTTGTGCTCTACAGAGCGATTTAGGTTTTTCTAAATTGCAGTTTAATGAAAGTGTGTAATTATCTATATATGAAGAGTTCAGATGCAAAAGCCTCTAAGTACCATTTGAAATTTTCTTCAAGAATGATCATTTTTATCAAGCTTGTATGTTTAAGTTCAGTAATTTCACTTAAATGGCAATGATAATTACCTATTAATTGTTATTTAAGTGAAATTACTGAACTTAAATATACAAGTTTGACAAAAAATCATCATTAAAGAAGAAAATTTCAAATGGCATTTAGAGGCTTTTGCATCTGAACTCTTCATATATTGACTGTTGTTGTTTTTACTGTTCAACTGTCTGTGTGTTGTTTGTATTGTGCAATGAGTGGCAAATGAGTTTCTCTTTATCGGGATTTATAAAGTTTTCCAATCTAATCTAATAAAAAATTCTGTCATCGTTTACAATTTCTTTCTTCCGTTAAACACAAAAGAAGATATTTCGAAGAATATGGGTAACCGAACAGTTGACGGACCCCACTGACTTCCACAGAATGGAAAATAATAATAATGATTCAATGGATGTCAATGAGTCCTAAACTGTTTGGTTTCTGACATTCTTCAAAATATCTTCATTTGTGTTGAGCAGAAGAAATAAATGTATACAGGTTTGGAACAACTTGAGAGAGAGTAAATTATAACAGAATTGACACTGTTCATGAACAAAGTGTGAGGTCTGGATGAACTGATGTGCGCTCTGTTGCTAGTCAAGTGAGAAATAGTTACAGTACATTCAGATGTCTCTTACATGAAACTGGGTATGTCAATATTTAAGGGTTATGAACATCTTGACTGTAATCTGGACTGCGTTTCCCAAAATCATCGCAAGCCCAAGTTGACCGTGGAGACCGTTGCTACCAATTTTCTCTACGATATACTTAGGTTTGTGTGCTTTTTGGAAAACCAAGCCCTTCACTGCATGGCTGTCTGCAAAAGGAAGCTTCCACCATTAGGGTAGTCGAACTGAAGAGCTTGTGTCCCAATATGAATATGCAATCCTACATTCACATACTTGCAACAGCATCACTTAGATAATTTCCTCCAATAAGTTGTTGAAAAACGATCACATTTTGAGACATTGTTGAGATCTCATCTAAAACTCATGTGAGATTATTGAGGTCTTGATTACATACACAAAACAAATGTGATAATGATTTGTCTTTCTAATGAGTTTATTAAATTGTTTAAAGTGAGGCTCACTTTAGTATTAAGCCATGATAGTTGAACTTGCTGGAAACAGCTTGATTTTATTTTTTGCGATACACGTACCAAAACAAAGTTGCTCTTATTCCGTAAGCACACGCAATTGGAAAATAAATTCAGAGGCTTTGATGCATTTCAACGTTTTGCACTGATGTCCAATGGTACATTCCAGCTATCAAAGGCACGAACCACAGACCTTTTCAAGCTTGTGTTTTTTGCCACTTGAAACTCAAAATGCTTGGCAACGGCATTAAAAAGGCCTTCTTCAGTTTGCTGGCAGCAGGGAAAAAGTTTGCATTGATGTTATGTTTGAGCAAGGGTGTGGGTGAGTGCAAGAGAGTCTGCATGAGATCTACAGGGTGGTCAGTCAAGTGTGCCAGACTTATAGGATGTTTTCTCTTTTACATTCTTTCAGCTTTCACTGACTGGACCTTTACTTAGAAGTGGATGTTGGGTCTTGAACTGGGTCTTGGCTGGTGGTTGGTCAGAGACTCTTGCCTAATGGTACTCCCCAATCTGTGGCCAGATTGTTTGAAATCTTTGGAGTTATTTTATATGACATTAAGAGGATTTTGCAACCCAGGATCATTAGAAATCTGACAGACTCTTAGCTGTAGGCTATTTACATCTCACAGCAGTTTCCAGATTAAATCACTAGAGGCAGTAAAACGCCAATAACTTTTGGTTAATTTACATTTGCAGTAAACTTGCTCATGAGCTCACCTGGTAAAGTATTGCACTTGCGATTTGAAACGCATCCTATGAAACACAAGTAAAAGTAATGTGGCGAAATGCAGTGTTTTTTGCTAATTTCAGCCTGACGCAGTTATCATTTTCACATTCTGCGCCACATTGTGTAAATAGTAAATGTATTTGCGCTCGTGCGCTGCTGGTCTGAAAATGTATTGGTTCGGTGCTATTTTGAAGCAACTGAAGTAGACTGAACCATTGATCAACTGAAACCTGGTCTGAAGTCAATGGCGTAGTATTTTCAACGCATTCTCATCCTTTAGCGTCATATAGAACGCTATATGACAAAACGCTAGGGAAGCGTTCAGTCTTTCCGCTTGCAAATTCCTCCATGTAAATAGCGAATCCTCCATGGCGCGAGAGCAACTGGCTTGGGAATGGGAGATGAGACTCTGATTGGTTTATTGCATGTTACGCCCAAAACACACCCATCACTCATTAAAGGGTTAGTTCGGTATTTTTACACTTACGTTTTATGCGTTTTATGAATGATTGTTCCAGTTAACGATCTTAAAAACAGGTCTTTAAGTGTAAAATACCGAACTAACCCTGAATAGGGACAACCCATTTAGACCAATTTGTCCCTTCGTTAAACTAGCTAAAGTGAATTCGGACTTCTAAGTGCACCGTGAGGTTTAGATCATGTGCTTAGATCCTTAAAATAGGGCGCAGAAAGAAAACTAAACTTACATGCTTTCTTCAGAAAATGCATTTTTATCTCAAGTTTGTTCACAAAACTGGTTAGGTTTAGAGTAGACTTTAGTGTAGTGTACATTAATTTCAAAAGCGATAGAGCAGGGGTGTCCAATCCTATTGCTGGAGGGCCACCTTCCAGTAGTTTTCAGCTCCAGCCCTAATTAAACACTCCTGAACCAGTTAATCAAGGTCTCCAGGATCACTAAATACTTCCAAGCCAAACTCTCCCAGTGACAGAGGCACCCGGTCACAATCAACCTGGGCTGGGGTTGTGTAACACAATCAAAGCACTGAGGCTTCTTAGACTTTTTTCCCTAGGTAATCTTAATCACCTTTGGCTAAGCCACGCCCTAGAATGTAGATTGACCAATCACAGCGCAGCCAGGAACGAGCTCCCACAGAGGTCCGACACTTTTTCACAGCGCTCCATTGACTTTCAACACAGGCGTCTCATACTTTTGGTCTCGGCAGGCTATTACCGTCATAGTTTTATCAAAAATATGGTTAAACATTGTGCCTCGGGCATTTCTAACACAGATACGCGTTTCCCAGAGAGGTTGGAGGGGGGTGTCCGTTTTTTCCCTTCCCAAAACCGAAGTAAAATCCTGACAGTGACAAGTGTCGTCTTTGGATTAAACTGTGTGGATGTCCTCAGTCAGCTAAACCCCGCAAAGATCAACAAGCACATCTTGTTTTACTTCTAACCTTACTGTGAGTGTGAAGTTATACTAGTTAGACCGTTTTATAATGTTTTAGGTGATGATTTCGGTTCTCATACCAGTTGTTGATACGCTAGCACACGCTGCTAATAAATACAATGTTATACTCGTGTAGTCAGTCTGCTTTGTAATAACGATTATAGAAGTGAATAGAGACCTACCTAGCTTTGCATGAACAGTGTTGCTCCCTGATATTGTTAGTCCCAGCCTCCGTCTCGATTAGTAGGAAATGCGGTGGTTCATTTTTTGACTGTGACCGATAACGTTATGCTTTTGCCTCTATTTGGATGCCTTGTTGCTCTTGCGTGTCTTGAATATAGCCTTCGAACGCATATTGCAGCCCCTTTTGCCTACTTCTATCGGACACTTTATTTGCTGCTTTATAAAAGTTTGATAACATTTCAGCAGGAAGAGCTGTTACAGCATAAGCCACGCAGAGCGCAGATGAAGTTTGACGGATGTAGCAACAGTAACTAAGGGGGGCAGGGCTTAGCCAAAGGTGAATTTGTGAACACTGGTGTGATCTACTAGTTGTTGTGTTATGTGTCAGAGCTCAAGTTTTAAAGGGATACTCCACTTTTTTTGGGGAAAAATAGGCTCATTTTACCACTCCCCCAGAGTTAAACAGTTGAGTTTTACCGTTTTCGAATCCATTCAGCCGATTTTCTGATATTTAGAAGAGTATTAGTAACCAGACAGTTTCTGGTCTCATTGACTACCATAGTATATATTTTATTCCTACTATGGAAGTCAATGGGACCAGAAACTGTCTGGTTACTGATAGTCTTCTAAATATCAGAAAATCGTCTGAATGGATTCGAAAACGGTAAAACTCAACTCTTTAACTCTGAGGCCAAAAAAAGTGGAGTATCCCTTTAAGAGAATCTTGCTAATGAATTTAAAGTCAGTTAAAATGTTGACATGTTACAGCTAGCTGTCTGGATAACAACAGATAGGGTTTAAAGGCACAGACATTTAAAGGTGTTTGGCCTCCATCCCGTTTGTGTACTAAGGTTTACCTATTGCAGTAATGCAAATACTGATATCAAGTAGGTACAACGGCACTCCATGTTTGCAATATGTTCGCCCGACTATTCCATCTGAGTTTACATAGTAACATTGATTATGTTTCCAGATTCACACACAGAAAACAAAGGCAAAGCCTAAATTATAGGGACTGGCACCAGCTTCCTATTCATGTCCTTCTTGAGTTCAAACAGAATACGAAATGGAGAAAAACAGTATTACATCTTTCACTTTGTGCCCAAGCCCGTTTTTTTGAGAGAGAGGCTTCGACCTGTTTCTCTTCTCATATAAAAACAAAAGCAGAGTGTGCGCTGACAGCTGCAGCTCCCGCTCCCCGTGGAGAGCTGACGGAAAGCTTTGAAGAACTTGACCTTATGGAACAATAAAACGCCACCATCAAACACTCTTCTGAGACAGGCCACTGACCCCCAGAACAGAGCGCCTGCTCGAGAGTTCAGTGTGTGTGTGTGTGTGTGTGTCACTGAGCTTGCTTTCGAGCACACCGTTCCATCCGTTGTATCGGTCAGTTTGCAGGTCGGGTGCACTTGCGAGAGGATCCACTTTGACAATCGCTTCATCAGCAATATCATGAAGCAGTTACAATGGAAATATATGTGTCTGTTGAAAAGACTGATACACTGTAAACAAATATTTTCAAGATTTGTTATCGCAACATATTTTCTTTTGTCAAATCAACTTTATAATAATTTATTTAGTTAAGATAACTTATTATTTTGAGTTTCTGATGATTAAATTCATCTTCATTGTATTAACTCACTTTTTCCAGTTCAATCAACTTAAAATTTGAAGGCAACCCAGGTTACTTACTTTTTTAAGTTAAACCAACAATATTTTTTTATAGTGTAGTAATCACAACATTTTTTTCTTTTGTCAAATCAAATTAAATAATTTATTTAGTTCAGATAACATATAATTTTGAGTTTCTGATGATTAAATTAATCTCCTTCATTGTATTAACTCACTTTTTTCAGTTCAATGAACTTAAAATTTTAAGGCAACCAGGTTACTTACTTTTTTAAGTTAAACCATCTATGTTTTTTACAGTGTATTTTGTGAAGATGTGAAGGCTAACTCATTGATATCTATCATTTAAAGACCGCATTAAATCAAAACTGGGCTTTTATTTCTTTGTTTATATTGCTTTGAGGTAATTTTTATGTACTCCTAAAGTCTTAAAATGAACTTAATCAATATTGATATCAGACTTTACCTTTTCCGTATAAAATATAATGTGTGTGTCTGATATAGAGAAACTTTTAAACATTGCTCAAGTATTTGTAATCATTATAATACTGCATCAATTCAATAATTACAGTATTTATTATTTTTAAGTTATTTCAAACACATAGCGTTTCTGTGATACATTTGACATGTACATGTTTAAGCATGTTTAATTTAAAGGGCTGGATTGAAAGAAAGCGTAAAAAATCCAAAAATCTAATAAAAATCAAAGTTTTAAAATAAGTTTGAGTCTTTTTATTCTGGTTTCTGTATCTTTACATGCCAGACAAACCAGCTCTTAATTTTGACAGTGATGTACAGTGTGCCATGGTGTACTATTAAGTGTATAGATCTTAAAGACACATATTTCTAATGAACTGGAATAATGAGCAGTGGCCATAGGTTTAAGAAAATACAAATAAAAACGTTTTAAGGTCTAAATACAGAGCGATCTTACACTCTCAGAAAAAAGGTACAAAAGCTGTCACTGGGGCTGCACCTTTTCAAAAGGGAAAACTTTTGTCCATTTTAGGTGCTAATATGGACATTTAGATGCTAATATGTACTTTTTAGGTGCTAATATGTACATTTTGGTTGCTATTATGTACATTTTAGGTGCTAAAATGTGCATTTTAGGTATTAATTTACGTGCTAATATGTACATTATTGGTGCTAATATGGACATTTAGGTGCTTATATGTACATTTTAGGTACTAATATGTACATTTTAGGTACTAATATGGACATTTAGGTGCTAATATGTGCATTTTAGGTACTAATATGTACATTTTAGGTGCTAATGTGTACATTTTAGGTGCTAATATGGACATTTAGGTGCTAATATGTGCATTTTAGGTGTTAATATGTACATTTTACGTGCTAATATGTACATTATTGGTGCTAATATGGACATTTAGGTGCTTATATGTACATTTTAGGTACTAATATGTACATTTTAGGTGCTAATATGGACATTTAGGTGCTAATACGTGCATTTTAGATACTAATATGTACATTTTAGGTGATAATGTGTACATTTTACGTGCTAAAATTGACATTTAGGTGCTAATATGGACATTTAGGTGCTAATATGTGCATTTTAGGTGTTAATATGTACATTTTACGTGCTAATATGTACATTATTGGTGCTAATATGGACATTTAGGTGCTTATATGTACATTTTAGGTGCTAATGTGTACATTTTAGGTGCTAATATGGACATTTAGGTGCTAATATGTGCATTTTAGGTACTAATATGTACATTTTAGGTGCTAATGTGTACATTTTAGGTGCTGATATGGACATTTAGGTGCTAATATGTGCATTTTAGGTGCTAACATGTACATTTTAGGTGCTATTATGTTCATTTCAGGTGCTAATATGTATATTAAGGTACCAATATGCACCCTTTAGGTACAAAAGTGTACCTTTTGAAAAGGTACCGCCATAGTGACAGCTTTTGTACCTTTTTTTCTGAGAGTGTAAAGGGATATCTTGGGTTTGATTCAAGTTCAGCAAATGAATTCAAATAAAGCTATCAAAGTTGTGTTTGCAATACACTGAAGGATCTAATTTGAGTTCTTCATTGTTCACTCCTCCAACTGGTGCTGGTTCACATATGACAGGGAAGATTTACTGTAAAGGGATCGATCAAGCTTTTAAACACATGTTGTAATGATTAAGTTTGTAAAATTTATTTAATCAAATGCATTCAGAAATAATTGAAAGGGGGGAAATGAAGGATCTCATTTTTAATGCCAACCTCAAAGAGCTAACGCACATCTGTGATTGCGACAGTTTGTTCTTGTTGATCGTTTGACATTATAAGATAAAGATGTCACAGTTTGTTATGTTTATTTCATATTAAGTGCATAATGTAGTGTGCCGAAGGTTAAATGATCCGGACTTTTTCTCTGAATGTTTTATGTTCACACTCTCTACATCACTTTAAATTACAGCCAATATGTGGTCTGTTTTTTTCAGAAACAAACCTGTCCAGCTGATCTTTTGGAAAGTTATCTAAAGCTGTAATAGTATTTTGTAGGGGTGTAAATATACCCTCTTGTCACGTTTCGATACTGAACTCATATTACTGCGATACATAAAATGTACTGTTTATAAAAATGTTAAATTTGATGTTACGTCAGGGTGTAAATGAATATGTTTGGACTTGCTAGAAACCTAAAGCACAGGACAATAGAGACACCAGAATAACAATATTCATGATTCTGAAGCTGAAAATACAGAATTATTTTAGACGAATATGTCACTGACTACTAGATATATTAAAAATAATTTAGGCCATTTTTACTGGTACACAGCAAAATCCCCAGTGTTTATATAATCCACTCTCAGAGTGTTATGAGTAACACTGAGGCCCTGTTTACACGAGAACGCTCGCGGGTGAAAACGTAAAAATATTTTTTTGAGGCTTAAAAACGCAAAAAAGTGAAACCACCCTCCAGAGTGGAAATCCTAAAAACACTCCACCGCCGCGTTCCCGTGTAAACGGTAAAAACGCAAAAGTCTGCTTGAAAGTGAAAGTTGTTCGCAGGCGCGTGGACTTGGTGTTGTTGTAGTATGCACTCCTAGCCGCCTGAAGTGCATACTACATTGAATTTCACACACTTTTGCGTCACCATTCGCACACGGATTTCCCACACAAAACGCTCGTCAATACGCAGAATAAAAAGTGATGACACAACGCCACTTTTGCGTTTTCTCTTCAGAATCGTTTCCGTGTAAACATAGCCTGAAACAGTGTTAAAGTTAATGTGATAATTAAGTGATTAACTGAGTGGTGATTGAGCATTATTGAAGACGCCTGATGTTAACAAGCAGAATTACTGAAGGAGAGTCACTATTATGGCAATAAATGATTATGCCCCATCAGCTCACTTGTATTTTGTTCATCTGGCTGTCATAACTCAGATACAGCAGCCAAACAAAATCTAAAGCTAAAAATGTAAGGGTCAAGAGCCCAACTAAAGCGGATACTGATCTCCATAATGGTGACTTACAATTTGTGATTCTGCTTGTTAACATCAGGTGTCTACAATAATGCTCAATCATCACTAAATTAATCACTCGTTACCTTTAACACTGCTTCAGTGTTACTTATAACACTCAAATGATAAGCATATATAAATGATAAGCATATATTGTTTATGAGCTGGGATATTTAATGAAGGCATAAGCATGATGCTGATTTATTCTTAAAATGTGGTCTCCGACTGTCAATCTGTCCTCGCGATATCCTGACAAAAGGCTCAGTTTCAGAGAAGACGGTTCAATCTGAAGATATTTCTCAATTCTCACTTGCCGTGTCGGTGCAGTTACCGTGTTTTGCTCCTGTATGGTAAAACGCCATGTGAAAATGTAATGTGGTCTTTCAAAGTGGAGGTTTACCAGGTGGCTTCTCTCATTCAACATTTTAGCGATCCGGCAGGCGTGGCCCCACTCCACATGTTCATTTTAGCTTTCGGCTCATAGAAATGCGTTGACAGTATAGATTTGAGGTCAGGGACGGGGCAAAGGTCAAGCTCCTGCTGCTGACATGAAAGCCGGTCTCAGCACACCTTGTTCTTTGTCTGTGTCGTTCGCTTCTGAGAACAGCTGTATCTTCACAATCTGGGGCTCATCGGGACAAAACAAAAGCCATGTGTTAATTACCTTTGAAGGTGTAATGATTTCAGGGCCAGGAAGATCCTTCATCTGGTTTCAGATGTAGGACGGAGAGAAGGCTCCGCTTTCATGTCTGGTTACAGTTCGACTTCTTTTATACCTGCCTGATGTGCCGATAGCCTGTGGGAAAATAGCTGAGAAGCCTTCTGCTCTAAAGCATGTTCAGATTATATTTCTGACTGACAGAGAGGGATCCTTTTTTTCATATCAGTTAGGATATTACATAAACCTTAAACATATTGCATGACCAATATACTTTGGGTCATATTTTAAATAAATAAAGTGATGTGTAAATATTAAAAGCTATTGGAAATGTTTCAATCTTGGATTATTTTCTATTTGTTCTATTACAAATTATATTTTTATCATCCTAATAATTTGAGTGAATTGACTAATGTAGATTCAGAATTATGTGTGTCCCCACTGTAAAAAAATATTTTTGGTTTAACTTAAAAAAGTAAGTAGCCTGGTTGCCTTAAAATTTTAAGTTCATTGAACTGGAAAAAGTGAGTTAATACAATGAAGTAGAATGGTTTAATCATCAGAAACTCAAAATTATATGTTATCTGAACTAAATAAATTATTTAAGTTGATTTGACAAAAGCACTGTAAAAAAATATTGTCGGTTTAACTTAAAAAAGTAATCTGGGGTAGGGTTAGGATACGATAACGTCATCTAACCGACGTTAAAGGGTACCCTAAAACGGCGGATGTTGACGTATGGTCAAAAGACGTCCCATGACGTCAGTTATATGACGACTTGGGATGAGACTGCGCTGCATTGGAATGAAACACAGCTTAATCCAAAGCAGCCAAAATAAATGCCATTGCCCATCCTCCTCAGGCACATCGTTTTACTAATTTTGTAGCACAAACGCCATCAAACCCCAAAGACAGCTTTGGATCGTTCAATGTTTCTCTATGGCTCTGAAACCTAAAGATGTCAGAGTCCCGGTCCCTGTGCAACTGATACTCAACCACCATTGGCTCATCTGCATTCAAGGGGAGGAACTTAACGATAGGCCAATTTAGATATTAAAGAGTTCTCATTATTGACTTTTCTTTCCCGTGATGATAGAGAGAAGAAAGGACATAATACTAAGACTTCAAACCGATACTTCTATGAAATACCTCAGGGGCTTTTCAAGGAACTGATGCCATACCAAGATGAGAATGCTGATGAACAAAGCTAAGCGATCAGATGTGCATGTTCTACCCAGACAAAAGCAGAGATGCTTATTCCAGGAACCTAAAAGTGCATTCCCAGAGCTGGAAACATGGATGGAAAGTAATCAAGCTGTGGAATGATGTCATCTTGATGAAAGACACATCATCAGGGAGCTGGTTGGAACTGGCACGGGTTGGCGCGAACTGAGCTACATCATCCTAGAGCACAACATCAAAGCAGGTGCCAGGCTCCATATGCGCCAGCAGCGTTCATGACCATGACATCTCACTGGCACGGGACGATGGGCTGTGGAGTTATGAAGACATGCACATTGTGTATTTTGTACGATTGAGATAAAAGCTCTAAAATTTCACACGGAGAAGGAAATCAATTTTCCAAAGATGTGTGTACTTTAAATTCAAACAACAAATGTGACTAAACCTGATTGTTTCCAGAGCCGATTGGTTCTTCTGATAATGAGCTCGCACCCCATTATCACTTCCGTTTATCAGATATTCTGTGCGTTAGTGTGATCTTAAATATGATTATATTATATAAGTCTAAATTTAAACTGTTAAGAATATAGAGCGATCATGTCTCTTTAGAGGACTTGGGAGGAAACCTCACGATTCATATGGATTAGGTGAATGATTTTTTTAGAATGAGCTTTCCCAGACAGCAAACTGACATTGAATCAACGTGGAAACGACGTCTCTCATGACATTGAAACAACGTTGATTTTGCTCATCGAATTAACGTTGAACCAACGTCAGACGCGGCATTCTTCAAAGCTAAATGAAAATCTAAAATTGGTTTGCTTTCATAACGTTGAAACAACGCGTTGATTTCAAGTTGATTTTCCGTTAGTTTTGAAAGAATGACGCGTCTGACGTTGGTTCAACGTTAATTCGATGAGCAAAACAATGTCAGATCAACGTTGTTTCTATGTCATATTTCCACGTTGATTCAATGTCAGTTTGCTATCTGGGCAGTAAGTGGTTTAATCTCAAATCACCTCAGTCTTGGTATGGAAATGTTAGCATTGGTCCATTTTAGGGGTGCAAACGGTTAATCGATTAATTGTCGACAAGAATTTATTCGATTAAATTAATTGTCGGCTAATTGAACATTGCAAATGTGACACGAGATGCTCACAAACTTTGAGGTGGCAAAAAACAAAAATGCCAACCTCGAAAATCCAGCTGTATTTATTCTAACAATAACTTACCTCACCTGTCAACACTCCCGTTTTCCCCGGGTTTCTCTCGTTTTTTAACCCTATCTCCCGGTTTGTTATTTTTCCCGGGAAACTAGTCTAACTGTCTGTCACACGTTCATACATGGTATGTTCCCATAGACAGCAAAAGGGGTGTCAGCTCTTAAAGGGGCCACACCTTATTTCCACTCGTTACAAGCTGTACATTTTGTTGTACGTATTTTTGTATTTTAATTTTCTGTGTATAATTTATTTAGTTAAACTACATAAATGCCATTATCCGTGACGTATCGATACCAACTGTTACAATAAAACATCAATTGAGCAATATAACATGCTTTTTTATTCAGTATATAAGCTATATTTAGCTTTTTATGTTAAATTGATACCTTGAGAAATTTACATTCTCAGGAAAATAGGCGCTTATCAGTTAATCGTTAATCGATCGATAAGTTTGATCAACTAATGATTAATGAATAATTTGATAATTTGCATCCTTAGTCCATTTCAGGTGTCTAATTTGTGCTTCCTTTGAGTCATTCGTGTAAAAATCAGTTTATTTAATTGTTTTTTTGTTTTGTTTTTTGGTAAAGCTGCAAGTCCTCCTTGTCCTGACATATATGGCAAGCTGTTTTAGCTTAAATTATACCCAGCGTTACTTGTCGTACTTGCGTTTGTACTAGTAAGAATTCAATTAGAGAGTTCTACAAATGAATTTTGTACTAGTCTCCATTGACTTCCATTAATTTTTTTTAACAGAGCTCTCTAATTCAGTTGTTACTAGTAAAAATGCAATTGCAGAGCTCTCTAATTCAATTACAGAGCTCTGCAATCATACATATCTTTAAAGGTGCCAAATGGGATTTAAAATCAAATCATACAACATGTTCCATACCAGATGGGGGCAGTATACCTCCAGAAATACCTCCACGGCCACACGCTCTCTCATGTCTTCAAACAATATGGGCGAGTGCTGTGTTGCTCTGTCTCCCTCGTGCATATTAATCAAATCAATTGACACGATAGTAAAAGGTTGGAAGACCGCAGTTTCACGTGGAGCATTTGGAGATTTTCAGAGATTAGAGACTTAATGAACAACATCTCAATACTAAATTATAAGGGCCGTCGGTGCATTTCGACGATATGGGAAAATTAAAGCCCAGGCTATTATTTCTAGTTTTATGATATTCGATTTGTTCATATTACATTTTTATCATTAGTTTGAATTAATTTGACCGACAGCAATTCCCTGATGTGGACCAAGCTAGCGTCTTTCAGAGCTGCCAACTCTCACAACACTTTTCACACACTTTCACGCCACACATTTTTGTCATGCACAGAAAAGGACACGGAGACCGATGTCAGCTCTCAGATTCTGTTCATTTTATTACGCAATTCAAACAATAAATACAGTATTGGCGCTTTACACGACAGATCCCTAACGCACGTGAACCGATCATCTCTACTAGCTAATGGTAAAAGAACACGAACACTGTTGAAAGATACAGTATGCTACAACTTACCAAAATGTATTCCTCATGCATAATATCGACCAATCATTTTTCTTAACTCTTCCCTGAACTGAAATGTAGTAGTGGGCTGTATTTTCCACACGACTGACGTCAGGTTCAAGTACACACAAGCTGGCGCGAGCGCGACTTACTCGTGTACTGCAGTTTGGCTGGTGGTAACGTTGCCCGCCCGCATACCGCCTCCCATGGTCGAAACTGGTATTACGACACCTGCCGGGCCGGGGCTAGTAATTTAGCATGCTAATTCAGGTTAATATCTCGGCAGCACTATTACTTGTCAGTTTTTTAATGACATCATCAACCTTATTTCTTCTCAATCTTTTGATGCGTGTTGCTCATTTTTGGGATATTTTAACCTCAATTTTTACAGATGGCACCTTTAATTTGTTTTGTTTTTTACTTTTTACAATTCAATTGTAGAGCTCCGTAACTAAAATTGAATGGAAGTCAATGGAGACATAGTAAAAATTAATTTGTTGAGCTCTCTAATTGTAATTGCTAGTAGTAAGAATTGAATTGTAGAGCTCTCTAATTGAATTCTTACTAGTAAAAACGCAATTACGACTAAAACAGCTTGCCAATAGACATACAATATTTTGCACAACTTCTAATTTCCTTAAATCTTTGCTATAGAGATGAAGAGAGTACATGTTAGCATGATCACAGAAGTGGGAAATACCTTAGGCTAAAATAAACCACAATTATCAACATCCAAAATATACAACATATCCTCTAATACTCACAAGGTTGCTTAATTGCTGTATAGTGACTTTTTCATTGAACTCTCTATATGTCTTGGGCTTCTAATCTCATGTTCAATGTAACTCATAGAGTGCTGTATAGTGAAGACGGACAAGGATAAAGTCATGTCTAGTCTGATGAGGATGTAGTAAAAGCTTTGAAAGGTAAACTGAGAAGTCAACGAAATTCTAATGCATACGTATCAGCTCGGATGGGGTTTCTTGTCAATAAAAATTAAGATAATCTTCAAAAAGTGGAAATAAACAGCCTGGACATTATTTAATAGCCATAAAATTGAAATTACGTTGATCAGGCTGGCACGTCAGCAGTGACACATGATACTCATTTTGTAAATAGTATCAGCCACCGTTCACACGAAGTATAAATATCATTTGAGAAACAGTTTGCACTGTTTTTTTTTTTTGCTATCACTCAGTGTAAATAGCATCAAACACTATTTGCACTTAGTAGGAATAACCTCCCCTATATGTGTATTTATATAACATTTTCAAAAGTAACATGGTATTGAAATGGTGCTCTTCGTGTTTGTGGTTGCTAGGGTGTCCTAGGTGGTTGCTAGGTGGCTGCTTACAGGGTCAAAACAAACAAGTGTATGCAAGCCATAGATCAGAAAATGATTTCAGTTGATAAACACGCTTTCTTTAGAAGTTTACAGAAACCAAAGACTTACTTGACACTAGTCAGTGTCAGATTAGGACAATGCCAATCAAATAACATGAAGCTAATATTTTCTTTCCACCTATACAAGAGGGTAGTGGCACTTTGTGGCTCAGCTGTGTCATTTTGAAGGGGCCCACAGCGTTTCGTAGACATACACACACATGCAAGCCAACCAAAACACTTTTCGCTGGAAAATACAGTGCAGGACTGGTTTCGCTAGCATCACAGGAGCACATTTGATGTGGTTTTACTTGGATATTTCAGAAAATAAGGGACTTCTGCAAAACATTTCTAATACTAACAGACAAATGGTTAAATAAAAACAGGATTTGATCTCCCGCTTTAAAGGTTCCTCGGCCTGTTTTTCCACCCCAGATCGTAGATCAACCAAGTGTGATTCCATCTCTAAATACCCACATCCACACAAACAAATTACCCGATGTTATCCATACAAACAAATTAGTCATCTCCCATTTGAACTAGTATACAAGCTGTCAACTTTACTCCCATAATCTCTCCATGCCAGGGTACGCGAAAGGAAAGCTGCACGGTCTTGAAGTAGTTAGTCATCATCATCTGCAACCAATAGAAACACTCTGGTTACGAAAGGAGAGCCTGTTTGACAGATGTCTGAAGTCCACTTCCTAGATGGCATGGCACCTCATGACTTATGTTTACGGTCAAGTTTGTTTACTGAGTCAATGGAGCGCACACAGAACGCATTAATGGAGCCAAAAAGACCCGAATAATGTTTGTTTGCTTTTATGTCATACTTGTCTTAAGCTCTTTGCAGGATTTTTCACTCGAGACTTATACTGATTCAGACTCTTCGGGCTTTAATGGATTATCATACTCAAGCTCTTTGTAGATTAACACCATCAAATGCAGAGTCAAACTCCAACAACGCCCTGAGATGCAATCATGCACGCTTAACCCTGAACCATGCCGAGACGTTACACTGGAGCTCAAGCCGCCCCCCAAAATTTGGTGTCACTTTAAAGAAATCTGTTAAAGAAACTTCTTAGTGAATTACAAAGGTTTTATAGATGGTGATCTCCGCTTTGTTCTAGGAATGAGGACTTCCACCTGTTTCTGATGATGGGAGCTGGAGCCTGTCCCTTTTAAGAGCTTGATCCTTCTTGATCTCTTTGATGTAACTTGACCTAACAGTTCCAGTGAGAAGAATTTGATGATTTTGGATGGGCTCTTTTAACTAGCTGCGTAGGAGATATGAGAATTGAGCAAAATGAGTAGAGCCAAAGTAAGGATGGATAAAACTGGGTTCGAAAAAGTCGACATGAAACATCAGTTGCAGCTCACGTTACTTCTGTAATCTGACATGAAACACGATATTCAATTGGAAAACTTTCATTGGAGATGGATTAGTCTGTGAAAAGTGGGCATTACATACCAAAATGGTGGTTAAAGTAAAAGTAAGACTTTTAGTTTGTAGTGTTGTCTTCCTGTTTCCTGTTCAACTTTGTGATTTACTGATGCCGCATCCCAATTCGCATACTCTCCGTCTAGGATTCGAAAATAGAATTCGTACGTCCCAAATCGTAGTATGTTGAAATGAGTGTTCAAAGAGACCCGGATGGTCTATTATATCCAGTCAGAATCCGAAGTGTAGATTGAGGACAACCCATCGCGCGTCGGACGAGGATTCGGTTAGAACTACAAACACAACAGAAAAGTGTTAAAAAACTACAGACACGGAGGATGCGCGCCCAGCGGTTGTGTAGAGAGGTTTAGATAAAGGGGTTTGAGTGATTAATTATTAGTATTTAACTTGACGAAAATGTATTTATTCAATGTTGTCGACATTATATTGGATCTGCAGGAGCATTGTGAACTTTTGTAAAGATTCGGGATGGGCACAGCACTTGATCACTCGAGTACTCGAAAGTGACAGCGACGATCAATCTCAAAAACGATGATCTGAGTTTAAAAAAAATCTTTTTTTTTTCTGATTGGTTATAGACGAATCCGACGAGCGTTCTGTGTAGGCTGCCATCTTGTGGCGACGCCATTACTGAGCTGTTACACAGGCATATCGACATACGCACCGGTATGTAAACAAACCTCGGTGATAACGCGAACTCACCCTCGATGACAGCTACAGCCAGGCAGAATGACTTGTTGGTTTGATCTGTGACTGCAGTGGCCTCCAGTCACAGATGAAGGTACAAACGATCTTACAGATTAACGTTATTTATGAAAATAGCTTGGCAAGCTAGCTAGGCTAACGTTTGCTAACGAGGAAACTATAAAAAGATCTGTCCATTTGGCAACAATAAATAAATAAATGAATGAAATCAAATAAACAAATTCATGTTTTTCATTTGTGTCCATTATTTATCTCATTTTCACATTGCAACAGGCAAGGGTAAGGTAACGTTACAGCTAGAAAGTATACATAATATCGACCAATTAGTGTTTTTAAACCATGGAAAGAGGTCAGTATAACAGCGGGAGAACAATTATGTCACATAACGTTACATTTAGCTCAGGAAAGCCATTTAATGACCATAGCATGTTAATTTAATAGAAAAAATAGCAAGAGAGGAGATTTTGCTGATCACTATATCACATATTTATTATATTTTTTTTACTTATGTCATTAAATAATTGTTATTATACACGAATGTCCACGTCTTGTACTCGCCCAGGAAATCTGTAAACCGTACGGCACCAGACAGGGGCAGTCGACCCGGGGTATTCACAGTGTTTTCTCTTCAAAATTGAAATTTTACTGCCACCATTGAAACAATTTATAACGGAAACTGTTTACCCACTCGACATTATACAAGGGCTAACGTTGTACCGTTAGTGACAGTCGTAAATCACGGGCTGTTTATTCCAGTGGACGCAAGTTGCAACTAAAACAATAGGAGGCAATGGCGCAACGCTACCCAGCAACAGCTCAGTAATGGCGCCCCGCCTACTTCCGGTAGTTTCGCCGGATTCGTCTATAGCAACATTTTGGGCGGCACTGATTGGTTAGCATTGACAGAGCGCGGTCCAAAATCCAAACTGAAAAATGCCGTCAAAGTAGTTGGTCACGTGACGGTAACACTTTATTTCGATAGTCCACTTTAGATATTCTACTAACTATAAGTAACTTTTCAACTACATGTCAACTAACTGTCATTAGAGTATTAGTAGACTGTCAACTTAATATCTGCTAACACTTTATTTTGTTGGTCTCCCAACAGATAATCAACTGACTATAAGTAACTTGGCGACTACAAGTAAACTTATTCTCCTAACCCAAAGCCTAACACCTAACCATAATCTAACAGTCTACTGACAGTCTACTATAATATACTAATATTTTAATGAGAGTTACTTGACATGTAGTTGAAAAGTTAATTATAATTAGTAGAACGTCTAAAGTGACTATCGAAATAAAGTGTAATCTATACTTTTTTAGCGGTCATGAAGTAAGTACATATTCAAAAGAGTATCCGATTTTGGATGCAGCCATTGTGTTTCCAATGTTCAGTGTCAAGTCTTGTCTTGGATGTTTCATGCCTGTGTTTCCTGGTTCTTGTGTTTATTTAGTTATTATTGTAATTAAATAAATGTTTGTCTGCAGTTGGATCCTGCTCGTGTCTGAGGCCCTGTTTACATCTGGCATTAAGAGGCGTTTTGGTCGATCGGCTCACAAGTGGACATACTGGTGTAAACGGGGTCTAATAGTTTTGAGCTCATCCTCTTTCAGAGGTAGTCGAAAACACATGCGTTTGAATGGCCACAAGAGACAGCCTACTGACCTAATGAGTAAACATCATGGGAAACATTTACATTTTGTCTGCTGAAGTCCTAAAGGCTCGTTCATACCAAGAACGATAACTATAAGGATAACTATTAGCGTCCACTCCAGCGGACGATATCGTTCTGTTTATTCTAAGTGCATGTTTGTCTGTTGCTTTAAATGCTCAAGCAGGATGGATTCTGATTGGCTGTCGGTGTTTTTACCGTTCATCAGCTGGATAAAATCATTCTAAAAGTGATTCCAACAATAATCCTGTTTCTCTGTGCCGTTATCGTTATAGCTGTGGTGTAAGGTTGAACTCTGCTATTCTTTAATATTAAAGGCACACTATGGAGGAATTCTGATTTTGTCAAACAGCCACCCCTAGAGTCACTAAGAAGTAGTTGTATTTAACGTCACTGTTGTAAATACCACTCACGTACCATAGACTGGTCTCTACACTCACAGCCTGATACCCCTTTGAAGCTGTTATATTAAGGTACAAACCATGCATTTTTTGCATTAAATAAGAGATCTAGCTCTAAAATGTGTTTTTGAACTCAAGCTGAGAGCTCGTGTCCGCTGCTATCAGTGTCATGGATACATAGGCCGTGTGTAAACCAGACGCTCTGCTGAAGACGACGTGCTTTTGGCGCTTGAGAGTGTTTTGGCATCGTTGCTTTCCGTTGAGACGTTTCGTTGCTATGATACAGAATATCCGCAGCACAGTTTACTTGTAACTGATTTCGCAAATATAATTTGTTTCATACTAAAAAAATAATTTTTCATCCATTTTGTTCGGTTAGCTCTGCCAGCTGATGCCGTTGTACAGAAAGAATGTTGTGACAGTTGGTCGATGTGGTTTAGTCCCGCCCTCCTCCACTGCGATTGGACGGCTGGGTAAGAAGTGACAGTGATGAGCATTGCGTTTTATCCAAAATTGAATATTTTTTAACTCTCGGCGACCAGTAAAAAACACTGTGAAAAACGTGAAAAAACGCTCACCGCCTCGTTACGCTCATGGTGTTTAAAAAATGCGGCGATCCCATTGAAAACAATTGAAAACATACGGTAGGCACGTGGAAAAACGCTTTGGTGGACACACGGCCATAGTGTCTCTTGTGGCGGCGGAAGCAGTCTTCACTCAGACGCGCTCTTCAATCTATAGCAGTTGTGGAGACTCTCTATTCATTCCGGTGAAATCACAAAATAAAATGCACAAAAACGTGTCCCTGTTTGATATAGACTGTAACTGCTGATGAACATATTCAGTTTTGATGAGAGAAAAAAAATGTAGAACATGTAACCTCTGACACGCTTGGCAAAAGATCTCCCACTAGACCATTAAAGAACTCAAACAAAACTTGCGGATCGATGCATTTATTTACGGGTTGAGCAGAGGCTCGTTCTCTTTTCCTTTTCCTAGTCTTTTCCGACCACGTTTTCTTTGCTTTTTCCAACGTCAAGTATCACGTCTGAAATGCGCGCAAGTGTCTTCGTACTTCACGTTGTGGTTGATGTGTGAGACGTCATTGCTATAAAGCATGTTGTGATTCTCGCAAGATTTGTCGGGGGCACTCCTCTCAAACTTGCATTGCTGGTTTTTCTAGCGACAACCCAAGCTTTACTACCAGGATAATTCGCCCTACTATGAGTTTGTTTACCACCGAAATTACTTTAAAGCAGTTATATTAAGGTACAATTCTTGCATAGTGTGCCTTTAAGGTATAAACAGAGCCTGAGTTCACAAGACATTACAACATCATCTTATCGCTTGGGAATTACCCTCAAAGGGACATAAGAAGTACCATAAGAACCTTCTTTGTAGTTCCTTAAGGGTACATGTTATTACTCTACGGCAATAATACTAATTTTCAATATTTTAAGGGGTAGATAAGGTACAAAGTTGTGCCTTTAAAGGGGTGATGAGCTGAGAAATCTAATTTTACTTGAGCTTTTGACATCTAAGAGGTCATCATATTATAAGAATATCCTGTAAGTTTCAGAACTGAAAATGTCCTTGTTAGTCCAATAAAAGCTTTTATTGACACCAGGCTCAGCAAACGACTCGTTTTTCAAAGTGGGGAACTATGGCGTCAAAGAGGATAAAACACCACCCCAGCAGAAGAAGATTAACACCTACTTCAACGCAGCTGGTTTAGCCCCGCCCACCGATTTGCTCATTACACGCATAGTCAATAACATAGATGACTACCTCGTGATGACAAACCGGATCGATCTACCGAGAAATACAGAATATTGTGCAGTGCTGGTTGTGGAAGAAGACAGTCACTGCAGAAGCTTCCTCTGGATTCCAATAGGACTTCATGGATAAACTTTATTTTTAATGATATTTTTAAATATTCCAGCTGATGAGGTAAAACATCGTCCGTCTGTTCGCTTCATTTCACTGAGGATTGTTTTGTAAACAAGACTGGATTTGCAGACCGATTAAGAGTAAAGAATGGTGCTGTGCCGTCTATATCGGATCTGACACACACAGACTCTGGGTCGAACATGTATGGGCGAATCATTCCGGTTGCCATTTTACAACATTGGACGTTTTTAAATCAATTTCCCCCACGTGCATCGACAGGTGAGTTGAAACTCATTATAATATGCAAAACTGTTATCCACTCACAGCAGTGGGCGTTTACTTCCAAGTCTTCGGTGCGAGACGCCCGTAAAAACCCAGTGTTTTTCGGCTAGGCTCAAAACTAGGGTAGAAAATAGCCTATTACTTATTCATTTTGATGTGTTTGAATGCAAAAACCAAGGGAACGTCATAAGTTCACCTCAGACAACAATATAATAAAATTTAAAAAGCCAGTTCATGACCTCTTTAAGTGAGAAGTAGTCGGACCAGGTATAAACTTTGCACACATTTATGTCCTCACAGTGCACCAATGTAGGGTCAGTTAATATCTTTCTTCATTGATGGCACTGTGTAGGAATGTATTCGGATGTTTTTTTTTTCCCACAAGCAACATTAAATCTCAGATATTTAATTGTATTATGTTTTACCACTGACTGATTGTTGTAAGAAATGGCATATTGTCCCCTATGTTCCCATTCGCGTCACTGCTCAGAACAGTCACTAATGAAGGTAAATGATCTTGATCCCATTTTATTGGAAAAGCTAACTTGAAATTATAATTTGGGATAATGTGCACCCATGAATGGTGCATAAGACCAGGAAACAGGGTCTTCACTTGCTTTCTCTCACACTCTTTGTGATGTTTGATTATAATTAACCAGAATGCTAAGCATGATGGTCATGCCAAGCAAGAGTTTCTTTGACTTTGACAGTGGAGAAGGGTCAGGGATAGAGAGGAACATGAAGCAACCGCAATTGCGGCTCTTGGGTAACTTTCAATTATTCTTAGATTGACTTACTTGGACCAGCAGGAGAGACATCTCACTTCAGAAGTGCAGCGATGAGTTACTGCAAAGATCTGTTCATTCCTGTGATGAGTAACTCCCACAGCAGTAACGTTATCCCCAATGTCGTGTCACCATGTGTGACGGGGCCCCCGGAGAAGGTGTAGCAGAAGGAAAGATCCATCTGTGAGTGATTTAATGACTACAGTTCCAGAGATGATGTGTAATAAAATGGGAGGTATGGGTCAAAGTGACTAGACTCAATCAGGGACAGACCCTTCTGAGTCCACCACATGCTCTAATCTCTACAAACATCTGTTTGAAGTTCCTCAATGAAAACCATCAGTCCTGCTGGATGACCACCTCATTCTTTTGCTATAGCTCATGAAGAACTGTGTGACGTTCGCTGGACATCCACTGTATTTGTCCATACTTTCCCCACAACTGATTTTTTTAAGAGGATATAGTGTCATGATTTACTCACCGTCTGTCTATCCAAACCCACCTGAACTTCTTCGGTGGAAGCCTGCGCTTCTCTCACTTTCCATGCAATAGACCTTAGTCAGTTTAGACGGCATATTGAGTTTACACTGATAAAAACGAGGCTATGAGGGATGGACTTACAGTTGTACAATCGCAAGCATTGTGTAAAAGATTCGCCTTCTCGATGACATTGCGCATGTTGTTATGGCAAACGATGATTAGTCAAGAAGTCTACAACAATAATGTATCTGACAGTATAGACAGAATCTGAAAAAATACACATGAAAATGCATTGTGAAAATCTATTATTGTGGCATCTGCAAGCAAGTTTAAATATATTACGGAAGCCCTGAACCGCAACCTAAAAAAAAATCTGTAAAAAAAAAAAAAAAAAAATTAAAGTCTAAACGTTTCGGGATTAAAGTCTAAACATTTCGGGATTAAAGTCTAAACATTTTGAGATTAAAATTGAAAAATTTTGAGATTAAAGTCGAAACATTTCGAGATTAAAGTCTAAACATTTAGAGATTAAAGTCTAAACATTTAGAGATTAAAGTCTAAATATTTCGGGATTAAAGTCTAAACATTGCAAGATTAAAGTCTAAACGTTTCAGGATTAAAGTCTAAACATTTCGGGATTAAAGTCTAAACATTTCGAGATTGAAGTCGAAAAATTTCGAGATTAAAGTCGAAACGTTTCGAGATTAAAGTCTAAACATTTCGGGATTAAAGTCGAAACATTTACACAAATCCGGGTATTTAGAGAAACGAATATTTTCCCCCTCTCCGTTTTCAATAATAACATCGTTCACACACCCGCATAAATACGCCATCGAGCGCCATCATATCTATGTCAAACCTATGGGCGGCAGTGTAAGGAGAAGGATAAGGCCATGCAAGCCAATCAGAATCCTCAAAATTGACAGAAGAGAACCTAAAACGCCGTTTCTCCCAGTTGACACGACAACACATAACTGCCGTTTTCAGAAATCTCCACTTTGGCCGGAGTTTTTAGAAATACTCGTTTTCTGTGATAAAAACTGGGTTTTCGTGTAAATGAGAGGCCAAACCGCAGGGAAATATCTGCGTTTTCCCTTTGTGTAAACAGGGCCTCATAATGGCCAATAGCGAGTTTCACACTGTGTGTGTGTGTGTGTGTGTGTGTGTGTTTTATTTCATCAAAGGAAATTCAAAAGGTACCAATCTACCAGCATTAGGCTTCCAGTATAGTATAGTTATAAAATATACTGCGCCGGAATAGACTTTATTCTTAAAAACACTTTTCAGACTGGATGGAGAAATCCAGCTTTATGAATGAATGAAAGAATTAATTAATTAATTAATTAATGAGGCATTTATATAGCGCTTTCATATGTCTAGGCCTACGCTTACTGTTACTACATACTAGGCCTCCGCTTATGGGATACACTTCCGATGCGGTATTCGAGATGGTGTGGGTTTAGTGTGCATTAAGGGCATTTAAGCATTTGGCATTGGGTTTGCTCGAAAAAAGTATTCTTGTGCTTAAATGCTGAAAAAAGTACCATAAATGCTGGTAATTCAATTAATGTTCAATGTTTTAGTTCGATAATGTTTTTTATTTTTTAATTAACATTTTGTATTTTTAGGGGATTTTATGCTACTAAATTATATTTACGCTGTACTTATAATCCATTTATTCACTTTTTGAGCATAGACCTGAAAATTAAATTTCCAACTTAAACTGATTTAAATCTTGAATGCTTTAAAGCAAAGTTTGATTTCTATTCAAAGGCCACACTTGGCAGATTATTGATAAAAGTTCAACTTTAAAAAAAAGTTACAGAATTTTACGTTTGTTGTGAGATATATGAAATATTTAAAGTTTATGTTTTACTCATAAATAAATCCATTAATTTTAAACACTTTGTGTTCATCCATGATCAATCTTCGTCCATGATTTTATTTGATTTTTTTAGCAAGAGCCAAAACCTTAACAACGTTTCCTACCATTTAGATGAAGAAGAAAAATAAATACTTGTCTTTTTTTTTTCGATCAAGAGCACCAGAGCCACAGCGTGGTGGCAGAAGTGACTGTACGAAGTCAATTCTCAAGGTCCCTCAGGTGTCCTCCGTCATAACCACAGGTGTAGGATCTTAACATTTCACAATCATGTCCAAATATTATCAAATGTAAAAATATGTTCGTTTTGTAGCCATCGTTAGACGAACTATGGGGCTTGAGTGTTTAATGGTTTGCGTCTGAATAGCGGCTGACTGGACTATTCTCCAAGTGTTTAGCATCTGAACAAAAGAAGACCGGCGGCAAGTGATGGAATGAATCGACGCCGATGGGCGAGTTCCCCCGTCTCCAGTGAAAGCACTGCTCTGAAACAACAGGCTTGTGTGTAAAGTTAAGTGTCGCGTTAACACCAGCCACTTGACACCCTTTTATCCCACCGCGTGCTCAATGGCCGAAGAAGGAATTCAGCGAACCCTATTACATCATCAACGCCATGCGTGAAACACTTAATGAAGACATTGCAAATGAGAAGGTCTCGAGTTAAAACAAGCAAAAGATAGATGGATACAGCAGGGCTTTTTGAGCTGTGGTAACAAAAAGTATGTGTTTCTTATGTTTGACAGACACCGTCATAATTATAGGCTACTAGTATAAAATAATGAAACATTTAATTTGCCCACAAAAAGGAGCTGCGACTGAGGTACCCTTCCGACTCCAATACAGCCGAGGGAAAGTCTGAAGGGTCTCCGTGAGGGTGGAGGAGTGATGACGGACTCCTTTGATCTTCAGAGGCCCTCGTCGACAGACTCCCGTTGATAAAAAAGGCGCGGAATGTCTTATAGTGCACGGACAGAAATACCCAAACAACTTAGACAAGTTTTCGTTCCCATTATGAAAGTAAAAAAAAGTTTGTTCTCACAGGACTGCAGACAATTGGTAGCTAGACCTGTAATAGACATACACTGAAAAAACAAAACAAACAAACAACCCATCTTTGGGTCAAATAGGCTACATGGAGAAAACCAACCGTTGGGTTTACAAGTTTAACTAAAACATTTAAACCAACTGTTGGATTTGATCATATTGTTTATTTTTTGGGGTCAAATGGACAACACCAACTGTTGGGTTTAAAATTCTGTTTTTGTTCGATTTGTCCACATTTGACCCAAACATGGGTTGAAACAACCCAGCTGCATATTTTTAGTACATTGTATTTAAAGCTACATTTAGTCACCACACATTATAAAATTTAAATGATATATATGCTAAATAAACTGTACAAAATTCATAACACCAATAACAAAGTAGCCTATCCACCACTGCTTGTAAATTCTCACGCGATTTGTTTTACTATATTTATACAGATTTTTTTCCAATCCACAAGAGCCAAGTGTCAGAAAAGTCTTATTCTCACTCTATAAATTCGCGTGGAACAGGCATTTCAATGCCAATAAAAAAAATACCACATCAAGAAAAATATTGCAGATCAAAAGAACCAAACTATGAGCATTTTTTTTTTCAATAAATGAAAAGGACAGAAATGAGTGCGACTGGATCACGCCCCTCCACAGCGATTGGTTGACGGGAAAGAGAGCAGGGTTAAAACCCAGAGCGGGTTAAACACACTCAGGTATTGAACAGAGGAGCGCGCAACAGTCAGAGGAGTGTTAAGTCAGTGGAGGAAACAGTGTATAAAGTATCTAACAAGAAAAGCTTTAAAGGACCTCCAAGTTTTGCACTGAGAAAGCTCACCTGTTCCACTCATTTGGCTTTGTGTAACTGTGTGTGTGTATATAACTGCTAGTGCAGATTTCCAGCAGCACCTCAGGATTTCTTCTGAGCGCGTGATGAAGTGCAGGGCGTCGCAGAGGAGCGCGCGGGTGATGCGCGTGGTTCATTGGGCTGTGATGCTGGGATTGATCCAGTGCGGCGCGCTCAGCGCGCGGAAGTTCCGCGGAGGTCGAAACCCGCAGCCACGGCGCGCGCTCCCCTCCGTGCAGTCCCGCGACCGCGCCGAAACCACCGAGAGCTTCTCACTGGATTTCACAGCCGTGGAAGAAAACATGGACAACTTCATGACTCAGGTGAAGAACCTCGCGCAGTCTCTGTACCCGTGCTCGGCGCAGAAGCTCGACTACGACATGAAGTTACATTTCCTGGAGAATACTTCAGTCACCTGTAACGACGGGACCCCAGCAGGGTAAGAAAACACGCCGGTTACGATAATAAACGTTAGGTTACACAACAGTGGGATGCTTACATTGGACAATTGGGCATCACAGGCGCGTGCGGCATCATCTAGGCGCGCGCCGCCGTTGACCGTTATTGTTGCGAGCTTACAGTAAAACTGACTAAGCCATAGCTGTCAGTTAGAACTTATACAGTATAAGTTCCTTTCATCGACACAACAGGCATATTATGAGTCTACTTACAGTAATAACGGTATTGAGAATATGGTCACCATTGTATAAAGTTTTAGCCTACCTTTCAAAGTTATGATATTTGAACAAAACCCGTTCTTGATTTAGGATTAACTTTTTTTTGATCCACTTCAAATGTAGATTACTGTAGTTTTTACACCTAAATTCTTAAAATGAACATCATTACACTGTAAAGGCTCTTTATCGGCTTCTATGGTTCCAGGAAGAACCTTTAACATCCTTTCCACTGAACGAAAGGTTCTTTAGATTATTAAAATGCTCTTCACACTATGAAAAAAGTCGTTTTTTTAAAGCTGTTCACTGAAATGTTAATTGGGGAACCAAAAATCATTCATGGAACCCTTTTTCCCACCGGCTTGTTACAATAATTTATGTCATCGCTTCCTGATTTTAGTTAAGAAGCGCTTAAGAAAATCTTTGACTTTTGCATCTCATTGGTTAAATAACACGAATGGATTAAGATATAGTGTGTTCTCCAGTAGTCTAAGCATCTCCTAACAGTGACCTGACAGTTTCATGTTGGGTAAAATCAAGTTTTAAAGCAATAACACTTAACCTATAATACAAATGTAAGGTGTTGTCAGAGCAAGTTAAGCATGTCATGATCAGGTAGAGATCGCGAGAGAATCACCTGGAATAAACGGTAATACAGTGACAGGTGGGCGGGGCGTGAGTACAGTAAGAGGGAAACAGTGCTCTAATGTGATGCTGCGGTCAAGTGTCTAATATCTGCTAGTGAGATGATTTTCAACTGAGTGACAATAAAACGCCTGATTTAATCTCTCCAATTGGCTGTTGTGGACCTGTCGCTGCTGATCATTCAGAATTTATATATCGATTTTATGTTTGCTACAATCAGAGAAAAAGCTGTGTCTCTGCAAACATCAGAACAAGTCCAAAAGCACCACGAGGAGCATGTGTTCCCCGAATCACTGAGGGTTTTTCCAGTGATGACCAATTTACATTCCTCCCCCTCAACCCCCAAGTGTTGAAGCCAAGAGTGTTTTGTTGTTGACCCGTCCCGCTCTACTATACCTGGAGACTGAAACTCAATTCAAGACACTGAGGTCAAAACAACGCAAGCTCTTTAAATACCCAAATACACTAAAAAAAAGCTCTTTGAATGAACATAAAAAAAATCATGGAAAGGATTTCCACATGATTAACTTGCTTAATTTCATTATTATGCAATTATGTTATTCCAACTTATTGTACTTGCGTTGGGTCAACTTAATTCATTAAGGTTGATTCAACTTATTTACTATGTTTGGGTACAGCCTTATTTAATAGTGTCAGTGAATTTAAAAAGGCTCCCTGTCCCCTGATATGATTCACGTATTCAAATTCATGTATTCATTCATCCAAAGCAATATAATTTATTTTAGTGTCACACTAATCAATTACTAGACTATAGACATCTATAGCACTTTATAGCACTTTTTTACTTCAGTTAAAGCAACACAAATCATGTAATTCACGTAATCCATAACAAACGGATTGAGTAAACTAGATTGAACACAATCAAATTAAGTTTGGACAAAATGTATAGCAATTTGAACTAAGCAATTTGAACAAGCAGCAAAATTAAAACAATTTTGAGTGTAGGATGCATATATCACTGTAAAAAATATTTTCATGATTTGTAAAACATTTTTTTTCTTTTGTCAAATCAACTTAGTTCAGATAACATAATGTTTTGAGTTTCTGATGCTTAAATCAATCTTCATTGTATTAAACTCAATTTTTTCAGTTCAATGAACTTAAAAGTTTACGGCAGCCAGGTTACTTATTTTTTAAGTTAAACCAACAATATTTTTTTACAGTAATTCTAATGAAAGTTAATAAAAGCATATGCTTGATTGTCATGTTTTGTGATATTGAGACCGTATATTACTTTAGTTTACACTCTACAAAATGACTGCCATATGCATTATGTTGCAATATCATTGTAAATGCCATAATTGATTACATTGCACTTAATTTAAGGCATTTTTTTACAATCAACTTGAATGTTTAAGTCATATCAACCACTGTAAAAAATATTTTCAAGATTTGTTATCACAACATATTTTCTTTTGTCAAATCAACTTTATAATAATTTATTTAGTTGAGATAACTTATTATTTTGAGTTTCTGATGATTCAATTAATCTCCTTAATTGTATTAACTCACTTTTTCCAGTTCAATCAACTTAAAATTTTAAGGCAACCAGGTTACTTACTTTTTTAAGTTAAACCATCAATATTTTTTTTACAGTGTAGTAATCACAACATTTTTTCTTTTGTAAAATCAACTTAAATAATTTATTTAGTTCAGATAACATATAATTTTGAGTTTCTGATGATTAAATTAATCTCCTTCATTGTATTAACTCACTTTTTCCAGTTCAATTAACTTAAAATTTTAAGGCAACCAGGTTACTTACTTTTTTAAGTTAAACCATCAATATTTTTTTACAGTGTAATTGACATTAAACAGACTTAAAAATGAGTGAATTGAATCTTGTGAACCTAAAACGTCAAATTGCTTAACTTATTTTGATGAGTTAAAGCGATATAAAAAAGATAAGTCGTCATAACTTATTGTTCATTTTTACGGTGCCATGTGCATTATTTACCATATGGATAATTGATTAGGCACATCGTGACATACCTGAGCCTCTGCCGTCTTACACTTAAATCTTAAAAGTTAAAAATCTAGTATAAAGTAAAAGTGAGGACAGATGATCTAAATTCACCCGGCTTGCGTCACGTGTAAGTACTCTTTCCTTGACAATAACTTGTAGTGCTAAATAATCTATAACAACAACAGTGATATCTATACATAATCAATAGGATCAATCTTGTAAACCGGTTTATTTATCCTGCACATCTTGTGAAGAAAGCCTTATTATGCATGATTTTTTGACTCTTGCTATAGTGAACAAACTCTCACACTCTGTATCCTTTATATAAAACTTTGAAATGCCTTATATTTATGCAAATCCGCTGCTATTATCGTTACGTTCAAAAACTCTTTATATGAAGCATATTTCATGCATGTCACGTTTATGCAGATCAGTGTTTCGAACTTAAAAAATATTATTACCAGGGAAATGGATTTTAACATTCACCTTCTTTTGTAATTGACAATATTTATGGTACATGCATGGATGAATAGCTGGATATATTGAGTAAAAAAATATGCATTAACTGTTCATTTAAGACGTCTTGCAAAATCCTGATGTAAGGAATCATGTAATCACTTGAGAGGTTGTGTGAAACTCAAAATCACTGCAGAAAAGCTTGTAGGATGAGGATTATCCTAATTTTACAGCGTTTATAGAAACCTTTACTGAATGTCCGCGTTAAGTTTATGAGCGCTTATGCCTGAGCTTTATAAGGTGTAATGGAATGAAACATAAATCGTTAGCGTGTTAGTAGCGGGTAATAGTGAGAAATGTACACCATATGCCAGAAATGCGGTCACCAGTGGCATAAATTGGATGCAAATTAAAGCTGTCTTTAATTATGTTAGACTGATGCCCCTCAAAGCAACGAGCGGAGCCACAACTGGGACTGTTCTCACACAAGCAGCAAACGACTGAAGTTTGAGTTTATGCAATATCTGAACGCCCTCTTGTGGATACGGTGGACATCACCTCTAAGTCCAACATCCGTTGTGCAAGAAGAAGTTGAAAAAATATACTTTAAAACAATATTTTAAGTGTGAACTAAATGCAATGTTTTCAGACACTTAGCCCAATTGCATGTTTATTGCAATTAAATGAAAATGTAGTTTTATTATCTTTCCAAATGGACTTTTTACAGTTTGTGTGACCCACTTAAGTACACCTTTATGTGTAATTTCATAATTCTGTTGAAATATGGTGTTGAATGTACCATCAAGCATTTATGGGACACTAAAACATACTTTAATGCCATTTCTATTGTAACTGTGTCATGTTTACATATATTTGTAATTAATGCACATTTGGAATGAATTTGGAATTTAGTATAAATTAAATATTTTATCTTTAAATGTAATATCCAATAAGACAAATGGTTTAGTATGTTAGTCAACGCATTAATTAAGTTTAGGCTACTTTAAAACACGACAAAAGATTATTAAAGCATAAAGAATCAAAATGTACTATACTTTAAAATTTGTAGTTTGACATTACATGGTTCACTTTTTTAATGGAAGCAAATTTCCACCACAGAAAGAAAAAAATAGAAAAGGTAATTGCAATTACTCACAATATAATAAACTCACAATTGTGTGATATAAAGTCGCAAATGCGTGATATTAAGTCGTAAATGCATGATATAAAGTCGCAATTGCATGTTATAAAGTCATAATTGCGAGATATAAAGTCAGAACTGCGAGATATAAAGTCAGAATTGCGAGATATGAAGTCAGAATTGATTGATATAAAGTCAGAATTGTGAGATATAAAGTCGTAATTGCGTGTTATAAAATGAGAATTGCGAGAAATAAAGTCAGAATTGCGAGATATAAAGTCAGAACTGTAAGATATAAAGTCAGAATTGCGAGATATAAAGTCAGAACTGTGAGATATAAAGTCAGAATTGCGAGATATAAAGTCAGAATTGCGAGATATAAAGTCAGAATTGATTGATATAGTCATAATTGCGTTATAAAATGAGAATTGCGAGAAATAAAGTCAGAATTGCGAGATATAGTCAGAATTGATTGATATAATCATAATTGCGTGTTATAAAATGAGAATTGCGAGAAATAAAGTCAGAATTGCAAGATATAGTCAGAATTGATTGATATAATCATAATTGCGTGTTATAAAATGAGAATTGCGAGAAATAAAGTCAGAATTGCGAGATATAGTCAGAATTGATTGATATAATCATAATTGCGTGTTATAAAATGAGAATTGCGAGAAATAAAGTCAGAATTGCAAGATATAAAGTCGCAATTGCATGTTATAAGTCAGAAATGCTTGATATAAAGTCGAAATTGCGTTTTGTAAAGTCAGAATTGTGAGATATAAACTATTCTGAGGGGAAAAAAAGTTAGTATTTTTTCCAATTAGAATCAGCCTGATAACTCGCAATTACGAGTTTATATCTCACAATTCTGAGTAAAGATGTCAGAAGTTCGAGATATTAACTCGTGAGATAAAAAGTCGCAATTCTTTCTTTTTTTCTCACAATTGCGTTTTTATATCTCACAATTCTGACTTCATATCTTGTAATTGTGAGGTAAAAAGTCGCAATTATTATTATTATTTTTTCAATGGCGGAAATAAGCTTCCATAATTTTTATAGACTTCAAGTACAATTAAAATTGTATTATCTGCAAATGGATTAAAAAAAGATAGGCTATATACTGTATATATATATATATACTTTTAAGATATGAAGTACACATCAATTCAAGTACTTGTACATTCAATTAATCACACTTTATGAGACTTTCATTCTGCTTTATATCCAATCATTGTCTTTTTTTAGGATTAGACTCATATTCTGTTGACATAATGCTGAAAATAACTGATTATATCTTGAGAAACCGTTAAATTCAGACCTATACACTGAATTGTTAATTAAATTGATGTGTGTAAGAGCTGATGGCAGTGCCTGTAAGTATATGTTGTAATGTCTGTCTGCTTTACTGTAGGTACTACCTGAAGGAGTCCAAGGGAAGCAGAAGGTGGTTAATATTTCTGGAGGGTAAGTGCGATGCTTTCAGTCATCAGAAGAATCTCTTCACCGACCGTTGTGTGCGCATGTGATGCTGAACCTGTGTGTCTCTGTGCAGGAGGCTGGTACTGCTTCAACAAGGAGAACTGTGACAGCAGATACGAGACCATGAGGAGACTCATGAGCTCCTGCACATGGCCACAAAGCAAGACAGGTTAGAGATGCCAACAGTCTGTCAACAGAGGTTTCATTTCTTATAGTATCAGTATTCACAGCAATACAGAAATGGCGGAATAAGCCCCGCCCACTAAATAAAAGAGCCAATCACCAGTTGGTAACGTCATTAAATTACCTTTGATTTAACTTTGACAAAATTGATGAGAGTGTTGTTGTCTAATTTCATTGTCGATTTCAAATATGAAATTTAATCGCAAGAGCTTTGGAAAATGTGATGTTTCCGCATTCAAAGAGATATTTGGAGGTGTACTCGCATGACTGAAATAGCTGAGGTGTTTCAAAGATGGCCGCCGAGTAAAATGACTTTCCTTAAATGGCCAAATTTTAGGCAACATAAACTAGATTTCAAACCAATTATAGAAAGATCATTCTCATTTTTGTTATTTTACATGATTTCATAGTTCTATATGTCTTTGTTTTAACTTTAGGCACAGGAATACTGTCTTCACTTCCAGAGGAAAACCCACACTGGTGGAATGCCAACATGGTGTGAGTATCTCTCTGTCAATACTCGTGTAAATAATGCTTGAGATGAAACATGATGGTTTTCATGATGGTTACGTCGGCACAAATTTGGACCTGAAGTCGTTTACCACCTGCGTTTACCACTTTTCAGGTTCATCCCATACTGCTCAAGTGATGTATGGAGTGGGGCCACACCAAAAACCGATCAAAGTAAGATTCAAAATATATATAAAGATTATATATTGTTTACTATGTTATGGTCCAAATGCCAATTAAACTACACTGAAAAGAGAATTGTAAATTAACCTGGAAAAAAGAATGCAAAAATTACGTATGAAATATAATAGGAATGCCAAAAAGATTTTCACTTGTGGGCTCAGACATTTTTAAAGTTAAAACACAACCATCTCCATCAGATCACCTTTTCTATGTGTTCATCTGGCTGTTATAACTCATATACTGCAGCCAAACAAAATCTAAAGTTTATGAATTAAGGGTCAAGAGCCCAATTAAAGCAAACACTGATCTCAATAATGGTGACTTAAAAAATTCCTGCTTCATTCTGCTTATTTACATCAGGTGTCTTCTATAATGTTCAATCATCACTCAAAGTTCAAAAGAATACAGAAATCTATTTGTAACATTATACATGTCTTTAATGTCACTTTTGATCAATTTAATGTATCTTTGATGATTCTGAATAAAAGTTCAATATCTTGAATGAAGCACTTGTATAGCGTTTTCATACTACTGTATACCCAAAGTGCTTCGCATCATAATTCGTCATCTTAATGAGCCAAAAGTGTTGGTTTGGAGGTGACAGTTCCAATATATTACCACTTTATACCATCACTGTAGTAGTAGGATGCTATAGTTTTCATGTAGTGGCCATCTAACAACTAGTCCTGATCTTTTATAGCACTGGCCATTCATTAATGGGTTGTTTATTGTGTACAGATGACTATGCGTTCATGGGTTCACTGATCATAAAGGAAGTGGTGAAGGATCTTCTCACCAAAGGTCTGGACAATGCCAAGATACTGCTGTTAGCGGGAAGCAGGTGAGTCCACAACACAGACCATCGTTTCTGACCTGAGGTCTGTGATTGATGTTGACTAAGTGTGTGTGTCGTGTGGACAGTGCGGGCGGCACTGGGGTGTTGCTGAACGTGGACCCAGTATCTGAGCTCCTGGAGGAGTTGGGTCACGCAAACATCCAGGTCAGGGGTCTGGCTGATTCTGGCTGGTTCTTGGACAACAAACAATACCGCTGCACTGACTGTGTGGACACCATCAACTGTGCACCCACTGAGGTCATCAAGAGAGGAATCAAGTAAGAATATTACGCTTGTCATTTAAGGTAGGGTAGGCGGATATGCTAGTGATAGCAAGTTAGCTTTGAAAGCATGACATTCCACTGGGTCAAAACCAGTGTTGGGTAAGTTACTCTAAAAAAGTAATGAATTACTAGTTACTAATTACCTCTTCAACAATGTAATTAGTTTACTGCACAAATTACTCTCTCTAAAAAGTATTTAATTACTTTTAATTACTAATTACTTTCACTATCCCATTTCAATCTCAACCAGCTGAATAATACAAGAATAGACATGAATCTGTTTTAATTCTTTCAAATAAATACTATAAAATTGCATGAATTATCCTTAAACTGACCAAGGTGGAGAAGGTTAGATTATAAAAATATACTTTTTAGCATCAGACAATACATTTTGATGTTAAACCCACTATTGTTTTATGTCTGATATCATGACATTTCACACTTTTTTCATACACATTTTACAATAATTCATACGAATTTGTACGAGTGCGGTCGTAATATTTAGATTCCTCATAAAATGCATACGAATCGCTGTGAGATCGGATTGATCTATACACAGTATTTACCTCAATTACATCAGAAGTAACTGTAATTAAATTACAGATAAATTAAGAGTAATCCCTTACTTTACATTTTCAAGGGAAAAGTAATTAAATTACAGTAACTAATTACTTAGTAATTAGTTACACCCAACACTGGTCAAAACACATACACATACACACGGCGCAATGCAGCACCAGGCGCAACATAGCTAAGTGTTTTATGCTAGTTTCAGCCCGACGCAGTTTTCATTTTTACGTCTTGGTCTGAAAACGCATTGATGGTGCGTTGCTATTTTAAGGCAACTGAAATTGACTGACAAAAGGTACAAGACTGTGAACCTAATGCCTTTAGTGTGGGAAAGAACTGTTTTAAATCTATTTTGCACTCTTGATATTATAGAGTCGCCCCTTCATTGCTGTGCAGTTCTTTACTTAAATATATATATATATATATATATGTTGTTATTTAAAGTTCCCTCTTTACAAATTCCTCCATGTAAATAGCGAATTCGCCATGGCGTGAGCATAACTGGGTTTATTGCATGGGGGCGCCAACCATTTGTCCTGCATGCAAATGTTTGTATCGTCTGAACAGACAATTTACCAGCCGTTCATTCAAGTTCAAATGTTCATCACACCAAATATTGGTAAATATAATGTCATGAACTTCTTGTCCACAGATACTGGGGTGGTGTTGTACCGGAGCGATGCCGACAGGCTTATGAAGGAAAAGAATGGAACTGCTTCTTTGGCTATAAAAATTATCCTACCATTAAACGTGAGTACAGGCACCACCCACTAGTCCTTTACGGACACCATTGAGTTTGGTTGCTTTGTTTAACCCAGTGGGATGTTTCTTTATTACAGGTCCAGTGTTCGTAGTGCAGTGGCTATTTGATGAAGCCCAGCTAACGGTGGACAACATTCATCTGACTGGTCAGCCCGTTCAAGAGGGCCAGTGGCGTTATATCCAGAATCTGGGGACGGAGCTGAGGAACACTCTGAAGGACGTCCCGTAAGTATGACCGGCCCTTTAGAGACTCATTGTGAAGACCGCACGAATGCTCATTCAAAGTTATCACTTTTTGGCTGTTTCTGATGATCTGCTTTTCCCCTGCAGTGCCATGTTTGCTCCAGCTTGCCTTTCGCACGAATTCATAACAAGAAAGTAAGTGATCTCTTTGATTATGTGCATCTCTACTTGTAGATTAAGTGTGATGTCAGTTCAGGAGTAGATTTGCACTTTTTAAATCAAATAAAGTGCAATTAATACAATTTACCTGATGTTCTACTGTGGTCAGGATAAACCCTTTGATAAAACATCCCGCCCAAGGCATACGCAAAATAAAGAGTGAGGTCTGGTTGAGCTGTGTTAGTAGTGTGTTGTCCACATCATGTCCAAGAATTGCTGTTTTTTGTTTTTTCTACTCTGAATCCAAAATACCTTTTTGGGGCTTCCTTAAGTGGACAAACTTAGGAAACAGTGGTAAAAAATATATATTCCTCAGCAGTACAGCCTTTTGTTGTGTTTTTCAGCATTTCTCAACACTGTAAAAATGATCTGCCAATGGGATAAGAGAAATAATCTTGTTTCCATTTTTCCATTACGCCATTGGCAATTAATTTAGTAGTACTTAAGACTATTAGTAATTTTTAAATAATTAACACAATCATTTTACTTGTCTAGTAAATGCATCTGATTTAAGAATAGTTCATATTTGGACTGGAAACAACACAAAAACACTAAATAAATTGCACTGTTTTCTGAACCATGCAGTTCAATGCAGGTCTGATGTTATAAATGACAGAGTTGAAAGATTTGCCACTGTGAATCGCCCTGCACGAGTTGTGCTTATGAAAGTGGTTCAGGTCGATCAGCTTGTTCTTCTTGACTGACATTATTGGACTATTGAGCTTGAACTGATATGGAAAAACTGATGCCATAGTTAGTGTAGTTACAGTAGCGTTTACAACAGCCCAGAAAGCCTCTGATTTTATACTCACCGATTATGTTAAGGGGCGTTACATCCAGAGCAGACTGGGACTGGCTGGCCAATCAGAGCAGACTTGGACTGGCTGGCCAACCAGAGCAGACTGTGACTGGCTGGCCAATCAGAGCAGACTGGGACTGGCTGGCCAATCAGAGCACACTGGGACTGGCAGGCCAATCAGATCAGATTGGGACTGGCTGGCCAATCAGAGCAGACTGGGACTGGCTGGCCAATCAGAACAGACTGGGACTGGCTGGTAAATCAGAGTGGACTGGGACTAGCTGGCCAATCAGAGCAGACTTGGACTGGCTGGCCAACCGGAGCAGACTGGGAGTGGCTGGCCAATCAGAGAAGACTGGAGTGGCTGGCAATCAGATCAGATTGGGACTGGCTGTCAATCAGAGCAGACTGGGACTGGCTGGCCAATCAGATCAGATTGGGACTGGCTGTCCAATCAGAGCAGACTGGGACTGGCTGGCCAATCAGAACAGACTGGGACTGGCTGGCCAATCAGAGCAGACTGGGACTGGATGGCCAATCAGAGCAGACTGGGACTGGCTGGCCAATCAGAGAAGACTGGGACTGGCTGGCCAATCAGAGCACACTGGGACTGGCTGGCCAATCAGAGCAGATTGGACTAGCTGGCCAATCAGAGCAGACTGGGACTGGCTGGCCAATCAGAACAGACTGGGACTGGCTGGCCAACCAGAGCAGACTGTGACTGGCTGGCCAATCAGAGAAGACTGGGAGTGGCTGGCCAATCAGAGCACACTGGACTGGCAGGCCAATCAGATCAGATTGGGACTGGCTGGCCAATCAGAGCAGACTGGGACTGGCTGGCCAATCAGAACAGACTGGGACTGGTTGGTAAATCAGAGTGGACTGGAACTAGCTGTCCAATCAGAGCAGACTTGGACTGGCTGGCCAACCAGAGCAGACTGTGACTGGCTGGCCAATCAGATCAGATTGGGACTGGCTGTCCAATCAGAGCAGACTGGGACTGGCTGGCCAATCAGAACAGACTGGGACTGGCTGGCCAATCAGAGCAGACTGGGACTGGATGGCCAATCAGAGCAGACTGGGACTGGCTGGCCAATCAGAGCAGATTGGGACTGGCTGGCCAATCAGAGCAGACTGGGACTGGCTGGCCAATCAGAGCAGACTGAGACTGGCTGGCCAATCAGAACAGACTGGGACTGGCTGGCCAATCAGAGCAGACAGGGACTGGATGGCCAATCAGAGCAGACTGGGACTAGCTGGCCAATCAGAACAGACTGAGACTGGATGGCCAATCAGAGCAGACTGGGACTGGCTGGCCAATCAGAGCACACTGGGAAAAGCTGGCCAATCAGAGCAGACTGGGCTTTTCAGAAGGGAGGGCTGCGTTCAGCCCTGACAAAATGTTGCACAGCGTTTTAAACAGAAACGGTGATGCGTTGAACACACTGTTCTGATGACGCAAGAGTTGCAACTATGGCAGCTGAGAAGGCCATTCTTAGCTGCATTGAACACATTTGTAAATGACTTTCCTTGAACCCACAGTGCGAGTTCACTTTAATACTGCGTGCTTTATATACATGTTGCTGCTGATTGGACTGCAGTTCTGACACACCCACCAAACAAGAGAAAACGTATCTCAAACCCTGTTTCCAGGAAACACAACGTTCAACCCGGAAACCGCACCGTTTTGAACTTGAACGTGCCCCAGGTGGTTTTATAGAAACTGAAACAAAAACAGACTTTTCAGACAGAGGGTGAAAACAGGTGCTGCAACAAATCGACATTTATAGAAATTCGTTTTTGAACATTAAATAATGTAAACTTATTCTAGCGAGCCCACTAAAGAAAATTATGAACCTGTAAATAAGGATAATAGGGTGTTTAATAACTTTTTTAAACAGGATATAGCTGGTAAATAGTAGGCTGAGAGAAGTCATTGAATCATATTTAAAGTGTTATTTTTCCCACTAGTCAAATGAACGGGACACTCATTGAGTAGTTCTGCCCTCTTGTGTTTGTTGTAGTTTCTGGACCGACGTTCAAGTCAAGGGCACGTCTTTACCCAGAGCGCTCCACTGCTGGGATCGCAGTCTACAGGACAACAGCAGAAATAACAAATCCCCTCCCAAAGGCTGTCCCATGCACTTGATTGACAGCTGTCCATGGCCTCACTGCAACCCCACGTGCCCAACAATCCGAGACCAGTCGACGGGACAGGAGATGAACGTTATCCAGTTCCTCATGCACATGGGCTTCGACGTGCAGAAGATGGCCCACCAGCAGGGCATGGACCCGAGTAAACTACTGGGCATGCTCAGCAGCGGCAGCTAAATGCTAAAAGGACTCGCTCCTTTCCCATCAGTCCGTTCGATACCTCCAAGCCCTTCACCCACCTCAGGTTTGACCTTAGGCTGAGCCTTGCCTTTAGCCGGGGCTCTGTGCCAAATTTCTATGGGCTTCCATCTCCAGATCCCCTCATTAATGATCCGTTTAAAAGTCCAGCGTATACATGCAGATTTTCCTCACTGAGCAGCTTTGGAGACGGTGGAGATGCCCAAAACAGAGATTTGGAACGGAGCCCTTGTCAGATCCACCTCAGTTAAACCATGGGCTGCTGACTGTTCAAAACCTTCCCAACACAGTACGGGTTAAAGTACTGAGGAAAACCATGCAAACCGGGACAAGGTACACCTGCATCTCTTCTCTTAATTTATCGTTTGGTTATTAAAGTATCACGAATGTAATCCAGTTTTACGGATCTTCAGCTGTGTTGTTTGCGTTGTGGTTTTTTTATCTCATTTCCTTTTTGTTACCAATATATTTAGCCACAGTTTATTAGAGTTTTATATGTCCATTCAGAGAGAGAGTGTTACGGATATATTATCGATTTATAGAGTTTATAATCTGTAACACAGATTACATGAAGTACATGTCAAATATATATGAATCTACTCAAGACTATATAGAATCGTATAAACGGGAACTTTGGGACAGACAGACACACACGTGTGTGGAAAGCACTGGATCACCTACTCTAAACCCAACTTCATTCTTGGGGTACAGCTAAGTTATTTTCAAAAATAATATGACTTGATTTAGGAATAGTCAGTCCCTTAATAATAATAATAATTCTCTTATCTTTAACCAACTCCCATGCCATTCCAATCATGGCTGGAGAACTTTCAAAGAATGTTCAAGCTTCAGTTTGGTGTTTGGTCATCTATACTGCCAAAAGCCAAAGTATCATAGTAGTCATAGACTATATCCCAGAATCCATTCAACAGTACCAAGAACAATAACTATAAAGATAACCAGTGGTGGAGGAAGTACTGGATCTCAGTACTTAAGTAAAAGTACAAATACCCAGATACATATTTACTTTAGTAAAAGTAGAAGTAACACAATGACAACCATACTTAAGTAAAAAGTAAAAAGTACTTTATTTTAAATGTACTTTAAGTATTAAAAGTAAAAGTACTTGCATAACAATTTATTATCTTAATGTCTATTTTCTAATGATTAATAAAACATTTAATTCTAACTCATTCAACCTAATAGCCTACTCCTATAATGATGTTCAATAATGATGGAAAAAAATGTCACCATTTCTGAAACAAGCTTGCAATTAGGCAATATCATGCTTATCCTTACTATATGTTAATAACTATGTTTGGCAGTAAACGCGATTCATTTATGGTGTAATTCTGAACCTCTTGGCTTGCCATAATCCTAACCAAACCAAACATATATTACACACGGTGTGTTTCCTATGCACGTAAAAACAAATTTTCGCGTATGAGTTGCATGATAAACACACTGCGTGTGAGACGCATTTAGTGTGACCGGGTTATATACTGTATCTATGGCAACCAAACGTCACTGGTGAGACAAACGTGTAGCGAACGGACGGTCAGATTACGTTTTGGCAGGGGAAAAACTGATCAGAAAATGTAACAGAAGTTGTAGAAATGTAGTGGAGTAGAAAGTATAATAATTGCTGCAAAATGTAACGAAGTAAAAGTAAAAAGTAGGCACTATTTATTGTACTTAAGTAAAGTAAAGATACGTGAAAAATGTACTTAAGTAAAGTAACGAAGTATTTGTACTTCGTTACATTCCACCACTGAAGATAACTACCAATAACTATGTGCAACAGTCGGGTTTCAGAAGTAAAAACTCCATTCAGTTTCTCCATAGGGAATGGATTTTTAACGATAACTTATAAACCTTTAAAGATAGCCCTACTTTGAGCTGAGAGGTTGTTAATCCATGTTATTTTTTTTAGAAGCCATTAGACCACGATATTTTTAGTTTTAAAATAATCGTGTTTAACGTGTCTAACGCTACTTCATCGGAATGGTATAAAACTCTTGTAACCAGTCACTAATGTGACTTAATTTGAAAAAAGTGAAATGATTGTAAAAAAATTTAAAAAAAGCCACAATGCACAGCAATGAAGGGGCGACACCAAAATATTAAAATAGACACAAAATTCTTTCAAACACTTTCCCACACTAATGGTGCGTTCTATTATAGCCAACGAACCGACTCTGACCTCGTATATGATGTCACGGGCACTTACAAAGTACATTAAAAAAAAAATATTATGACTACACCTTATCAAAACGCAGCCATGTTTTATTTCATGTTTTTCATGTTAATCTTCTGTTAGCAACGCTAGCAACGTTACTAATTGCACTCACAACAATCGATTCCCATACCTACAGGGGACGAAGTAATACGAGTGATTATAATCGTCATTTAAAATACCAAAGCGGTTCAAAAACAATGAAAACAATGCATACTCACACAGGGCGCAGCCATCTTGAATTCCGCAACGGAATTCTTGCTCGGTGTCCTCGCGGTTGTCCGACGTCCAAGAGGAAAAATCCGAGGAAAGGGGGCAGATTCGGATCTCCGAGACGGATAAATAATAGAGCGCACCATAAGGTTGTGTGTCGACCAAAGCGTTTTTCCATGCACCTGGCGTATGTTTTTCGCGTTTTCAGAACGCCATGAGCGGAACGAGGCGCTAAACGTTTGTTTTTGTTTTTTCACGCTGAAGCACCGAGCGCCCAGCGTTTTTTACTGGTCGCCGAGAGTTGAAAACTTTTCAACTTTGTATGAAACGCAGTGCTCATCACTGTCATTTTTTTACCCAGGAGGGGCGGGACTAATACCATACCGACCGACTGTCACAACATTCTTTCTGTACAACGGCATCAACTTGCAGAGATAACCGAACAAAATGGACGAAAAATAAATTTTTGTATGAAACAAATTATCAAGCGCCCCAAAGCTCCGCTCGGCTCGGCTTCTTCAGCAGAGCGTTAGCGTTTTCAGCTGGCTAAAAACGCTTTGGTGGACACACGGCCTAAAGGCATTAATGCCAAAGTCTTGTACCTTTTGTCATTACGTCTAATTTTTTAAATACTGTCTTCACATCAAAGTTTGTAACGTATTGATTCACCTAATAGCTTGGTGTATTTCTTATAACAGTTAAACAAAGACTATTTTTGAAATCCCTATGGGAAAATGAATAGAAAGAAATCTTCCAGAACCAGCGAAACTACGTCTTTATCTTTATAGTTATAGTCCTTGATATGAATGGGCATTATTTATCCATTTTGGCGTAGCTATCAAATCTCATTTGTGGCCAAGATCTTTTCAATGTCAATACGGAGCATGGCATGGACAATAGGCAAGTAGTCATATGGACTACTTTGTTGCCTTTTTGGAGACTTTTGGCAGTATAAATCCCCTTTGTGTGTTAAACAGAAGCTTGGACATTGTTGAAAATGATTCGTGAGGGTGAGTAAACGATGTCAGAATTTGTATTTTTGGGAGAACTATTTCTCTATGGAACAAATGCATACGTCCTCACAAATCTTGGATGAAATGTAAATTTCACGCAAACAGATCCTCGTTTTCATAGTCACATTTTAGACACGCAATGTCCTGAATGTGACCCTGCTACTCAGGTTGGTCTCCAAACGTTTTTGGTGTACCTTCAGTTTAACTCGTTCACATTAAAATGTATTAAAAGGGGTATTTCGCTCAGTTCGCTCATTTTCTTCAACTCTTGGGACATCTTTTTCTTGGTATTTTAACGGTAAAATAAGCAAAATGACACTGTTCGAGTGCAATTCTCCTTCATGTAACAAACCACCGTTGTGCTGACATGACAGTAAGATGATGGTTGATCACACTTTTATCAATGCAAATTCTCACTCGATTGGGAGAGATGCTATGTATCTATGTATAGGTTTTATTAACAGCTGACTCCTTTGAGAGTACTCTTGTCAAATGAAGACCTTCTAGACTGCTAAAATATTTAATAGAAAATTACTTTTTAATATAATTTTTATGTAGCGGTCTTATGGAAAATGCAACTAAATAAACCAACCAAGAGAAAAGAAAACAACAGAGATGTGAAGGTATTACTAATTGCTATTTTGTTCTGTAACATGTTTTTTTTTAACAGAAAACTCAATCTACATGGCTAAGCTGAATATTTATTTTGTTATGTAAATCATATTTATAATGCTATTTTCACAGAGAAGTGATTCTTTGTAAATTGTAAATAATTCTGTTTTTTTTTCCTTGTGTTGAATGCATGTATGTGTCCCTGAGAGAAAACATTACAGTTATTCCAAACAAACATTTCATATTGCCTTTTCATTGAACATACCCCAAAGCCCCAATGTCCATCTCATGGTGTTAGTGAATTATGAACCCATTTTCCTTCCAAAATGTGTCACTATATCATATTATTGAGTGCAATAGGACTTGTTCTATGATTGGGTTTAATAACTAATAACCTGTGCATCTATTGGTGTAGATATTAGCAGTGTTGGTGCGAACACATTACTTTTACATTTACCACAACATATTTGAGTAACTTTTTCAAATGGACACAAGTTATTGTTTTTTCTCCCATGTACTGACTGACTGTCTCCATGTTGACGGTTATTGTAGATCAAGACTACAATAATGTGAGCAGGAATTCACTCATCATCACAAACATACAGTTAGTTATTCATTTTAAGGAATACTGAATCTGAGTAACTGCAACTACACGTCAACTAACTCTGATTAGAGTAGCAGTAGGGTTAGGTGTTAGTAGAATAAGTTGATATATACATCCAAAGTGTCGTATAGTCAGTGCAATGTGAGATATTAACCCTTTGAAGTCCGCACCAAGAAAAAAGTGATGGAATTATTTTTTTGTTTGCATTTCTTATCTTCTTATGTCGCTAGTAACCACTTTTTTCAACACATCCCATAATTTTTCAAATATCGGTCTCTACCAAATGGTTGAGATGTCACTTAATGGTAATAAATGGTAGCGGAATTCATACACATACTTTGCCATACTTTTTAATTGCCCATCATATTATGATCAACACCTTTTTCTAGTTTTGACAAAACACATTTTTAGAAAGATCTGAGTCTCAAGGTTCATATTTTGTAACAGAAGTGATATTTGGACAGAAATTTATTAATTTGTTACAGCAGAATGCATACAATTAAATTCAATGGAATTTATGTCATTTTTGGTACTACGCCTAAACAAAATCTCATGAGAACTTCAATTTTTGTGATATCAACTTCAAATTTGGAACACAACTTGGTTAGATATATGGCTTTGATTTTATAGTAGTTTTATAGGGAAAAATATTTTGTAAAATATATATTTTATATAAAAGAAAAAATATTTAGCACAGTATATTTGAGTTAATGTAAACTTAAAACTTCCATAACTTTTTCATACTTTTATTTTTTATTTTTTGAAGTGCTTTTTCTTCAGCAATAATCAGCATTGTTTTTTGTTTTTTTATTAAAACAAAACTAAACTTAGGTCTTTATTCCAAAGCATACTTGAATTACAACCAAGTTTTAATAGTGCATTGTAATGTCCATTCTCAAAAAGCGGGGTGACAGTTACCGTTATGTGCCAAATCAACCGTTTGGTTGAGCATGTTTTTGAAAAATTATTAAAAACATACTTACGTTTTTTCATAGCACCAAGTAACATCATTTTGTAAAGTTAAAGGGTTAAACAGATTAATACTTTAAACTTCTATTAACTTTAAATAACTACATGTCAACTAGCAGTCGTTAAAGTGGAGTATCGAAATAAAGTATTGCCAAATACTGTGAAATCAATGCAAACTCAGAATAGTATGCATACCCGCAATACTTAAATATGGTAAATTACACAAATATACTTTATTAACCAGCATCTTTGCTGTTGATTTTCAATGATCCAATTTAAATTTACAAATAAGCAAAGATGACTTTAGATAAACATTGAATTTGTTTATTATTTATTTATTTGCAAAAGTAAGAGTGTTAAACTTCTGCGTCATCATCTTCTCTGATCCAGAATGGCAGAACATCTGAAAGGTTTGTTTGAGCGGCGCCCTCTACTGTACAGGAGTGAATATGCGTTTCCTTCAGCCTGAGGCTTATTTATGTCACTTTTGCTGTGAAAGGGCATTTACATTTGCTACACATAACTTGTTTTGTTATTAAAAAACAAGCAAGCAAGCAAATAAGTAACACAATAAGTTAATGTTTGAGGGACTAACACAATATTGTAATGCATTACTTTTAATATTAACTTTCCCCAACACTACCTTTTGGATGATACTGGGCCAGTGAATTTTTTAATTTGAAACAAATTAAAATAAAAAACAGTAATCAGTAGTTAATATACAATTATTCTAAATGCATTGGCGAATGTTTTTGTAGGCATAGTGTTTTTGATCTGAATAGTCCCAATCATGTACAAAACTGACAAGCAATCTTTCATCAGCTGTTCAATCTTGGGCCATTACAATGCACTTTTCCTTTGAGCAAGATAGATGTGCCAGGGCCTAGACCTTGTAGCACACACACACACAGTTTGCAACCAAATGAAAGACGACTCCCTGCACTGTTGCTTGACGCAGACATTTGGATTCCCACCCCATTCCACAGTGGAATATAGGGCTCTATTTATAGAGCTGGTGGAGCCCGTGGCCCCGAGCTCGGCAGAACACACTCATTAAAACCGCTTTCCCTAGTACACTTCAACTCGAAGCCCAGTGCCAGTGTGTGTGTGAGAGTGGAAACAGTGCTAGAGAGAGAGAGCTAGAGTTCTAAAGGTAATCCGTGATAAAAGTTGTCTGAAGAAATTGGGAACCTACGGAGACCATCTCATGTGGGATATTTACGGGAGCTTGATCGTCTTCTGTATTATGAAGAGACGCTTCGGCTGTAGCAGGTGACATTCGACTCGCAGGGAACTTTCTGCATAGACTTTCTCAACTGAGAAACGCCAAGAGAAGACCTGCGGGAAGAAGGTGACTATGTTACGACTCCAGCTCTAAGGGAGCCGTTTGAATTTGATTGATTGGAATTTGGAACTTTGGAACTTTGGAAGTAAATAACAGCGATGATTTGATTTGAATTTAAAAGACAATTCTCTTGTGCTCAAACTGTTGCTTTGCAATATTTTCCTCGTCTTTCTTTTGGTGATCTAAAAGTACTGTCCGTTCACATCCAGAGTTTCAGCTGTAATCTGATCCCACACACTCAGTAATTATAAAGCAGGGCTGGGAAGCAGTACTGGAGATTTGTCATTAAGGCACCCTAAATAAAGACTCAGGCAAAAGGGTGAGGTTTGTGGATTTCGGTCATCAAGATCCACCTAAAAACGGCTCATGGACCCCAAGGTGGTCATTACCTAAACAAGGCAGCGGTGCTGTCCGGACTCGGCGCTGCCCGAATGATCCAGCTTCTCCTGGGCTGCACCACGATGGCCCTGGTGGCCCACAGCGCGGGATTCAGCGCCACCTACGGCACCTTCTGCATGTTCGTCTGGTGCTTCTGCTTCGCCGTCACACTGTTGGTCTTCACCCTGGACGTGACGAGGCTTCATGGGTGCATGCTTATCTCCTGGGACAACTTCACCGTGGCCTTCGCCATGCTCGCCACTCTCATGTACATCACAGCGTCGATAGTGTATCCCGTGTACTTTCTACGATCCGAGTGCCCATCCGAGGGATGCGAGGTGAGGAACTACCGAATCGCGGTCACCGTTTGCTCAAGCGTCTGTTGCTTCGCCTACGGAGCCGAGGTGTTTATCACACGGGCCAAACCGGGGCATGTGGTCGGATACATGGCCACCGTATCCGGCTTGCTTAAAGTGGTCCAAGCCTTCATAGCCTGCATTATCTTCGGCGCCCTGGCCAACGACAGCGAGTACAACCGGCACATCCCGACCCAATATTGCGTGGTCGTCTACAGCCTGTGCTTCGCCGTGACCGTAGTCGTCGTTGCGCTCACCGTTTCTGGGAGGACGTCTTCGTTACGCTTCCCTTTCGACCGCTTCGTGGTCGTCTACACCTTCCTGGCGGTGCTTTTGTATCTGAGCGCTGCCGTGATCTGGCCGGTGTTCAGTTTCGATAAGAAGTACGGAACCCCGGGGAGACCGGGAGACTGTCCGAGAGGGAAGTGCCCTTGGGACAGCAAGTTGGTGATCGCCGTGTTCACCAGTGCCAATCTGGTGCTGTACGTCACCGATCTGGTGTACTCTCAAAGAATACGGTTTGTCTCGCATTCATCAGCATAAAGCCATCCTTTCTCCAATCCGGTGGATTTATGAATACCGGCAATTAGTTAAATACAGACATGCCAATAAACAGCTGTGTGTACTAGTATCATTTTTTTTTTTTTGGTCATTTTTGTTATTTAGAATTAAAATGTTTGGACTTTCGAACTGCTGGGATTGAATTTTTCATTGTGTTAATGAATAGTTACTTTGCTTAGTAGATTCGTTGCATACTAATGTAGAAATAACTTCTGTGCCAATGCCTCTCTTCATTGTCACTGTAACCCTAAAGCAAGGGTGTCCATCCAAAGACCACGTCCTGGAGAGTTTAGCTGTAATCAGCTCCAACACACTTGCCTGGATGAGTCTGAACACAGATATCCATAATAAAGGCTAGATGTCGTACGGCGGAGTCTCTATCGTCCTCACCGGTGGCCATCTTGTCACAGGCAAGCTGATGTAAGATGAGTGATCAGTATGAACACAAATACTCTTATCTCGTTGAAATCTTGACGGATTTACAACAGTTTGGTTTCTTACAAACGTTTTTAATGTGGCTATAATTCTGGATGATTATTTATTGAAACACTTATTTTTTTATAAGTGTGCAGTGTCATAACTACATCTCTGACGTATATAACAAACCAAACCATTTGAAAATCGGTAGAAAATTTAGAAAGTCATGGTTATTTAAAAAGCACATGTACCATTAAAACACAATGTCACGAGTGAGCGTCGCGACCTGCCTGTGACAAGATGGCCGCCAGGTGCGGATGTCGACCTCCATTGCCTAAAGCACGGATGAGACATCTAGCCTTTATTATGGATATCAATGAGTCTGAAGACCATCATTCTGCTTCTTCTTTTAGTTTTATAGCGGATTGCATCCACAACTTATCAGGTGCATACCGCCACCTACTGTACCGGAGGATGCGATATGGGTAACACTTCAATAATCTACTTTTCTTGTAAAAAAATAAAAAATAAAAAAATAAATCTTTCCTATACAACTATTTTAATATTGCATATATATTTATATCCCTAGATCTTATGATATACCCCTATACTCCACAACATCATTCTGTGTATCCCTCTCCTGATGTTCCCAATACACCCTCAAGGTTTTACTGCCTTCCCGCCTGACTAATCTTTTGTTTTAATTGATTAATCTCTTCTCTATATTTCTTACAATGTATGTAACTGTGTATGCTCTGCATTTTCTGTAATGTTGCACTCCAAACATTCATCTGATTGACTTTTACCTAACACAACCAGTGTTTTATGACCTCAGTCTGGTTCTCCTCCCTTCGGTTCCTGCTGATCACACCCTGTGTATTGATAGAATTGTGTATGATGATATTTGAAGACCATCATTGGCTGGTTCAGGTGTGTTTAATTAGGGTTGGAGCTGAACTCTGCAGGACAGTGGCGCTCCAGGGCTGTGTTTAAGGCCTTGTCCGACTCCACACTAGTACATTTTCGTTTCAAAACGCATCTTTTTCTACCCATTTTCGCCTTTTGCCCAAACTGAGACAGCGTATTATCAACAGAGCTTTTTGTAAACGCAAACTTATATTTTGGATGCGATTAATCACAATTAATCTATGCACAGCCCTAGTTAAAATATGTTACTTTGCACACTCTTCATATCACAGTCCTGCAAAGATGATAGAAAATGTTCTCACATTTACTGTCCTGCAGAAAAACACGAGAGCAGACGCGATTTAGACCCCTCATGTTAGGAGTGAGTGTGACCTGGACTAAATGTGTGACATTTTGCTAAATAAAATGATCCTGTCACAAGTATTGTGCGATAACTTTATTATTTATTTATTTTTCACTGTATCATCTCAGTGAGCTTTTGTGAGATTTTACGCATTCGCTGTAAAGATGAATTTGGCGTTTTTCACCGTTTCGGTGTGGATGAGAAACTTTTGGGAAACACCTGAAAACGCTCGTGTGGATGGAGAGCTTTTTATCTGGATTAATGTAGACGTAGCATAAGTCCGTAAGTCTTTTTTTTTTTGCCCTGTCCTTGCTAAATTCCCTCTGTCTTTTTCCAGCATTGTTTACGTTGCACAAGTTCTCACTAAGCCCTTGATCACTTGTGGGTATAATAAATGAGCACTTGCTGTTGTGTCGTCACAATCATGTGGTATTGCCACGCTATCTCACGACCAATTCGTACGAATTCGTACGAGTGATTAAAAAGTGGCTAATTCGTACTAATTCATACGACCTCGCTCGTACGAATTCGTACGATTTGTCCAAACCCACGTGATGGTAGGTTTAGGGGCGGGGTCAGGGGTAGGTCATTCATACGAATTGGCCAATTCGTAAAATATGTACGATTTAGCAAAAACGTACTAATTCGTACGAGTGAGGCCGTACGAATTGTTACGAATTAGCCACCTCGTAAAATTTGTACGAATGGTCTATGGATCCGTCTGAAGTGTGTGTATTGGGTAGACTCACTCCCTCGGACAAAATCAAGGGGTCCAAATAAACTCCCGTCATCAGGGAAGTGTGTCTAATAGTGGAGTTAAACGCAGTCCAGGAGCAGGTTTGGACACCAAAAGAGTAAAATCTGTCATTAAATATCACATCCTAAAGCTGCATGACTTTTTTTCTTCTTCTTCTGAGGAACATACAACAAGATATTTTGAAAAAAGTCAGTAACCAAGATATCTTCTTTTATGTTCCACATACAGTTTTGGTACGACTTTAATTATGAAATTACGAAATTATGAATTATTTTTGGGACGATCTCTTTAAAACTTTAAGATTGTTGTGGATTTGTACGGTTATTATATGGCTTACTAAAAGTAAAATTAATGTGTATTTTCCTCTAATTTAGGCTATGTATGTATACTGTTAAATGTTATTATAATTATTGTTATTATTTGATTACTTTTATGGCAATGTCTAAGCCTGAGATAACTGAAACCTCTGATTAGAAAAAGGGAATATATGATATCACTTCTTTATGTATTGTCCATAGAGATTAAATATCATGTCAAGTTTTTTCATGAATGGCCTTAATTGTCATGGTGCTCAGATCTAGTCAATCTACTCAGGCTTCAATATAAGTACAGTTTGTCTTTTTATAGTATTTAACAATATATTGTTACTAATTCACAACATAGGCTATTTAAATAAATCAAAATATGTTGGTAATTAAACTGGATTGTTTTGTGTCTATCAGTTTCTTTCTCTTTCTCACCACCTCCAAATACAGCACACAAAAATGAACATTCATATAAATAAAAGACAGTTTCTGTACAAATATATGTGAGTGGGTGCACTGTAAAAACTATGGGCGTTAACTTAAAAAAGTAAGTAACCTGGTTGCCTTAAAAGCGGCCGAGTTAATGAGACCGATTTAAGAGTTCATTGAAAATAAAAACACAATCGAGGAGATTGGTTTAATCAACAGAAACTATTTTTGTTGTCTGAACCACATTAATTATCTAAGTTGATTTGACAAAAGAAAAAACAATTGTGAAATCATGAAAATAATGTAAACTATTATTTTCATGATTTATCACAACTTTTTTTTTTCCTTTGGTGGTTATAACCTATACTTTTATGAAAATGTTAATTTATATGTCCTAAGTATAGCTTAATCTGAAGAAGAGATCATTTTATTTGGGGTAAAGGTTTATAAATGGAAAGAGTTTTAAATTAGGCTTTTGTGGTAATGATTATATTTAGCTTCAAACGAAAACAGACTCTAATTTAAAGTCTCTAATAAAGAAAGATATCGGTAGGCAAAAAGAGAGCAAGAAAATAGTTTTGACATATACATATCAATGAAATGTAAAAATCCAAAATAAGAAATCTGTTGAATTTATCAAACAAAATACAAATACACATGGATACAGAACTGCCGTTGACTTTAGCCCACGTGCTCATAAAAGTGACGCAACAGCATTCTGTCAGCAGAGCTGGCCTATCATGACGCACGGTGCACACATAAAGTACAGGGATTGGCTGAGGCGCGAGCAGTGCTTTACCGTGATTGGTCAGAGCCTTCTACTACTCCACGTCATGAATGGTAGTTTAACTAAACGACAACAGACAACGTGAACACGATAAACAAACGTGAAACAAACTGAATATATGTGAACCAGCTCTTCAAAAGATCGTGTTCTAGGTAGGTTTCTTTAAATATTAAGTTGTCTGTATTCCTCTCGTTGTCTGTGCTGCGTCAAAGCTGGTTCAGTCCGACCAGGAAATAGAAAAGTGTTAAGCAAGTAGACTCTGTCCTGATATTACCTCAGCTGAGCTATATAGAGTCTGAATATTAATACAATGATTGTTAACTTGTGTATTTGTGTTTGCTGGTGAATGGTCATCGTCTGGTTGTTAGCAGGTCAATATGAGCGTCGGCTTCATCGGAGCGGGTCAGTTGGCGCATGCGCTGGTGAAGGGCTTCACAGTGGCAGGTAACTTTACAGCATTACACACACCGACCGCTGGAGGCGCCAAACACTAACGATCTGGAACAAAATAAGACTTTTCTGTAGTAAATACACTAAAATATGCCCTTAAATCATTTTTAAATGTCTAAAGCAGGCATAAATTGATTAAATAAGCACATTATATAACAATACACTACCGTACAAAAGTTTGTGGTCCGTCATATTTTTTCTTTCTTTTTTTGAAATAAATGAATACTTTTATTCATCAAGGATGTGCTAAATTGATACAAAGTGATAGTAAACAATTTGTATTGTTAAAAAGATTTCTATTTTGAATAAATGCTGTTTTTTTATTACTTTTTATTCAGTAAAAAATCCAGAAAAAAATGTATCATAGGCTATACAAACAAATTAAAGGATTAGTTCACTTTTTAAAAAAACACTTTTGCTGATAATTTACTCACCCCCATGTCATCCAAGATGTCCATGTATTTCTTTCTTCAGTCGAAAAGAAATTAAGGTTTTTGATGAAATTAAGGGTTTTTTTTCCATATAATGGACTTTAATCCAAAAGACAAAAGACAGTTTCAGTGCAAACTGCAAACTGTTCAAAGGGGTTTAAACGATTCCAGACGATGAATAAGGAAAACTAAGCAAAATCAAGCGAAACGATCGCTCATTTAATAAATAATAACAAAGTTTAAGTTTTATAAGCTCAAATGCTCGCCTTGCTCTGTTCTGTGACGCACGTTCGTTACTCTACTGTTCGAACTCGTTCATCAAAATGAACAAATCTTTTTCCGAGTCATTTGGTTCATTCAACGATCGAAACGAATGAATTGACTCTGGAAAAAGTGAACTACTCCTTTAAGCAGCACAACTGTTTGTTTCCAGCATTGATACATAAAATCTTCATATTAGATTGATTTAATGCTAATGAAAATTCAGCTTTTTATTACAGAAATCAAGTATATTAAAATAGAGAACCTTTTCATTTCATTACTTAGTATCTGCTGTTTTGATCAAATAAATGCAGTCTTAATGTGCATAAGATACTTCTTTCAAAAACATTAAAAATAGGAATGTATCCAAACTTTTGACTGGTGTATGTATATATATATATATATATATATATATATATATATATATAAAACTTTTGGCCACATGACGGAATATCACATTTGCTAAATGGCTATTTAATCTTGTAGTACTGTAGCTCGACTTGTAGATACACCCTTTAACATAAAATCATATTCTCATCAATACTTTAAGGAAGCTTTTCCGTTCCCCTCTTCTGTCCATCAGGTGTGATCGCCACGCACAGGATAACAGCGAGCTCTCCAGACAAAGACCTGCTGACCGTTGCCGGGCTAAGAGTGAGTGTCTCACAAGATTCTGACACACAATAGAGCCACAAACAATAGCAGCCGGTTACACCGTTGATCATCTTTAAAAAGTCACTTTCTCTGTACTTCAGAAAATGGGAGCATCCTTCACGACTAGCAATAAAGAGACTGTGAAGAAGAGCGATGTCCTGTTCCTCGCGGTCAAGCCACACATCATTCCCTTCGTTCTGGATGAGATCGGGCCAGACATCGAGGACCGTCATCTCATAGTCTCTTGTGCAGCGGGAGTCACAATCAGCTCCATAGAGAAGGTCAGAAAGCTCTCGATCCACGAGCCAAAGTGATGATGCTTTAACACATCCAACACTTCTCAGTTAGGAAAAAAGAATGGCAACACTTTAGCTAAAGCCTTTATCTGTTATACTTTATAAAGGTACACCAAAGTTAAAATGCATAATGAAAATCTAGAAATTTCAGATGTGAGAAAGAATCTGCAAATATTATGTGTTTTAATGCTTTATGTATGTGTTTAAAGAATAGATAAAATATTCCAGCTAACAGAATTTTGTTATAAGAACGTTCTCTAAATATTCAGTGTTGGTTCTGGGAACGTGAAAAATGTCCAGTTTTCTTGACGTTAGAGGAACGTGTTTTAAAAGGTATAATGTTCCTCAAACGGTCTTTAAATAGAGTGTTAAAGATATATAGATTTAGGTGTATGAATCTCAACAATGGTGACGAAAAGAATATTTGATTAGCAAAAGGAGATTCGTAAGATAATTCAGATCATAATTTATTCATACTGCAATGTATGATGGGAGCTATGAATGAGTTTTGATTGGTGGCACCCAGAATGCACTGCAACATGCTTTATTATTGTCACCATTGTTGAGAATTATTGATGTCTGTGTGTCCAAACAAAATTCCAATTTCAATGACTTTTAATCAGAACAATTTTAAAGAAATCTTTTGGATTATATTGAAAAATTGGTTTAAAAATGATTAAATGAAAATAATTTAAGAAGATTTTCAGACATTTAAGACACTCAAAAAAAAGATTATAAATATATAATTTATAGGTGAACTGGTAATAGGTACCGTATCTGTTTTTTTTTTAAAGCAAATTCATCAAAATAATTGATAAATATTATATAAATATGTGCAGTGTTAAAAAATATACATTTTCAAATGAAGTTCAAATGAAAGTTCAAATGAAAGTACTCATTTGATTTATTTTTATTTGAACTTGAGGAACACAAAACAGGTTATAATAACAAATGAATCAGTCTTGCAAAAACAGCTTCATGTTATCATGTAGCTAACACTTGATTTAAAAAGAAAAGGCTCAACGCAGTAAAATTAAGATCCTGCACTCTTAATTCACACAATTTACACAATCGTGTGTTTCGATTCCCATGTTCCTGCACTGCAGAAACTGCTGCAGTATCGCCCGGCTCCTAAAGTGATCCGCTGCATGACGAACACCCCAGTGGTGGTGCGTGAAGGGGCCACGGTGTACGCCACAGGCACCCATGCAGAGGTGGAGGATGGGAAGCTCCTGGAGCAGCTGATGGCCAGCGTTGGATACTGCACTGAGGTGGAGGAGGACCTGATCGATGCCGTCACTGGCCTCAGCGGCAGCGGCCCCGCCTATGTGAGCATCAGCACACCGCAGACATGCTTTTCTTACTTAGTATTCAGTGTCTCATTTCCAGTCCAAATATCTAAAAAAAAATCAAGATGCATTTACTTCAGTAGTAAAATGCCTTAAGAGTTTATGTCTTGTTTTCCGGGGAAATTCATTCAAAATTACGTGAGTTTTTGCTTAAAACAAGCTAAATTATCTGCCAAGAAAAATAAATTCAAACAGAAATAAGATTAATTTTCTCACCCCATTGGCAGATCATTTAGCTTACTTTAAGCAAAAACGTTTGATTAATTTCCCCGGAAAACAAGAAATAATTTCTTATGGCATTTTACTGCTTAAGTCTTAAATCTTGATTTAAGATTTTTTTTTTTTTAGATATTTGGACTAGAAACAAGACAAAAATACTAAGTTAGATTTTTTTTTTTTTTTTTTTTGCCAGTGTGTTTTCACAGCTGAGCATTTGTTTCGGAACCTGGCGCAGGTTCGTTTAGGCCAGGGGTTCTCAACCTTTTGCAAGCTGGGCCTCCCCAAAGCTGGTTCATTGTAGTTGGGGGCCCCAGTGCCAAACTTGCCCCAATAATTAATATTATTATTCATATTATGAGTAGTATAGGCCTATCATCATTACTTCGTTGAATGAACCAAATGACACCAAAAAAGATTTGTTCATTTTGATAAACGAGTTCGACCAGGACAGTCACGAACGCTAATCACAGAACAGAGCAAGGCGACCATTTGAGCTTATAAAACTTAAACTTTGTTATTATTATTTTTTTTTTACATGGGCGATCACTTCGCTTGATAAGACCCTTATTCATCGTCTGGAATCGTTTAAAGCCCTTTGAACAGTTTGCACTAAAACTGTCTTTTGAACCTTGAACCGTTTGGTTCCCATTGAAGTCCATTATATGGAGAAAATCCTGGAATGTTTTCATCAAAAACCTGAAGAAAGAATGACGTGAAAATCTTGGATGACATGGGGGTGAGTGAATTATCAGCAATAGTTTTTCTAAAAGTGAACTACTCCTTTAACCCCTAGTTGCTCCAGAGGCATGTGACCTCTGACATATAGCAATTGAAAGTCGCTTTGGATAAAATTGTCAGCTAAATGAATAAAATGTAAATGTAATTAGCTATGAATAGCAATAGTGTCTGATTCTGTGAGTGAGAGCATTAGTTATCAAAGTTGAAAACCAAAAGAGCACATCTTCATCTTACAATCGTGATGAAGCCTCGATCAAAGTCCCTTTAATTTGCACTTTCTCCAATTCTAAATTATACGAGTGACGCGTCTGGTGTCATTCTATAGTCTTTGCCTTGATTCCTGCACATTCGTATAGTGTTTGCGTGTGTCTCCACAGTAACGAGCGTGTCAATCTTCTTGATGGATGATGATGCAGAGGATACTCTGACCAATAAGAGGACAGTTGTACTTGCATGTGACTTACGTGAACACATGAAGAAAAAATGTTTGAGAACAAAACAAACACCTTAAGAATATGCAAGACCAACAGTTGAGCTCTTTTGTGGCTTCCTTTGCCTATATCTATGTGTTGTTTTATCCTAGGCATTCCTCGCTGTGGACGCTCTTGCTGACGGAGGGGTGAAGATGGGATTGCCCAGGAGACTGGCTGTGCGACTGGGAGCTCAGGCTCTGCTTGTTAGTGCTTGACAGTCTATGAAACTTTTCTCATATTGATAATATGATCAATCTTTCTGTGTCTAAGATTTACAGTACAATCATGTTTTTGTGTTTTGTTGCTAGGGTGCGGCAAAAATGCTCCTGGACTCGGAGCAACACCCCGGAGAGTTAAAAGACAACGTGGCCTCACCTGGAGGTGCGACGATCCACGCTTTGCATGTTTTGGAAAGTGGCGGTTTCCGCAGTCTCCTGATCAACGCTGTGGAGGCGTCATGCATTAGAACCAGGTACTGCAGTTTATTTCTGATGAGGGATTTTCAGCTATAGAAAGGGTCAACAGCTTGCAGTTTATTTGATAAATCCGTTCAATAGTATTTGAGGACGATTGGCTCCCTGGCGTGATCCCCATTCAGTCGACCAGGTCTGACGTTCTCGACTCAAAGGGAACTTTATTTGGCCAATTTTTTTTTTCTAGATTTACATTTGTAATGTAAATGATCTTTAATCTGCTTTCTTCTGTTATTAATACTAAACAGAAATTAATACAAATTAAATTCTTATAATTACTAGTGATCTAGTCAGTGACCTTGGTTATAAGATCTATTCACAAAACTCCCATTTTAATTTGATGGGCTGTTTAAAGAGACATTTCAAGCCAACTCTTTTCTGACAGGGAGCTTCAGTTCTTGGCTGACCAGGAGAAGATTTCTCCAGCTGCCATAAAGAAGACGACTCTGGACAAGGTGCTTCAGCAGTCGGGTTCGGCAGCAGGTGGCGGGATCAGGACCGGCCTCAACCTCTTTAACAGCACCAACCCCAAACACAAGAAAACCTGAACCTGGTCACCTCCATATCCAGCTCACAGTAAGGATGAAACCACTTCAAGAATTGCAGACAAGATGCTAAGACCAAAATGCTACAAGTTAGATGCTAAAAACCTGTGCTGTGTTCAGTTGTCTGTATTGTTGTTTTACCTTTTTGGTTAGTCTGGACCAGCTCTAAGAAGTTAGTTTCTCTAGATATACACTGTACATTATGCACTGCACTGTAACTTTTTTTTTTTTTTAGTTTGCTTAACTTTACTTTTTTAGTTATGTTTCTACATTTACTTGGAATATTAAGTATTTCAACTTGACAAATTTAGTTATGTGAACTTTTAAACATTCGTAAAGCTGAAAGTACTTTAATATTCCAAATACAACTTAAAGGAGGAGTTCACTTTTATAAAAACTTTTGCTGATAATTTACTCACCCCCATGTCATCCTAGATGTCCATGTCTTTCTTTCTTCAGTCGAAAAGAAATTAAGGTTTTTGATGAAAACATTCCAGGATTTTTCTCCATATAATGGACTTCAATGGGAACCAAACGGTTCAAGGTCCAAAAGCCAGTTTCAATGCAAACTGCAAACTGTTCAAAGGGCGATAAACGATTTAAACGATTCCAGACGGCGAGTAAGAGTCTTATCAAGTGAAACGATCACTCAGTTAAAAAAAAAACAAAAAAAACAAAGTTAAAGTTTTATAAGCTCAAATGGTCGCCTTGCACTGTTCTGTGTGACTCTCCTGTTCAAACTCGTTTATCAAAATGAACGAATCTTTTTTCATGTCATTTGGTTCATTCAATGAACGGAATGAACGAGTTGACTCTGGAAAACATTCGTTCATTTTGATGAACGAGTTCGAACAGGAGAGTCACACAGAACAGTGCAAGGCGACCATTTGAGCTTATAAACTTTAACTTTGTTATTTATTTATTAAATGAGTGATCGTTTCGCTAGATAAGAACCGTATTCAACGTCTGGAATCGTTTAAAGCCCTTTGAACAGTTTGTAGTTTGCACTGAAACTGTCTTTTGGACCTTGAACCGTTTGGTTCCCATTGAAGTCCATTATATGGAGAAAAATCCTGGAATGTTTTCATCAAAAACCTTAATTTCTTTTCGACTGAAGAAAGAAAGACATAGACATCTAGGATGACATGGGGGTGAGTAAATTATCGGCAAAAGTTTAAAAAAAAAAAAAAATGAACTACTCCTTTAACTGAGTCAATGGAAATGAATAAATCTGAAAGTTAAGTTGAGTGAACAAAAACACTTTTTCAGTGAATTTTTGCACTAAAAACGTTGAAAAGTCCACCTTACTTTCTCAGTTATTCTAACTAAACTTAAAAGTTGTACATATTTAATATGTCGAGTATGTAGAACTTTATGAAGTCAGTGCAAAAAAGATAACTCAAAAAGTTAAATTGGGTGAACAGTATCAGTAACAGTTTTTTTTTTTTTTTTTTTTTTTTAACAGTTTGTGTAGATTTATTATACAATGTCTGATCTAGTGCAAATAAATGTCACATCATGTTTTTACAGAGGCTTATCTGGACTGACCTGAATGAAATGAATTAAAGTGTTTCCTATCTTTATCTCTATATTTCTCAGTAGTTCAGTATTCTCCAAACAGAAAAAAGCCAAATTCTCCATATGATTGCCCATTGTTATTTGAAGCAAACTGATTGACTCAGACACTAGTAAACCAGGTTTATCTTCAATAACTGTAAAACTAAACTGCAAACTGATGACCTCAAAATGTTACATTTGAATTTTACAGCGTATATATAAAACAATTGACATTGCCTCTGTTAATTTCCATTCATTCAGAACTGAATTTTGAGCCTGTCCCAATACCCACACTAACGGTCTTTGCACTTCACCACTTGTCTACTTGCATTATGTATTTCCTGCTTGAAATAAAAATAATAAATAAAAAAATTATCAGTTCAACTTAGAAAATGCACTTCATGTGGTAACATACAATAACTGGTTTTGTTGAAATGTAATAAATGATTTAAGATTACTGATTATAACTCAATTCAACTGACCTGAAAAACAAGGTTTTATTGAAGCATAACAGACATAACCTGATTTCTCCAGCAAGGTAAAATTACTTAATATGTTTGAGATCATATTTTTGGTTTTATAAGATGAAAGTCCTTTTCCACCTTGATGTAAATACACTCAAAATGTATTAATTACTCTAACTTAATTTAATTGAAGAAAATTTCACACACAATTTAATTTAGTTTAATTTACATTATTTGTCAAATTTTCTCAGTCCATCCTACGTTTATAATTAATTTACTAAGGCTTAATTTTCTTGCATTGTTCATCATTATGCACTAGGTAAACTGCATAAACCACTAAGTAAAGACAGGTGTCAGTATTGAGCATTAAACACTGAGCACAAGCGCTGCTCTTTAGCACAATGTTAGAACAGAACAGAAACAGCTCTAAATGTCCAACATAACTGAACATTAAACATTTACATAAATAAAATAACTCTTAATCCCTAAATGTTCTCTCCTAATGCAGCACTTTGCAAAGCATGCTGGGAACTACCGATCCACTGCCCAGGGCTGTGTTTCTCAAAAGCATTGTGATTAGCTCACACTTAGACACCATTGGTGATAAATGCTTTAGGGACACACCTTAAATCAACCTGCATTCAGTTATTCACGTTTTCTCCCATTTAGACTTTATTACTGACAAATGCTTTGGTAATAAATAGACTTAAATTACAATGTGCAGTTTTATTTTAAGTTTGCACGGCTCCAGATTAACATTTTGAGGGCAGCATTGTTGAAATAATAATTCAAAAGCAAAACGATTTAAAAATATATATATTTGTGAGTGGAAATGGCCGCCACTTACTGGTTGCAATGTTAGTTTAATGTCTTTTTTATTTTTTAAATAAATGTGAGTTTTCCTACATCTTGAAACTTTTAGTTTTATAAAAGGGGGTAATCTTTGAAGGATGAACAAATAATGTGCAGGCGCGGGCCTGTCACCTGTTGCCGACCCCTGCTTTAGGGAAACGCAGCATGGTAATATTAGGTGGATTGAACACAATTAAATTAAGTTGTGACGAGAGAAAGAAAAAATAGTGTATTTTTTGTTTTATTATGTCAATAGTGATATTCAGTTTAATGCAGCATAATGTTTAAAACAGCATCCCTTTGTGTTATGTTACGTAAACCTGATTAAATTACGTTACAATAACACCATTATAATTTATAGGTAGAATCAGGCAGAACATTTTCAATTTTTACATTGCAAATTGAATAAACATTTGAATAATAATAATAAAAAAACAATATTAAATATACATTTAATATATATATATATATATATATATATCTCAAAACAAAAATACAGTGACCTTATAATCCAAAGAAGGCAAAACAAACAAACAAACAGTGTGTGAAGACACAACTGCAGAAAAATAACTAAAAAAACAGGGATATACTGTATACACACAGGATAATGACTACTAAACTAAGAGCACACTTAAATAAACAAACTTAATTACACTGAGGAAAACTTTTACCACGAAATTGAATCACGTTTTTCCAACAAAATCGAATCTTGTATGAACTTAAATTAATTTAGTCAGAACTACTAAATAAAAAGTTGTCATTCCTACTAGATGAAGTTTTGGCAGGTTATCTATGTTTAATTTTTGTCCTGCCTAAATCCAACATGATAATTTTAGCCAACTTGACTCTGTTTCTTCCAATTAAAGTGAAATACTTGTGTTCAATAAAATTTGGCAACCACAAAATGGCTCATGAAATGGGTCATACTTGATATTACCAAAGCACTGAGAAGTGGAAGTAAATAGAAAACTCGGCTCATGAAAGGACGCAGTTATTGGATGGATGGAGCAAGAATAATGTTATTGTTTAAAATGCCAAGCACACAGTTCAGTTTAATGGTAAAGCTCGCCCTCTTTAACAACGCAGTTAAACTAAACGTACTACGCTGAAATAAACAATTAAAACAATGGAATAAGAGTGCATTTTTCATCTGTCAATCACATGCGCGTAAAAGTGTAATTCATTACTATAACCCACTTTGGACTCACAGCACATTTTCACCATTATATACTATGATTTGATGAAGAAAAGTTAATATTGTGTGCTATATAAGACGTCACAATGGAAACCAAATGTTACAAAGCACAGACAGAAACACAATAATAGTTATTATGTAAAGAACCAAGAAGGTCACATCTACGATTCTTGCCACTCTGGTCCAGGACAGCTTCTTCCATTGGATTGGTCGAGTTGCAGTTGAAGACTTTTCATTCTGATCTCTAACTGAGTCTGGAGGGCTATTCAAGTCTCTTTCACCGTCTGTGAGAGGGAAAAACGGAAATCACGGGTCCAGATTAATTCTGTTTTGTCTGTATAATTACAAGATTTTTGTGATGGGGAATCTTTGCTGATACTCCATTATAGAGCGGTTTTGGGATGGCTTGTTTAATATGTGATTCCATGGTTTTATATTTCAGACTTCAAATGCTATTTTCATCCATCCATCCATTCTCCGAACCGAGTCTAATTTACTCAAAGATTTTGTTTGCATTTCTTTCCAAAAGTAAAATCTTAAACTTAATTTCACAACTAAACCTTGATTTGTGAAGTAAAAGTGTCAAATACATGAAAATGTTCGTCATAATCAGATGCTGTGTCGACTCTTACCATCTCGGCCACTGACAGTAGATGTTGTTTCCGCTGATCTCTTCTCATCTCCTCTAGCCATCAGAAAATTCACAAGACACGTCTCCAGGATGCCAATGCCAATTAGACAGAAAACCGCACAGCAGTAACTCGCTGTGAGAGACAGGAAACTATGACCATTCTTGTAGTTTGTGTGTCTGTAATGCTGTGGATGAAAACCTTTTGTGCACTAAATAATCACCATGATGGAGATCAGTATTTGCTTTAGTAGGTCCCTTGACCCTATTCTATTAGTTTTTCTCTGGCTGCTTTAACTGAGAATAACGGATTTATGGGTATTGAATATTTATCATTACATTTAACTGTTAATCTACAACATAAAATGCAGGAACGTTTCTGTAACCAGTTATTCAGAAGGATGTTGAAATCACATTTTATGAACATCCGATGATGACACGTTCAATTCGCGAACTTATGACTCATTTGAACCGATTTTTTTTAAGGAATGGTTGAAACAACTGAACTGATCTTCCAACACTGAACTCACGGGACTTATAATCGGTGAATAACTAATCGCAACACTTTTCCATAAGGTTCCGTTTATTACATAAATTACATAAAAAAGTACAGTTTGCTTAGTCAAGTCACTGTAAGGTTTAAAACAAATAAAACCACTTGTTTCCCCCCCCAAAAAAAGCATATGACTACTTTTTCCCACACAGTGCTATCGGAATCAATATAAAGAATCGGATCATTAGCACAATCGTTAGTGGCATTGATATTGATAAAATCTTATCAATTCCCATCCCTAGGCAACACTGTTGCTAGTAGTTTACTATTTTTTTGGGGTCACCGTTGTGCTGAAGAGTAGAGACTGTGAAATATAGAAACATTGATGGTACATTGCATGTTGCTTTATTTAACAAGCGAGGACTGAGTAGTTGATTGTCCAGTGGAAATCTTATAATGTTCAAAAGTTGATTTCAAATTAAATAAGATCACATTATTATACCTTGGTCACATTATAAATGAATTATGCATTTTAGTTAATACATTTTAATGACAGTTGGTCAATTTAGGGCAGTCGGTTTCTGCAAGTGAAATTAGTCAGCTCGAGTTTTAATTTAGTGCATTTTTTTTACAGTAACATACTGTAGATAACAGTGAACAACTGAACAATTAACAGTAAATTACTGGCAACAGTGTTAATGTCTAACAGTGTACTGACCTCAAGCTCCATTTGCAAGATTGGCATGCCAAGTTCACCTCTTTTCCCTAGTTATGACCGCATCCATATTCTAATCTTTCGCTTCCTCATCATTTTTTTCAGCACACATAAAAACCACAATGGCACAATTGCGATTCATCTTGCTCTATTTGTTTACCACTATCGCATACTCATGACGTTTTATTCTATACTGTCTTGCATCATAGCCAACGATTGATTGGGTGTCATCACCGTATAGTCTACACATACGTCGTAACCAAGTTTTTAGATCCATGTCGTACATTAGAGTGTGTGTGATTTTTTTTTAATGATCTTATAAGATTGCTGAAATCAGATAGTCTGTAGCAGGGACAAGGTTGTGGCTTGTAGTTTCTTTTCTTGTTGTTTCTCTTTTCTTTCTGCTTGTTAACAGCAGGTGTTCATCATTAACCCAGCTAACAGATTTTTGTTACAAAAACGTTCTCCAAACATTCAGTGTGGGTTCTGGGAACACAAAAATTTTCCGGTTTTCTTGACCTTAGAGGAACGTGTTTGAGAATTAAATCTTTAAATTCTCAACTATATTTCAGTTTAAGAGAATATTCTAAGTTCAATGCATATTGTTTGATTGTTATGACTTCATTTGAGATTGAGGCTGTGTTTACACGGAAACAATTTTGAAGAGAAAATAAAAAAGTGGCGTTGCGTCATCACTTTTTATTCTGGGTTTAGACGAACGTTTTGTGTGGGAAATCCGCGTGCAAATGGTGACGCAAAAGTGTGTGAAATTCAATGTAGTATGCACTCCAGGCGGCTAGGAGTGCATACTACAACAACACCAAGTCCACGCGCCTGCGAACAACCTTCACTGTCAAGCAGACTTTTGCGTTTTTACCCTTTACACGGGAACGCGACGGTGGAGAGTTTTTAAGATTTCCACTCTGGAGGGTGGTTTCACTTTTTTGCGTTTTTAAGCCTCAAAAATGCCGTCGCCGTGTAAACGAAAGCCACATCCGATCAAATATTTTTACATTTTCACCCGCAAGCGTTCTCGTGTAAATGGGGCCTCAACTACAGGATTGCATTCTTAAAAAAGAACCTAAATTAAGCAATATTAAATAAGGTCTATGTTAGACTCACCAATCAGAGGGATGTTTTCAGCCGTAGAGGGAAGTGTGTTGTAAAGGATCAGCAGCATCACAGAAATAGACAGCAGTAAAGTCAATTTAAAGCTCACTTTGTCTGCTCCACTTATGTCAATGAAGTTGGAGATCACATCCAGCACAAGGAAGAAAAACACAGGTATCATAATGTTTATGACATACAGTAGAGGTCTCCTTTTTATGGTGATCTGCCATGAAGAGAGAGAGAAAGACACTCTTTAACATCGAGAACACTAAGAGACATAAATTTACTTTTATACATTTGGCAGAAGCAAAGTGACTTAGAGTACGCAGGTGATTTAGAGGGGACAATTCCCCTGGAGCAACATGGAGTAAACTCTAGTTTAAACAAAGTCCTTTTAGTCAAGCCATGCCTCTCGGCCGCCATCTTGGCAACGCCTCCGGGCAGTTATTTTGGACTAACAAGACTAACAAGACTCTTGCTCGCTCGTTCTAGATTCCGGGAGATTTGAACTCATTTGCGGGATCAGGGAACCGCTATCAATCTGCGGGAGACTCCTGGAGCTTCCGGGAGACTTGGGATGTCTGATATTTACACAATGCACATACACTGCATATCAATCACTCTCAGTGTTAATTTAACACTGGTGATTTTGCTGTGTAGTGATGAAAGTATTTATCTTGAACTCTATCATGTGTAAACATTAATTTAACAATTTAGAAATCAATGAAATAGGAATTTATAGCTGATATTACACTGTAGCCTGTAGTGCTGTGGGCGCCATCTTCTGGTCAGATGCGGAAATTCATTCAGCCCGTGACTCTCATAGTGCATTATGGGTATTCTCGAGTCTAGACATTGAGTGTACGTCTGCGTTCCAGTCCACTTTTAGACACACACTTGTGAACTTCTCTTAATTATTGAAGAAAAAAGTTAGCGAGTGAAGGGCATGATAATTTTGGACTGGAACAAAGCCTGTTGTGTACACTTGTTATTGCGGATACTATCACCAGATACTTGCTTTTCATGAACGAATCAGCTGTTTTAGCTAAATGAATGACTGGATGACTCAGTAAGACAGTGACTTGCCGTAACCTAGATGATTAAATAAACATACACACACACACACACACAAAATTATATATATATATATATATATATATACTGTATATATATGTATAAAAACACACAGACAAATAGACCCTGACGCACTTTCAGCGTATCTTAATTCATGGATGTCTCATCCAATCAGCTGTATTCCATTTGCAAAATGTACCAACCTTTTCCGTTTTTAATGATGGAAAATTATCATTGTCATTGTGTTATTTTGTTTTTAGTCTTGTTATTGTAGTTTTAGTATAGCCAATGTGTTTACAATTTGTTGTAACTGTCTCTCCAATTTGTCTCTTAATTTATAAGATATTTGATACCCCTGCCTTTTTAAGAGTAAAAAATGTAATATTTCAATTTTGGCACACATTTTGGCACTAGCTGTTCTTTTTTTTTTTAATTTTTAGATTTTATTTATATATTCAATATTGGTTTACATTCCATACCCAGTACTCTGTACCTGATATATCAGCTGATTTATTTCAGACTCTCCAACATCTTCTTCAATGGTAGCCTCAGTGCTATTTATACTGATAAAGTCCCACTCTCCCTGGGCCCGAAATAGCTCCTTCGACTTGAAGGTGGCCCACTTTGCATCAGTTAATGTATCAAGTTTAATCTCCTGATCTGTGCAAACAAACATTACAATTGTATTATTTTATATTGAAATGAAATAGTTTAGAAGAAAGAACCATGTTATCTTTTACATGGCTTTATTAATCAAAACTGATTGATGTGTTTCAGATGTACCTGAATACACTGTAGACTGAAGTGTTATTTTGCAGGTTTGGGTGTCGAAGGGAAACCTGTAGAGATCCAACTTGCAGGCCGTGGTCAGAGCTAAAACATCAGTTGATACTGTAAATCCATCATTGAGCAACTCCACATATGGAGATTCCTTTGTTCCAAAATCTGTCTTGATACTAAATGGATAGAATTGAAATTAACACTCCTCCTTGACTCAGACACAGACATCAATATCAGCGTATGAATCTCAACAATGGTGAAAATCAAAAGTTTCTTGTCGCAATGCATGCTGGGTTCCAGGATAGTATAAAACTCCTAGCATGCAATGCAGTATGTATAAAAACATTTTGCCACTATTGTTGAGATTAATGTGCTAACTTTTGATATCTCTGTGTTTCTATAAGATAGTGTAGCTCTGTTTTTTTTTTTGGTGTAACTCATTGCTGTATGACTATGCAACCATGACTTTTGAAGGTGCAAACCGCCACCTACTGCATTGGAGTATGTAGCATGAACTGTGTTCGTTGGGACTACTTTATATATATATAAAAAAACGAAATCCTAGTTATATCCCTATATTATAAAATGCAATTATATGACCCCTTTAAGGCCCTTGCACACTGAGTCCGAAATTCACGTCCAAAATTTTTGCACGTTAAAAAATAAATACGACCTCACATTATGTCAATCACGTTTGCACACTGCCTCCGAAACTTTCGGCCTTCATAAAAAATAAAATCGAATCGGTTCGATTTTCTGCGTATAAGCAGTTTGAATGGTGTTTGAATGGTGTTTTGGCTAAATCAGACATTTAGCCTGATTAAAACGCTCTCCTGTATTCTGTAACTTTTATTCACACCCTGAGCATGCAAGCTGTAATATTTCCTTCCACTTTTATCCACATCCCACCTTTCCTACCATTTCTTCATCATTTATTTTTTGATAATTGCCTTAGCTTCTTCTTTTCCAAGGGGTATATTTATGACACTGATCATCCTGGTTGATTTTTTTTTGGGGCTATTTTGTCTGCACCCTCATTCCCTTTAATACCTACGTGGGCAGGTACCCAGCAGAATCTCACATCTGTCCGTAGTCTCTGTAATCTAAATAAACTTTGTTGTATTTCTAGCATTAGATCTTCTCTATTAGATTTCATATTTTAAATAATATAAATGGCTGCTACAGAATCAACACAACATACCACTCTGTCTGGTTTTACTTCATCAACCTACTGTCAATAATCGTCACCATCATCTCTGCCCTATACACTGAAGCCTGATCAGGTAATCTTTTCCCAATGCTTATATTCATTGTTGGTATATCCCTATTCCTACCTTGTTCTCTTCATCTTTAGATCCATCTGTATATCTAAGTAACTGTAATATATGCTCCTCATTTACTGATTTGCCAGATGTTTTTTCCCACTCTCATCCCATTCGCTTTTTAGTTCCAATATATTTAAATCTATCTCTGTTTTTTAAAATGTAAACAAGTCAAGAATCCAGAACCCAACTAAAGCAAATACTGATCTCTACAATGGTAACTTCAAACCAACAATTTTCAATTAAACATCCTTATTAACAACTTCTGTAGATGTATGACAGAAATAAAGTCATACTAGTTAATAATAAGTGTAATAATGTGTAATGGCTGGAAGTCAGTTCTTGTGTTCCTTTTTCCTTCAGTGATTCTCAGTCCTTCCAGAAAAACGCAGAGTTTTTTTGTGATTGTTGCGGGCAAAAATCCTTAAATACGCGGCCCGTTTTCTTTAAAAATGCGATGGAATATGCAGGACATAAATGCAATTTTATGCGATGAAATTGCAGGAACTTGCAAAAATTGCGTAAACTTGCAAAAATTGCGTGAACTTGCAAAAACTGCGGTTTGATGAAAAAGAGAAAAAAAGTGATTCCCCCAACACCCTGTTCTAACTAGGCTACTACCCTAATGTAAAGAGTCATGTCTTATTACTTCCTTTGATAAGCAAGCATACTACATCACAGAAAGTGCTGGGAATATTTAATTTCCCAACTTGTTTTATATCAGACTATAACGAGTGTAAATAAGGTGTGGCCCCTTTAAGAGGTTTGCGCTCCCTGTTGAATTGTCTGCAGTGTTATATGTGCGCCTCAAACATTAATGTGTGCGGGTAATTTCTATTTGATGCTAATTCTTTTATCTTATGTTGTTTATTAAGTAACGATGTGACTGTAGAACGTGTGAACGATTTCGATTTGTGAGATGTCAATCGCCTCCGTGAGTCTGTCTGGCCTCTGCAATAACTTCAGCTGTGAGCTATCCCGTCGCGTAATTGCGTCACTTCATAACGTTCCCATGGAAACAGGAGGAAATGGCTGCTCTTGCGTGAAGCAAACACAACATTTTTCAACTTTCTGCTAAGATATGTGTGACTTTTTTGCAACGAAAATGCGAGGATTATGAAATCATGCAAACCCCGCATATTTTGCACGAAAATCTACAATTTATGAGGCGAATGTGCGGCGTATTTGAAAAAATGCGGCCCCCGCATAAATATGCGGACTTTGGCTGATTTTGCATTGAATTCAGCGATCGCATAATCACGTTTTTCTGAAGGGACTGAATTCTGCTTGTTAACAGCAGGTGTTCATCACTCAACAATCACTTACATATTTAATTAATATCTCATTGAATCAGTGTAACCTTTTACTCTTTGTTGTGTGGATTTTCCTGTAGGGAAAAGGGTTAACAGTGTAAGATAAAAAGACACACCCACTGATTGCATTTTAACAGTAATAAACTATAAGTTATAAAACGGGTATATAGTGGCAACACTGTTTACTGTAAAATGTAGGTTGTTTTTTGGCCACCATTGTGCTGAAGAGAAGAGCCCGTGCTTCAGTCCAGGAGAAGATTTACATACATTGATAATATGCTTTGTGTTACTTTATTTAATGGGCGGTGACTGTGTAGTTGCTGGTCCAAGACTTATCTCAGCCTGTTTTTATGTGCACTATAAACAAAGCCTTTGAATCAGTTTTAAAATTCCCATTCATTTCCGTTGTCATACCATTACCATAATTTGTAAATCTCTCTGTTCTATTGTTAAAAGGTAAAAACAGCCAAATGAAAGGTTTTGAAAGAAATATACCTTTCCATTATACAAATGTCTGGTGTCCAAAACAAATTTTTAGGGGCTGCATATGATTTGATTCCACAATATTGGTCAGGATTCCACGTCATATTGGAATTTGGCCAACCCTGGAAAATTAGATAAAGTTCAGAATTATTATAAGACCGATTTTGCACAGTAAATTCCCAGTGTTGAATTAACACATCTCTATATCGTTCTTCCAGACCGACAGAGGCAGTGCTTCACACTGGATTCTATCTCTCATTGCAAATGCATAGGTTGAGTCTATATCAACCCCTCGTGTCCCTCATGACCAGGATGACTTTGTGTGCTCCCCTACTTAACCCTGTGACTTCCTGCAGACTGCACCCCCTATAATCTACTCGCATGCACATATTGCAGGTCATAGATTATGTGAAAAAAAAAAACCTTTGAAATCCGTTTTTTGGAACAAAAAACATTTGTTGGTTTTTCAAGGTCCTCCAGAGGCTGCAGCGGATTCAGTTGGAATTCCATTGAAATAAAAAATAAAGAAAGCAACAGCTGACAATTGGGAAACAACAGCTCTGCGGGTGAGTTTGTTTACATATATGCTGGGGTTTCGTTCAGCATTGTGATGCTCGCTAGACAGAGTGTTTTTGCTCGGGGAAGGGCCATAAAAACTTGCAGATTGTGTCCAAGAGCAAAGAAATAAACCAGAACTGGACTTTATCTGAGCCACAAAATCTGTGTATATTAAATATGGAGTCATCTCAACCTTAATAAGCCTGTTAACAAGCAGAATCACTGAAGGAAAGAAGAGAATAGAAATAGAGACGAGCAGAACAAGAACTACAGACACAGTCTTTGATGAAATCACCTGAAGAGAAAAGAAGACATTAAATCTGTGAAGATCTCAGCAGAGGAGGATTAAACAACTCCACAAACAGCATTACCAGCTTCACTTATAACTAAACAGACTGACTTTATTCTATCAGACTTCTATAGAAGTTTTTATTATTTTATCTTTCATTTTAAGTCACCGTAACAGTGATTAGTGTTTCCATGAATTGGGCTCTTAACTCTTAAAAAATCTTGTATCTTTTTATGGTTGTTTAGTCAAACTCATTTACAGCAGCAAAGAAAGATAAAGTGAAGTGAGATTAGGATGTAATTACCTGTTAATGGTTTTATAGTTCTGCAAATTGAGTAACACTTTGTGAGATAAGAATGTAATGGGTTTTTAAAACACTTACAGTTATCATTTTGACCTGTATCGAGATGCTCTGGGCTTTTTCATTCTGTAGATTAAAAAAAAAGTGTTGAGAGATAACAATACAACTGCTTGATATCCCATAATGATCTGAATCATTCTGGACACATACCACATTTGTGATGGAGGTCACATACAAGTCCACAGCAATGAAGGCAGGGTCAAAGTATATGACATCATCTGGGTTGTCATGGAACGTCAAGGGCCACATTCTAGTATTCTGAGAGGTATTCTCGTTCAGGGCGAGACGATCAAAAAGTCTTTTTTTAGCTTCAACTGTTTCTGTCTTATTGCAGTTTTCAGCATCAGACTCCTGCCCTGTGCACATGAGACATTCAGTAACACATTTGAATATATTCTCCAAGCACACAGTGAAAAAAAAAATTCATGTTTAAACATTCATCTTTTTACATGATTTCACATTCCATGTCTCTTCCTCCCCCTCCTCGGCTTCCTCCCCCTCCTCCTCAAACTCAACACTCACATTGGTTGTCAGATCGAGGACATGCAACAGAAGCGAGTGCTATTGACAATTAAAAGCAGAGGAGCCGTAAGTTGATGAGTTGATTTATTGATTTATGATGAGCTAATATCGCGTTTTAATATGCTCCCGTTTTGTAGTGATTTTTAGAAGGGTGCTGAGGCTTTTTAGGTCGGGCAGAATCTGCGATCAGTTAGTTTGCTGACTTCCATGGTTGCAATACATTGTGTTTTCCGCTAACTGGCAATCTGGCGTGGCAAAATACTTTTAAATTAGCAATGGTTGGAATCGCAGACCAAAACAAAGACAGACATTCCGACATGGGACGCACGGCACATTTCAAAGTAAAAATAAATGGCTATAGTATTGTTAATCAGAGAAATTAGTATTTGAACTCAGCATGTTTCCTAAATATCTGCAAACATATTATGGTATTTTTATGCTTTGATACAGTCAAAAATGTAAATACAGCACCTTTATGATTATAGATTCATGAAGAAAAAGAAGCACATTATTTTTTTATAGGCACTTTAGGCTACTAATAAGGACTATTTAAAAACAGCTTTACAGAAGGTGAATGAACAGGAACATAGTGATCAAGGATACAAACAAATATAAGACATATTCTGTTATAAAGCAGATGTGTAGAAGGCATTAAAGTCATATTTTCAGTCCTTTCAGTTCAATAACTGAATATGTTAAGACAGACAGACATTCCCCATACGCGTCACACACACACACATCTATGCTCATTGTCATACTTCACAACTGTGCAAACATAGATTATGCAGTGTAAGTCATTAGCTTTCGATAGTAGCTTTTGAAAGCGAACACCAATCACCATTATGGTGATTTCAAACAGAGCTTACATCTAATCAAACATCAATATTAATTAATGTTAAACCTCTGTTAAATCTTAACAAAAGTTTTTGTACACATATGATAGTAATAGTAGTTGTTTAATCCTCCTCTGCTGAGATCTTCACAAATTTAAAGTCTTTTATTTGCAGCTGATTTCATGTTGCGTGGTGTTTTAGTTGTATTTGTACACAGTTGTATTTGTGTTTCATTTGCTGAGAGTGCAAGCATGATGCTGAACTATCACAAAGTTACATTGATTTAATAGCTTATCATTACCATTTTTTTATAATGAAAGTTCAACACTATTTCCGCATTAATTGCAGGTATAACAGTGATGTTGATTCAATGCAGTTAACGTTGATGCAGTAACATGGTTTCAACGTTTTTTAATACATTTTTTACATTTCATATTAACAGTATTGGTTATAAATTATTAAGATATAATATTAACACACACTATCAGTGTTTCCCAATCTTTCAAAAAACTTTTCCTAATCAAACACACATGATTCAACTCATCAGCTTAAGACCTGAAATATATAGGTTAGATAAGGGAGACATCCAAAATGCATAGTATTGGTGTGCCTCCATGAGAAGTGTTGGGAAACACTGATCTAGATTAACAAGTGTTGTAAAAATGTTGACATTTGTGATGCCTAATGCATTATCTGCTGTTGACAAATGTAACCTTATTGTAAAGTGTTATCATTAAGCAATATTTACTTACCCATTACGACAATAAAAACTGTTAGCCAGTGCAGGTGCATGTTCATAGTGGGAAAAAAAACTCTAAGTGTCTAAGATACTTATTCTGTGTAGGATGAGGATTCACTCTTGAACAGTCAATCAAATGATCATATTTATACACTGCGAGTGAGCAACACATTCTCACACCCAATCATAGGCGGAGCCAGGATATTTTGTTTTTTGTTTTTGCCACTCTTGCCATTTACATTTTCTTTAAAACGTTTGGTTTGACTTTATTTTGATGGACCTTTTAACACATTCTGTTAACTAAAAGTAACGTTGCACCTACATGCCAATAGGAGCACATGATGGGTACATTTAGATCAGGGATGGGCAACGTCGGTCCTGGAAGGCCACTGTCCTACAGAGTTTAGCTCCAACCCTGAAAAAATCGCTTGCCTGTAACTTCCAGCATGTTCAGGTGTGTTTGATTAGGGTTGAAGGTAAATTTTCTAGGACATTGGTTCTCCAGGACTGAAGTTGCCCATCCCTGATTTAGACGTTCATCATATGGGCTCACATGGTTTGCAATTGTGTGCTAATAGGACCAAGGTGCATTACACACAATAACCATATGGGACCCAGAATTGGGCCAATTGTAGGTAACACATTTTTAACAGAAAAACCTTTTGCCAGAGATCAGTCATTCTGAATTTTGTCATTCTGAAAATATATTCACAGTAAAAATGAAAGAGGTGCATACAGACATCAAGAATTAGCATGTGAATCTCAACAATGGTGACATGCAGAAATCCATGCTCCATAGTATTAAACTCATCACTCCCAGCATGGATAATAATAATAATAATAGTAATAATTTGTTATGTTTTACAAGTGCTTTACATGGATGGGGAATCTCCTCAGGTATGCATTCCTGCTTGAAGCATGTCACCATTGTTGAGATGCATATGCTGAATCTTGATGTGTCTGCTTGTTGTTGACTTAGGTGTCAAGGTCTAACTTTTCTGCCTTATTATTCGTCTCATGACACACCCCATTCTGAAGTAGTTATTTGACTATAAAACTAGATCAATGTTTGACTTTCAGTGGAAACAAGGTATGGATATTTACAGAATGTAAGACTGGATAAACTGGAAGAGAGGGTGACTCTGAGAAAACAAAGGAAATTTGACATTTGGACTCTCGCAATAATAGCATTCCCATCCGAGACACAATCACACTGAGTTGATCACCTAAGTACTGTCTAAATTTACATCTCATTCCCCATCTCTCCTCTCCACATGTTGAAAAGTCCTGAAATCCACCCAAAATCCTATATTAGGGGTGTCCAAACTCGGTCCTGGAAGGCCACTGTCCTGCAGAGTTTCGCTCCAACCCTGTCCCTGATAAACTCTCCTGTCTGTAGCTTTCTAGTAATCCTGAAGACATTGATAAGCTGGTTCAGGTGTGTTTGATTAGAGTGCCAGATAGATATAGCAACCATAAAAATAATGTTAATGTGTCAATGCTAACTGTATTGAATCAACATCTCTTTTGCGTCAGCAAAAAAAATATCCCATTCATAAATTTCATCCATAAATCATTGGCTTTGAGTCAATGTTAAAATGTGATGTTGGTTCAACATCATGTCTGCACTCTCAGAAAATGAAACATATTAACTATAACTGACTTAAAGCCACACAGTCTGAAGTTAACTGTAAATAAAAGAAGGCAATAAATATTTTAAGATCTGTTTTGTTTTTTGGCAATAAAAATGGCGATAAAGGTTTTTAGAGTTTAGAGATACTTTGTTCACTGCGGTGGAAGTGCCCTTGTCCCCCACAGCAAAATCCCCAGTGTTAAATTAACACTCCTGGTGTACATATGGGTCCAACTACAGGGTGTTAAAAATGAACACTGAAGCAGTGTTGAAGTTAATGAGGCCGAAACAATGTTGCTATCTGGGGTTAGATATTACACAACAACTGTATGAATGAATTTATGAAAAAATAATAATAATAATAATAAATAGGACGAATGAACTTGTAGGCCTAAAGAAGCAATTCTTATGAATCTGCTTTCTACAGAAGAGCATGACACTCGAAACCTGCTCAAGGGTTTTGCGCTATTTTTGAATCTGAATATGGAAACGAAGCCTCTGACATCACATGGTTATGGCAAAACGAATCAAGCTCTGATACACTGCATCATGTGATGTTACATTTTTCTTTATACAAGCTTTGAAGTCTTTTTGCCAAACGTCGGATCAGTAGCTTGTGCACAAAAACAAACAAAAATAATGACTTTATCAGACAGAGATCTCTTTTTTAATGCGCTATTCGCGTAGTAAAGTAAACGCGTATCAGAGTTCCAAGATTAGTGATTAAAGTCATTATTTTTGTTTAAATATGTTATGTTTTTTTTCTAAATTAGGAGAGTAAATATAGGGAGGAAGTGTAAAGAGATAGTGGAAGTTTATGTTAATGTTTAATGTTCAGTTGGACATTTAGAGGGGTTTCTGTTATTGGATTTTTTGGTTACCATTGTGCTGATTTGTAGTGCTGTCAATTGCGATTTATACTTTGATGCAACTCAATGTGTTTGATAACCACAAATTACATTTTCTCATTGTAATTGCAAGGTAGAAGTAGTGCATGTGTTGAATGTGTCCACCTTGAGCTTGAATGGATATTGTCTGGGTCAATGTAACTCAATTAAGTTAAATCAACATTGTCTTGTGTTATGTTACATCAAATTGATAGAAGTAGCTCACAACAACAAAATTATAACTTGTAGGTAGAATCAGGAAGAAATACCTCTTTAAAGGGCACCTATTATGCCCTTTTTTACAAGATGTAATATTGGCCCCTGGATGTATTTGTGAAGTTTCAGCACAAAATACCCCACAGTTAATTTATTATAACCATTTGAAAATGTCATTTTTGGGGCCTGTTTTAAAAAGAGCTGTTTTAGTACATACGACCTTAAATGGAATTGAACTGCATATCCCCGCCCTGCCTTTGGATGAGGGTGTCACTTGCATACCTATGGCAGTCGGTCTAAGCAGAATGGCTGAGAGTGAGAGACCCACTGTTTTGAATGTCTTTCAGCCGTACATGTTTGAATTGGAATATATATATACTATTTATATAGTCTCTGATCAGACCCAGATGACGAAGAGACTCCGGCAGAATAAACACAAATGAGAATGGACCAGTACGTCTCGGTATGGTTATTTGATACATTTATATTTATAGAATTGTAATTGTGTCCCCTTTGAAATTATGGAGATAGAAAACACACACATAGACACACACAAACACTAACGTTGGCGCAATTTTTTGAAACTACAAACACATACTGTGATAAAGTTTGCTACGTACAAGCGAAATTACATTTATGTGAGGGACCTGTTGCATCATGTTTACTTGTCATACAGGTGCTTCTGTGGCAAATGTGAGAAGATGGCTAATGTTACAAAACAAGAACATATATGCAGTTTTTAATACAATATCTTTAAAAATCTTTAATCTTTATATATATTTACAAACGTGTGGTTACACACTATACAAACAAAGTTTAAATTATATACATAGACATCCTACGACGACAATGACACCAACTTTAGACGCATTTGTTGTTGAATTGGCTGACATCGACTGAAATGACTATTTCCTCAAAAGTCATAAAATACACTTACTGTTACTGGAGGTGTTGTTGGACCGCGAACAGTAGATAACGATCCACACTTGAGAATTACCTTTGAAACAAGACCTACTTTCAATGGGCTATATGCACGCATAAGTTCCGCATTTGACGTAAGGATGCTCGTCCATTTCCGGTTGTGTAGATTAAAGCGGAGGAAAACCGGAGAAAACGGGATTATGGCAGAGTCTTCAATATTTACTGTCCTCCCATCTTTGAAACGAAACGTACATACGTTTAGATGTAATTTTATATATAGTTATGTTTATTTAAAAAAGAAGCATAAACACAACGAGGGGTGTCTGTTTTATCTGTTTTTGTGACTAACGTTTCATTAGTATAACCATGGAGTATAAAATTCAATATAAATTCTCGGTATTGCATTGGACTCTATGATCGGCGGAAGTTATCGAGCATCCTTAATCCTTCCCCGGAAATAACGCCGTGCATAGAGCCCATTGACCCTCGTTCACAAAACAGTCAGTCAGAAAATGATTTGCTCAAACAAACTTATTTACGAAGGAAAGGCGCCACTTAAACTTCCAAAATACAATACATCCAGTGTGTTTTCAGTGGCTCTGATGTCGGAAGTAAGTGAAAACTACTGTATGTATGTCCTTATTACATCCCATCCCAGAATACTTCTAGGAGACTTTACCGGCTGTTGTTGAAACAATGGAGGATGGTGTACAGATCACAGAGGGCGGGGTCTATACCACAACCACACTGTCAATCAAACCCCTTGCTCAATTCTACGTCACAAAGAGCTGAATCTTAGTACAGCTTGTTCTGAGACAGTGGATATGATTTATTGAGATTTTAAAAAAACCACTGAGTGGATTTTTATCATTCTAGGGTGGTTTTGCTCACACACTGCCAACACACATTTATGTTAAAACACCATGTAAATGTGAATATTGCATAATAGGTGCCCTTTAAAGCAACCACTGAATATGTTTACTTTTTACAGTGTATATTGAGTCTGGCAATCTGCCTAGTTCTTTTCTGGAAGCTAATGTTTGTGTTCTCATAAAGAAAAGTAAACCCACTGACGAATGTGGATTTTATCACCCTATTTCTTTACTATGGTTACTGTGTCCATTTCTTTTACGGTCTATGGGTCGCATAGACTGTAGTAGGATAGAGAGGCTCGGAGCACGCATGAACGTCACATCTGATGGATTTCACAGGAAATCCGTCCCGGAGACCTCACATATAAATATGAATATTGGCCTTCAGAGGTAATAGCATAACACAAAAAGTGGATCATTGCAATGTGTGATTACAACCCCTTCAAACACAGGCAATAAAAAAAGGATTCATTTTATAAAAAAAAAGTTACATATAGGACCTTTAAGAGATCTTCATAGACTCTCACTCCTAAGCAGATTTGGAGGTTTGGCCGATCACTCACTTGAAACGCACACACAAACTTATCGTGACTGCTCTGTTTACTCAGTTTAACATCAAAAGGGTGGCACCGGAACATTTCTGGAAGCACACAACATTATGGGAAATGAAGACCTGTTATTCTGTTGTTATATTAAGGTTTATTCATTCTGCAGACAGTTTTATTCAAAGCAGTTAATGAGGAACATTACAAACAATCTGTTGTAAGAGCCAATAGTATTAATAATAAAAAATGGCAAGTTTCAAGTAAAAGCTTAAATAATGCAGAAGCTAAGATTTACTGCCATTTTTTGGAGTAACATACAGTAGCCAATAGTTAAAATGAAGATTAGTCTACAAAATGTATTATGGCCAATTACATTCTGACCATGAAGTTTTTTTAACCAAATGAACATAAAAAAAAAATTCAATTTAGTGTATAAAAACCTGTCAGACATAACCGAAAAATAAGATTAGAATCTACCAAACTGATATCTCATGATGTTTTACAAAAACAGGAAAATACAAAACCTGGACTCCTTAGAAATTGAATCAAGTATCAAGGATGTGTTTCACATATCATCAATGTTATTTCCCCAATGTCAAAAAAAAACAAAAAAAACATTTATTTTAACTTTATAAATAACATGGGGGGGGGGGTAAATAACAGGCGATCTAGCACTGAAATGTGTTGTCTTCTCTCGGAAACGCGCTTCAATCCGTTGCGGAGATTCGTTCCGGTGAAATAATTTAAAAAAAAAAAAAATTCTCACAAACTTGTCCCTGTTTCTCATGGGTTCTAATCCGCTCTCGTATATTTTTTTTCCCTCATCAAATCATAAAACCACTGATGAGGGGGAAAAAAAAACTATACGAGTGCGGATTAGAACCCCGAATCTCCCGAGTCTCGACATGCTAGGCAAAAATTTTACCACTGGACCATCACTTTACATATGCAAGAATGGGCGTATATACTCTAAATACTCACTATACTAACAACATGTTAGTTCTCATTGTACGACCAATTACACACAAAGTACCAACACGTTTTTGGTCGGACATCACATTTTGTGCTCATTTTTATTCATGTACATCAGGAAGCTACACAGCAAAAACTCCAGTGTTAATTTAACACTCCTGGGAGTGTATATGAGTCCACACTCAAGAGTGTTAAAGTTAATGAGATAATTAAGTGATTAATTGAGTGATGATTGAGCATTATTGAAGACACCTAAAGCAGAATCACTGAAGGAGAAAATCACAAATTGTAAGCCACTGTTATGGCGATGAGTGTTTGCTTTAGTTGGACTCTTGACCCTTGTATTTTTAACTTTAGATCTTGTTTGGCTGTTGTATCTGAGGATGAACAAAGAACAAAAGTGATCAAATGGTGTTGGTTATATTATGACAATCATCATTTAAATTTTATGTTTGTGATATGTGCTCTTGGTTATATCATAACTGATTCTGCCTAAATATACAGAATGCTAGATATAATAGATTTCTTAAAAGTAGTAAAAAAAAATCTTTCTTTTAGGCACACACAGACCTCAAGATTCAGTCAATGCATCTCAACAATGGTGACGAGCAGAATATTCAATTAGGAAAAATAAATTACTTCGACAATTCAGATCATAATTTATTTATACCGCAATGCATGATGGGAGCCATTAATGAGTTGTGATTGGTGGCAGCCACTGCAACATGGATTATTATTGTCACCATTGTTGAGATCCACGGGCTGATTATTGATGTCTGTGTTTGTAAATAAATTCAATTGAAAGTGTTTTGATCAGAACAATTTTAATTAAATATTTTGGATTATAAGAAAAATACTGATAATCACATGCTGTAGCATCACAAAGCAGTTGCTAACAAGTTAAAATCATCTGTTACGTCTTCATCACAAGAAGCACAAGCTATTAGAATTCTCTTAATAAACTTTTTAATAACTTATGCACAAGCAGAATAACATGCAAGCACGTGCTCAGCATTCACTCTTCTTCTTCTTTTCTCTTACAGCATATCTCTCAGCTAAGGCGCTTGAGGGCCACCTAGTGGATTAGTAACGTAAGGATATCACATCATCTAATTAAGTTTCATTATACAGATCAAAGCATGGTTATGCCAAAAATAAACCAACACTATCAGATCACACTTTTCTTTGTTCATTTGACTGTTATAAATCAACAACGGCAGACAAACATAATTTAAAGTGAAAGTATAAGGGTCAAGAGCCCAACTAAAGCAAACACTGATCGCCATAACGGTGACTTACAATTTGTGATTTTCTCCTTCAGTGATTCTGCTTTTTAACATCAGGTGTCTTCAATAATGCTCAATCATCACTAAATTAATCAGTTAATCATCTCATTAACTTTAACACTCTTGAATGTTAATTTAACACTCATATCTGCATCATATCTTCAATCTGAAAGCAGGTGAAGGAGATTTACTACTAATCAAGGAACCAGCTTTACTGAAGAGATGCGCATAGTAATGTCACAATGATATATGATAACAATGGCATGTGATATATCGCCCAGCCCTAATGTTGACCCAACACCACTTTGTAACCAGTGTTGTGCAAGTTACTTCCAAACTGTGATACATTAGGTATTACTTGTTACTGTTATTTAAAAGTAATTCATTAGCTTACAATATTACTGTCTCAGAATTGTAATGCGTTACATTACTCATGTATTACTTTTGAGTTACTTTCACCAAAATAACTACAGAAGTAGAACTTAACTTTGGGGCTTCTAACGATATGCAATATGAAACGGAAATCGCGATTCGCCACACGACTCAGATCCACGAACCTACAGAATCGCGACACACCTCTTCCAACTCCAGCGTTATTCTCCTTACTGTCCAGATCCAATGCTGCCTTATCTTTAAATTAGGCTATTAGTATTATTTGAAGTTAACATTATAAAATACGTAGACCTACACCACAAAACTAGTTGAGGATAAATTATTTAAAATTGGGGAAGTCCAGCATTATGGAAATGACATTTGCAGTCAAAACTTGAAATAAAAATTCTCATGTATTGAAACGTATAGGCTACTTCCTTAAAGGACTCCAGACATTAGACAAATATCAGTCTATGTTTTATTTTTAATATTAGGGAAAAGACACACATTCATGCGTGACAAAAAAATATATTTTTTGTAATTCTGTTAATTACACTGCGCAAATCGGATGAGGAAGGGTTGGCTCTCCAGTCTCCATAGAACTTAAAATATTCATTTAATTTTATTTTTCGTGTTCGCATTTATGAGGAAAAAACAATGTTACAGACGCGACCGCTCTGAACTGGCACTAAAAGACTGCTTTAAAACTTTCACATAGTCTGTTGCCTTTAAGAAGTAAAAGCAGACAATAAGGCGCGGGGGCGTGCTGGTGCGCGTCTCATAAATAGCCAATAACTCAGCGTGTAAGTATATAGACTACTCCACAGACCTGAAAAATATATCTATACTGAAATGTCTACTTGTAAACAGAACAATTCAAAACAAAAGAAAACAGACTGCTCTCTGCTTATGAAATGAAATGTGCATTTCGCATTCACCAGCCTACTGCGAAGATCGCGAGTCAGCATCGTCAACTTCATCTTTATTACTGAACAATTCAAGTCTCCTTGCTATAGGCATATTTGACATATTCATAATCTTTGCTTTTTCATCAGCTTTTAGGAGCTTTATTATCGCCACCCTTACTACATGAACGCCGCATCAAAAACATGATTGCTTGAGGAAAACATGACAAATACCACCTAAACATAGCTTAACTGTTTAAAAAGAAAACACAGAACGAATAGCCTAATATGCATACGTCCATCTCACGAATGTGGTCTTCTTCATGCCAACTTAGCCTACTTGCATTTTCCATTCGTTAATGTCTCACGATCTTGCTTTATTTTATTTTTTTACAAGTTAAAACTAAAAGTCAAGCCTCACTGTAATACAACTGTAATACAAGCCTCACTGAACATGTAACGAGTAAAATATGACTGAAAATTGATTAGTAATGCCTTACTGCGTTACAGCAAAAAGTAGCATGTTACTGTAATGTATTACTTTTGTAATGCGTTACTCCCCTATGAATATCTCAACAGTAATACGCCTGTTAACAAGCAGAATTTTAACAAGGGTTTTTTGTTTGCTTTTGGCAGACATGTGGCATTGCTATGGCCTGCTTGTGGTCCAGATCTGGCAAACATTCCATATGTGCCAGATGTGGGCCGAAACAATGTTTCTATCTGGGTTGGTTCCCACACTAGGAGACACAGGGTCATTTATGTATTTTGGCACATATTTTGCTATTTGGTTGGATCATATTCACTTAACGTTTTAAACTGTGCTCTGTACCTGATATATCAGCTGACTCTTGACACCCCACATGAAAGTGTTGTTAGAGGGAGTCGTGTCTATACTGAGGAGCTCCCACTCTCCCTGGGCCTGAAAGGTCTCCTTTGACTCGTGGGTCAGCCATGCAGAACCAAAGAGTGAGCTCATTAAAATCTCATTTACTGTGGGAACAGAATTATATTAATTAAAGTCAAACTGTTTATAAATCATGTTATCTTTCATTTAAGTGTTTGTCATGGGTTTCAGATGTACCTGAATGTGCTGAAGATAGAAGTGTTATATTGCAGCTTTGGATATCAAAGGGAAACCTGTACAAGTTCATCTTACAGGCCGTGGTCAGAGCTAAAACATCAGATGAGATTGTGAAGCCAAACCAGTCCAACTGCACATATGGATGATCCTTTGTTCCAAAGTCTGTCTTGATGCTAAATGGATAAAATAATAATCACGGTACGGTTATAGTATATAGGAAGTAACAGAAACAGTCTTTAATTCAATTTGCAGGGTTCTCAAGTCTCACGCATTGGCCGTGAGACACACGCATTTCGACCGGTTCACACGCCACACTGTGTATTTCTCACGCTGAAAAGGCAATGCCAACCAAGTTGTCCTGGCTGAAAGCTTTCTAACGTTGTATACGAGGCGCAGGCAAACAAAGTGAAGTTTCCTGCCGCCAGCGCGTATCTCCGCCAGATTGCGTTCGTTATAGGCAACATATAGACGAATCCGCCGAAACTACCGGAAGTAAGCGGGCGCCATTACTGAGCTGTTGCTGGGTAGCGTTGCGCCATTGCCTCCTATTGTTTTAGTTGCAACTTGCGTCCACTGGAATAAACAGCCCGCGATTTACGACTGTCACTAATGTTACAACGTTATCCCTTGTATAATGTCCAGTGGGTAAACGGTTTCCGGTATAAATTGTTTCAATGGTGGCAGTAAAATTTAAATTTTGAAGAGAAAACACTGTGAATACCCCGGGTCGACTGCCCCTGTCTGGTGCCGTACGGTTTACAGATTTCCTGGGCGAGTACAAGACGTGGACATTCGCGTATAATAACAATTATTTAATGACATAAGTAAAAAAAATATAATAAATATGTGTAGTGATCAGCAAAATCTCCTCTCTTGCCATTAGTTCTATTCAATTAACATGCTATGGTCATTAAATGGCTTTCCTGAGCTAAATGTAACGTTATGTAACATAATTGTTTTCCTGCTGTTATATTGACCTCTTTCCTTGGTTTAAAAACACTTTGGTCGATATTATGTATACTTTCTAGCTGTAACGTTACCTTACCCTTGCCTGTTGCAATGTGAAAATGAGATAAATAATGGACACAAATGAAAAACATGAATTTTGTTTATTTGATTTAATTCATTTATGTATTTATTGTTGCCAAATGGACAGATCTTTTTATAGTTTCCTCTTTAGCAAATAGCCTAGCTAGCTTGCCAAGCTATTTTCATAAATAACGTTAATCTGTAAGATCGTTTGTACCTTCATCTGTGACTGGAGGCCACTGCAGTCACAGATCAAACCAACAAGTCATTCTGCCTGGCTGTAGCTGTCATCGAGGGTGAGTTCGCGTTATCACCGAGGTTTGTTTACATACCGGTGCACATGTCAGTAATGGCGTCGCCACAAGATGGCAGCCTACACAGAACGCTCGTCGGATTCGTCTAAATGCGCGCTGCGTGCACCACTGATCTGTATGACATGTCATTCAGTAGCGCGAACACACAGAAATGGACGGAACATCCTCGGCCACCGTACTAGGTAACCAACAACATCGCGCGAACACATGTGTCGTGATGGAGAAGAAGGTAAGTTGGAAGAAGCTCGTCTAACATTTTTCGGCTAGAACATTTAATATGTAGCCCATCGTACATTATTATTGATGCAGTCAAAAACTCTACAACTACTTTGCAACCAGGCTCAGTTTGGCTATCTTACGTTATCTGAAACTAAGAGAAATGTTAGTGGGTATGGAAAGGAATGAAGATTTACTGATTTTATTTTAAATTATATTATACTGTAATATTAATAGTCTTTCTAGTTACATTAAGGATGTATTACAGCAGATTGCTCTGGGTAATATTTAATCATTGTCATAATGTTGCATTTGTATTTTTCAAAGATGTCAGGAAAAAAGCAGAAAGATATTTTGTCATTTTGGGCACCAAAGGGTAAGCCCCCTAAAAAGGTTGCCAGATTAGAGGAGGAGACAGTGGAGATTTGATGTGATTAATTGCTCTGTCATTTATCAGATTTACTAATTGTTATAATTTTAATTTGTTCTGGTTAATTATGAACAATAGGTAAAATTGGGGGGCGGGGATGGGTGGGCGGGGCTTCATTATGGCTCCTCCCCTAACCGCGTGTGATCTCACTCCAAGCTTTTGCTCAAACTTGAGAACCCTGATTCAATCTCTTACAAAAGAATAAACTCAAACACAATCTCTAACATCATCATAACACTGACAAAAACAGAGAGAGAAAGAAGCACTCAGGGTTTCAATACATGAAACTAACAAAGGGAACTAATGATATAACAGGTGAACACAATGACCAATGAAACAATCTGAGAAATGAGTTCTGCTAAGGCTGTGTTTACACGGAAACGATTCTGAAGAGAAAACAGATGGTGACGCAAAAGTGTGTGAAATTCAATGTAGTATGCACTTCAGGCGGCTAGGAGTGCATACTATAACAACACCAAGTCCACGCGCCTGTGTACCAAGTGTACAACCTTCACTGTCAAGCAGACTTGCGTTTTTACCGTTTACACGGGAACGCGGCGGTGGAGCGTTTTCAAGATTTCCACTCTGGAGGGTGGTTTCACTTTTTTGCGTTTTTAAGCCTCAAAAATGCCGTCGCCGTGTAAACGAAAGGCACATCCGATAAATTATTTTTACATTTTCACCCGCGAGCGTTCTTGTGTAAACAGGGCCTAAAAATCATATTTTATCGGATGTGGACACTGCTATTAATGAAAGAGAGCAAAATCCCCAAAATAAAAACATAAAACTTCTACCTGCGTTGAGTTGGCCCCCCACCCAACGCAAAACGTCTTCCAAATATGCTCAATTGTTTGTGCTGTAAAAAGTTTTGTTTGTGCTGCTTCTGTTTTTTAGATATTAAAAGTTTTTTTTTGGTAAATCTGAGGTTATTTATTAAAGTGTATTTTATGTCTGTGATCAAACCGGAATTTTCAGCATCAAAGGAGATGATGAATCACGGCATCACAGATGAAGTTGACTTGACTTAAAGTGTAATAATATTTGACAATATCAGTGGTATATAACAAACATCATCCTTGGTATAAGCTTGATATCTTTAAAGTAGTCATGATGTCACGGGTGACAAAATCGCTCAGTAAACGGAACCTTCTTGAGAGTCCTGAGTTTCCTAGGGGAACGTATTGGGTGCAACACTCCACTACGGTTCCGGGTGTGATGGAAACATGCCCGTACTGATTAGCGCTAATGCATGGCAGGTGTGAGAGAGAGAGGAGCGGCGCTCACACAGGCTTCCTGTTTCATAAGCCACAATATAAAAGGAGCATTTAGAGAGTGTTTGCAGTGCGGTTGGTGGGTGTACAGTGTGTCAAGATTCCAAAGGGTTGACTCTGGGCAGTGCTGGATACAGGCTTCCTTGGAAAAATCGTTGGAGTGTGGAGATCGCCCATTCAAGTTGCTGGGTCAGATTGATCGTTTGTGGGAAGACTGCTGGACCGAGCTAGGGCTGGATCTGTGCTGTGGAAGGAGAGAGGAAAGATAAGTGAATTGTTTTCATCTTATGAACATTTGAACCACTTGAAGAGGATACAGTGAATGTGGATCTGACTGTTGGAGGAGCTATGTGTTTCAGAGTGTGATGAGGAGGAATTAAAAGTGAAAACCCTGTAAACGAGCGCAACGGACGGAGTGGGGCCTCTGTCCAACCCTATCGTGTGAGTGAATTGCAGTGCTTTTGCCTTATTGATACACATTGATTTATTGCTGTGGAATTGAAGTGAACACAAGTGTGCTGTGTCTTTGTTGAGAAGTGGCCCCCATCCATGCTTACACGTTCGTGGAAGGTTATTATATCTGCCCCCGTCAGAAGCCCAGAGTGATACAGTGAACTGAAGAGAGAGTACTGTGTACTGTGACTATCCTCACCTGTTCTACTTACTGTTTGAGCCCAGAAGTATACAGCACCACTGGTAAAGTAACTTTATGACTCACTGTCCCCTATTGTGAACTGAAGGAGAGTACTGTGTACTGTGACTATCCTCACCTGTTCTACTTACTGTTTGAGCCCAGAAGTATACAGCAACGCTGATAAAGTAATCGTTTAACCCACTGTTGCCCTACTGTGAACTGAGGAGAGAGTACTTTGTACTGTGAAGATCCACACCTGTTCTACTTGCTGTTTGAGCCCAGAAGCATACAGCACCACTGGTAAAGTAACTTTATGACTCACTGTCCCCCTATTGTGAACTGAAGAGAGAGTACTGTGTACTGTGACTATCCTCACCTGTTCTACTTACTGTTTGAGCCCAGAAGTATACAGCAACGCTGATAAAGCAATCGTTTAACCCACTGTCGCCCTACTGTGAACTGAGGAGAGAGTACTTTGTACTGTGAAGATCCACACCTGTTCTACTTGCTGTTTGAGCCCAGAAGCCTACAGCACCACTGGTAAAGTAACCTTATGACTCACTGTCTCCCTATTGTGAACTGAAGAGAGAGTACTGTGTACTGTGAATATCCTCACCTGTTCTACTTACTGTTTGAGCCCAGAAGTATACAGCAATGCTGATAAAGTAATCGTTTAATCCACTGCTTCATTACCGTGCACCCACGAGAGTACCCTGTACTGTGAAGAATCCTTACCTGCCATACTTACCGTCTGAGTCTGGAAGTCTGCAGCACCGCTGGGGGAAAAGTAAGCTTTTAATCCACTGCTTTATTATCGTGCACCAACGAGAGTACTCTGTACTGTGAAGATCCTCACCTGCCTACTTACTGTTTGAGTCTGGAAGTCTGCAGCACCGCTGGGGAAAAGTAAGCTTTTAATCCACTGCTTTATTATCGTGAACAACGAGAGTACTCTGTACTGTGAAGAATCCTTACCTGCCTACTTACTGTCTGAGTCTGGAAGTCTGCAGCACCGCTGGGGAAAAGTAAGCTTCTAATCCACTGCTTTATTATCGTGCACCAACGAGAGTACTCTGTACTGTGAAGAATCCTACCTGCCTACTTACTGTCTGAGCCTGGAAGTCTGCAGCACCGCTGGGGAAAAGTAAGCTTTTAATCCACTGCTTTATTATCGTGCACCAACGAGAGTACTCTGTACTGTGAAGAATCCTTACCCACCATACTTACTGTCTGAGTCTGGAAGTCTGCAGCACCGCTGGGGGAAAAGTAAGCTTTTAATCCACTGTTTTATTATCGTGCACCAACGAGAGTACTCTGTACTGTGAAGAATCCTTACCCGCCATACTTACTGTCTGAGTCTGGAAGTCTGCAGCACCGCTGGGGGAAAAGTAAGCTTTTAATCCACTGCTTTATTATCGTGCACCAACGAGAGTACTCTGTACTGTGAAGAATCCTTACCTGCCATACTTACTGTCTGAGTCTGGAAGTCTGCAGCACCGCTGGGGGAAAAGTAAGCTTTTAATCCACTGCTTTATTATCGTGCACCAACGAGAGTACTCTGTACTGTGAAGAATCCTTACCCGCCATACTTACTGTCTGAGTCTGGAAGTCTGCAGCACCGCTGGGGGAAAAGTAAGCTTTTAATCCACTGCTTTATTATCGTGCACCAACGAGAGTACTCTGTACTGTGAAGAATCCTTACCCGCCATACTTACTGTCTGAGTCTGGAAGTCTGCAGCACCGCTGGGGAAAAGTAAGCTTTTAATCCACTGCTTTATTATCGTGCACCAACGAGAGTACTCTGTACTGTGAAGAATCCTTACCTGCCATACTTACTGTCTGAGTCTGGAAGTCTGCAGCACCGCTGGGGGAAGAGTAAGCTTTTAATCCACTGCTTCATTACTGTGCACCAACGAGAGTACTTTGTACCGTGAAGAATCCTTACCTGACATACTTACTCTTGGGTCTGGAAGTCTGCAGCACCGCTGGGGAGAAGTAAGCTTCAACCCCCCTGCTCCATCATCGTACATCGACGAGAGTCTCTTGAACTGTGAGAAACCCTTGGTTGAATAAAGATTGTTACTCCTTTGAAACTTGTCTCTGTCTCCGGGTCCTCTGTTGTGTGCCTGTGGTGTCGGCTCCTCACGGTGGTGACTCAGTTAGAGGGGGGGTGGTTGGTCACCCGAGCGTTCCTCCCCTCGACCTGTGTCATCAAAAGTGGCGTAGTCGGCAGGGTACACACCGTGAGTTGTAGCGGCCACAGGTACGCGATGGCGGACGAAGAGGCACCTGCGGCTCGTCCTCAGTGGCATGCCTCTTCATGGGAGCTCCCTGGGCGCAGCGCTATGGAGGACCGGGATCGGAGTTAAGCTTACATGATTGGAAGGCGCAGACGGAGTATCTGGCTGGACTACAGGGACTGAGTGCAGCACAGAGAGTACAGTTTGTGTTGGGGTCGCTGGAAGGAGAAGCCAAAAGGGAAGTTCTGGCTGCATCGGAAGCCACACGTGCTCCCGCAAAAACTATCTTCGATTTCTTTTTCGGATTATATGGAGACTCCACCCCAGTGGCCACTCTTCGTGCCCAGTTCTTTAACTATAAACAGGGGCCTACGCAGACACTTCGGGCATACTCCTTGAAGTTGCGGGAGCAGTTTGGCTGGCTGAAGGGGCGACCGGATCATGGACTGGGTGAAGGGGATGACTTGTTACGAGATCAATTCGTCTTGGGGCTGCGTGAAGGGCCAGTACATCAGGGCATACAACTCCAGCTTCGACGAGACCCCACTATGACCTTTGAGGCTCTGCGACAAGAGGCCTTGGCGTTAGAACTGGACCAGGGAGAGGTAACTCGCACACCAGTCTGTGTGGCAGCAAGTAGTGCCAGTGGACCTGCGCCTGTCGAACCGAGCGATTGGAAGCAGAAACTGAGGGCCGAACTGTTGGAGGATGTCAAGGGACAGATGGCGGAATTATCCCGGAACCTGCTGGGTGAGCTTCGTCGAGGACGAGTTGAAGGCGGAGCAGTGGGGCGAGAGAGGTCGTATTCAGAGGAAGGGCGAGGTCCTCTGCGCCGCCCCCTACGTCCTGTGGGCCCCCGGTTCCAGTGGGACGACCAAGGAAGGCCCATTTGTATAAATTGTGGAGATCCTGGACATATCAGTCGCCAGTGTGGGCTTCGTCGGGGTTCTCAAGGGGGTTTTTAGTTCCACCGGCCACTGTGGGTCAAGTGGCCGGGACCCCTTTGTGTGACCCTCTTTCTGTTCCTGTTGCACGAGATGACTGGGTGGGACATTGCCCTACCGTGGAGGTTCAAGCTAATGGAGTCACGATAGACTGTTTGGTTGACACAGGGTCTCAAGTTACGCTATTCTCGGAGAGCCTGGCCCAGGAGTTGTTCGCAGATCATCGGCTCCAAGCAACTGAAGCTTCCAGGCTGACCCTACGGGGGGCCAATGGTTTGGACATCCCCTACACAGGGTACATCGTGGTAGACTTTCTTGTCCAAGGGGTCCCCGTCCAACAAAAAGGGGTAGTTATTGTCCGAGATCATTGCTTGGGAAATCATCGAGCACTTTTAGGGATGAACGTTATACTGGATTGCTGGGAAGAATTGTTTCGGGGCCGCCGGCTCGGATGTCTCCGTCACCGGCAAAACAGGACTGGGACCGAATTCTGGCCGATTGTAAAAGAGTGCACGCAGCTAATCACATAGAAGAGAGGGAAGACATCGGTCGAGTTGCCTGTAGGTATGCTCTGTCCATCCCAGCTCAGAGTGAGACCGTTCTTTGGGTCCGAGTACCCGCAAGACCCCGTGGGTCAGGCACCTGTGTCCTGGTAGAGCCTCACGAAGATTGTCAGCCAGTTGAAGTGGCTCACGGACTGGCGGTTGTCCATCGGGGGCGAGTCTCAGTAAAAGTACGGAACACAAATCCTTACCCAGTGCTCCTTCGTCGACATCAACGTCTGGCCCGAGTTTCCTCGGTACGTCCTGCCCAGGTGCACGAGCACCAAGCTGTCTGCTTCAGACAGGTGAGCCCTGCGGTGGTGGAAGTTGCCGTCCGCCCTGTTGAGGTAGAACTGGGTTCGGTTGGAGGAGGGATGCCGGCCCATCTGATGGGAGAGTCCCTGAAGGGTGAGAATCTGGAAGAGGAGCAAGTGGTACAGCTTCAGGAGCTTTTGAGGAAGTGGCAACATGTGTTTTCAAAACATGAAGAGGACTATGGCTGCACAGGGGTGGTGAAGCATCAAATACCCACTGGTGAGGCGACGCCTAGTCGAGAGCGGTACCGTCCGGTGCCCCCCACTCTTTATACCGAGGTCCGCACCCTGTTGAAAGGTATGCTGGAGGGAGGAATCATCCGAGAAAGCAGTAGTCCTTGGGCTGCGCCCATCGTTCTGGTGCAGAAGAAGACGGGAGCCTGGAGGTTTTGCGTCGACTATCGCAAACTTAACAGTGTAACGAAGAAAGATGCATTCCCGTTGCCACGGATTGAAGACTCACTCACCAGTCTTACCCAAGCGGCATGGTACTCGACATTGGACCTGGCAAGTGGATACTGGCAGGTGCAGGTGGATGACCGAGATAGGGAGAAGACAGCTTTCACCACCCCGTTTGGGTTATTTGAATGGGACCGTATGCCGTTCGGTCTGTGCAACGCTCCTGCGACTTTCCAACGCCTGATGCAGCGCTGCCTAGGAGGACAATTAGTCGACTCAACGCTGGTCTACCTAGACGATGTGATCGTCTTCTCCCCTGATTTCCACACTCACCTGCATCATCTGGAAGGAGTTTTCAGGGCCATGGAGAAATATGGGCTGAAGCTTAGGCCGGAAAAATGCCAGTTACTGCGGAAAGAGGTGCAGTTCTTGGGACATCGTGTCAGTGCTGTAGGGATCTCCCCGGACCCAGAGAAGGTGGCGGCGGTCCAAGGATGGGAGCCACCCCGGACAGTAAGACAGGTGCGGTCGTTCCTGGGCTTTGTGGGATATTATCGTCGCTTTATAAAGGGATTCTCTGGGCTTGCTAAGCCACTGAACCAACTCTTGGCTGGCACTGGACGTGCCCGTGGTAAAGGCTCCCCCTCAGTACACTGGGATTCCACCTGTGAGACCGCTTTCCAGAACCTTAAACAGGAACTCCTGAAGGCCCCAATCTTAGCCTATGCAGATTTCACCCAGCCGTTTCTCCTGTACACTGACGCCAGCAATGCAGGATTGGGGGCCGTGCTGGCCCAAGAGCATCAAGGAGTGGAGAGAGTGATAGCTTACGCAAGTCGAAGTTTACATCCCGCCGAACGAAACGCTGCAAACTATAGCTCCTTTAAAATCGAACTACTGGCGATGAAGTGGGCCATGACGGAGAAGTTTAAAGACTACTTGTGGGGAGCCAAGGTAACGGTGATTACAGACAACAATCCCTTAGTACACTTGCAATCCGCTAAATTGGGGGCAGTGGAGCAGCGCTGGGTGGCACAGCTAGCAAATTATGATTACCAGCTAAAATACCGTCCCGGCAGAGAGCACGTAAATGCAGATGCCCTGTCCAGACTCCCAGCCACCCAGAGGGACGATCAAGCACCCCTCGGTGCCCTTGGTACCGAAGATGAGCTGCTGGTGGCCGTGGTGGAAGCTCCCGGGGCCCCGGAGTCTGTTCCATCTAGTTGGGGGTGGGACCCCGGACGGTGGAGAGAGCTGCAGCAGAGAGATGCGGATTTGGGTCAGCTCCTGTTGTACCTCCGACAGGGAAACATGCCGAGGGCAGAGGAAAGACGGTCTCAGACGGTGGGGGTACGACAGCTTCTGAGACAGTGGAAGAGGCTGCAACTCCGAGAAGGAGTAATTTGTCGTTCAAGACGGGATCCCCGCACACAGGAGACTGTACACCAAGTTGTTGTACCAGAGGGCCAAGTTTCGGAGCTGTTGAATGCCTATCACACCCATACTGGTCATCAGGGCCAAGAGAGGACACTGTCCCTGCTGAGGAGGTATTTCCACTGGCCTAGGATGGAAAAGAAAGTTGAGGAATTTGTTCAGAGCTGCCCACGGTGTACCTTGTTCAAACGCAGGAAGGAGGTCCGAGCCCCATTGGTCCCCCTGCGACCGAAAGCACCTCTGCATATCGTAGGGATAGATTTCCTGACTCTGGGTCGACCAACAGACCGATTCCAGAATATTCTGGTCATGACGGACCTATTTACTAAATATGCCTGGGCCGTCCCCACCGTCGATCAAACGGCAGTTACCACAGCCAACGCCCTTTGGAGAGCAGTGATACAACCTTTTGGCTGCCCAGAAACCCTACACTCGGACCAAGGTTCAAATTTCGAGTCCCGGGTCATCCAAGAGCTGAGCCGCCTCTATGGGTGCCGAAAGACCCATACGACCTCATACCACCCTCAGGGTAACGGAGGGTGCGAAAGATTCAACCAGACCTTGCTGGGGTTGCTGGGGACCCTAGAGAGTGAGCAACAGGGCCAATGGGCCGAGAGTCTCCCTCGCTGTTACAAGCATACAACAACAGTGTGCACAGTGTCACCGGTTATGCTCCTTCCTACCTTATGTTTGGGCGCCACCTCCGCTTGCCTGTGGACTTGCTCATGGGGACCGAGGCTGTGGAAAGAGGGTATAGTACCACTGACTGGGTAAATCGGCACCACCACCAACTGCTCAATGCCTACCGACGAGTCTCAGACCATCTGAGTACAGCAGCCGCCAAGAATAAGAGACTATACGACCGGACTGCCCGAGAGGCCCCTTTGTTACCTGGGGAGCGAGTGCTGGTATGGGACAACCGGCGCCCAGGGAAAGGGAAGCTCAGTGCCCGCTGGGAGTCGACGCCATATGTGGTGGAACAACGACAAGGGCCTGATGCCCCCGTCTACTCTGTACGGCCCGAAGGGAAGCCCGGACCAATACGGGTGCTCCATCGAAACCTGCTCCGTCCCTGCCCGAACTACCCGCAACTAGCGGCTGAGGCTCCAAGTGCACCACCCGCCTTAGAGGCACCTATGATAGGGTGGGCTGTGGTCCCGAGGGACCCTGAGGTTGAAGCCAGAGCGGCTCTGCCCTCGCCACCCCGACGATCTCAACGGAACACCCGAGGACAACCACCTGAGAGGTACGGCGAATGGAATTGAGGGACGCCCGTTCCAGGGACTGGAACCGATTGGCAAGGGGGATGTCACGGGTGACAAAATCGCTCAGTAAACGGAACCTTCTTGAGAGTCCTGAGTTTCCTAGGGGAACGTATTGGGTGCAACACTCCACTACGGTTCCGGGTGTGATGGAAACATGCCCGTACTGATTAGCGCTAATGCATTGCAGGTGTGAGAGAGAGAGGAGCGGCGCTCACACAGGCTTCCTGTTTCATAAGCCACAATATAAAAGGAGCATTTAGAGAGTGTTTGCAGTGCGGTTGGTGGGTGTACAGTGTGTCAAGATTCCAAAGGGTTGACTCTGGGCAGTGCTGGATACAGGCTTCCTTGGAAAAATCGTTGGAGTGTGGAGATCGCCCATTCGAGTTTGCTGGGTCAGATTGATCGTTTGTGGGAAGACTGCTGGGCCGAGCTAGGGCTGGATCTGTGCTGTGGAAGGAGAGAGGAAAGATAAGTGAATTGTTTTCATCTTATGAACATTTGAACCACTTGAAGAGGATACAGTGAATGTGGATCTGACTGTTGGAGGAGCTATGTGTTTCAGAGTGTGATGAGGAGGAATTAAAAGTGAAAACCCTGTAAACGAGCGCAACGGACGGAGTGGGGCCTCTGTCCAACCCTATCGTGTGAGTGAATTGCAGTGCTTTTGCCTTATTGATACACATTGATTTATTGCTGTGGAATTGAAGTGAACACAAGTGTGCTGTGTCTTTGTTGAGAAGTGGCCCCCATCCATGCTTACACGTTCGTGGAAGGTTATTATATCTGCCCCCGTCAGAAGCCCAGAGTGATACAGTGAACTGAAGAGAGAGTACTGTGTACTGTGAATATCCTCACCTGTTCTACTTGCTGTTTGAGCCCAGAAGCATACAGCACCACTGGTAAAGTAACCTTATGACTCACTGTCTCCCTATTGTGAACTGAAGAGAGAGTACTTACTTACTGTTTGAGCCCAGAAGTATACAGCAACGCTGATAAAGTAATCGTTTAATCCACGGTTGCCCTACTGTGAACTGAGGAGAGAGTACTTTGTACTGTGAAGATCCACACCTGTTCTACTTGCTGTTTGAGCCCAGAAGCATACAGCACCACTGGTAAAGTAACTTTATGACTCACTGTCCCCCTATTGTGAACTGAAGAGAGAGTACTGTGTACTGTGACTATCCTCACCTGTTCTACTTACTGTTTGAGCCCAGAAGTATACAGCAACGCTGATAAAGTAATCGTTTAACCACTGTCGCCCTACTGTGAACTGAGGAGAGAGTACTTTGTACTGTGAAGATCCACACCTGTTCTACTGCTGTTTGAGCCCAGAAGCATACAGCACCACTGGTAAAGTAACCTTATGACTCACTGTCTCCCTATTGTGAACTGAAGAGAGAGTACTGTGTACTGTGAATATCCTTACCTGTTCTACTTACTGTTTGAGCCTGAAGTATGCAGCACCGCTGATAAAGTAATCGTTTTAATCCACTGCTTTATTATCGTGCACCAACGAGAGTACTCTGTACTGTGAAGAATCCTTACCTGCCATACTTACTGTCTGAGTCTGGAAGTCTGCAGCACCGCTGGGGGAAAGTAAGCTTTTAATCCACTGCTTTATTATCGTGCACCAACGAGAGTACTCTGTACTGTGAAGAATCCTTACCTGCCATACTTACTGTCGAGTCTGGAAGTCTGCAGCACCGCTGGGGAAAAGTAAGCTTTTAATCCACTGCTTTATTATCGTGCACCAACGAGAGTACTCTGTACTGTGAAGAATCCTTACCTGCCATACTTACTGTCTGAGTCTGGAAGTCTGCAGCACCGCTGGGGGAAAAGTAAGCTTTAATCCACTGCTTTATTATCGTGCACCAACGAGAGTACTCTGTACTGTGAAGAATCCTTACCTGCCATACTTACTGTTGAGTCTGGAAGTCTGCAGCACCGCTGGGGAAAAGTAAGCTTTTAATCCACTGCTTTATTATCGTGCACCAACGAGAGTACTCTGTAACTGTGAAGAATCCTTACCCACCATACTTACTGTCTGAGTCTGGAAGTCTGCAGCACCGTGGGGGAAAAGTAAGCTTTTAATCCACTGTTTTATTATCGTGCACAACGAGAGTACTCTGTACTGTGAGAATCCTTACCCGCCATACTTACTGTCCGAGTCTGGAAGTCTGCAGCACCGCTGGGGAAAAGTAAGCTTTTAATCCACTGCTTTATTATGTGCCAACGAGAGTACTCTGTACTGTGAAGAATCCTTACCTGCATACTTACTGTCTGAGTCTGGAAGTCTGCAGCACCGCTGGGGAAAAGTAAGCTTTTAATCACTGCTTTATTACCTGCCCAACGAGAGTACTCTGTACTGTGAAGAATCTCACCGCCATACTACTGTCTGAGTCTGGAAGTCTGCAGCACCGCTGGGGAAAAGTAAGCTTTTAACCCACTGCTTTATTATCGTGCACCAACGAGAGTACTCTGTACTGTGAAGAATCCTCACCCGCCATACTTACTGTCTGAGTCTGGAAGTCTGCAGCACCGCTGGGGGAAAAGTAAGCTTTTAATCCACTGCTTTTATATCGTGCACCAACGAGAGTACTCTGTACTTGAAGAATCCTTACCTGCCATACTTACTGTCTGAGTCTGGAGGTCTGCAGCACCGCTGGGGGAAGTAAGCTTTTACCTCCACTGCTTCATTATGTGCACCAACGAGAGTACTTTGTACCGTGAAGAATCTTACCTGACATACTTACTCCTGGGTCTGGAAGTCTCAGCACCGCTGGGGAGAAGTACCTTCAACCCCCCTGCTCCATCATCGTACATCGACGAGAGTTCTCTTAACTGTGAGAAACCCTTTGGTTGAATAAAGATTGTTACTCTTTGAAAACTTGTCTCTGTCTCCGGGTCCTCTGTTGTGTGCCTGTGGTGTCGGCTCCTCACGGTGGTGACTCAGTTAGAGGGGGTGGTTGGTCACCGAGCGTTCCTCCCTCGACCTGTTCATCAAAAGTGGCGTAGTCGGCAGGGTACACACCGTGAGTTGTAGCGGCCACAGGTACGCGATGGGGACGAAGAGGCACCTGCGGCTCGTCCTCAGTGCATGCTCTTCATGGGAGCTCCCTGGGCGCAGCGCTATGGAGGACCGGGATCGGAGTTAAGCTTACATGATTGGAAGGCGCAGACGGAGTATCTGGCTGGACTACAGGGACTGAGTGCAGCACAGAGAGTACAGTTTGTGTTGGGGTCGCTGGAAGGAGAAGCCAAAGGGAAGTTCTGGCTGCATCGGAAGCCACACGTGCTCCGCAAAACTATCTTTCGATTTCTTTTCGGATTATATTGGAGACTCCACCCCAGTGGCCACTCTTCGTGCCCAGTTCTTTTAACTATAAACAGGGGCCTACGCAGACACTTCGGGATACTCCTTGAAGTTGCGGGAGCAGTTTGGCTGGCTGAAGGGGCGACCGGATCATGGACTGGGTGAAGGGGATGACTTGTTACGAGATCAATTCGTCTTGGGGCTGCGTGAAGGGCCAGTACGTCAGGGCATACAACTCCAGCTTCGACGAGACCCCACTATGACCTTTCGAGGCTCTGCGACAAGAGGCCTTGGCGTTAGAACTGGACCAGGGAGAGGTAACTCGCACACCAGTCTGTGTGGCAGCAAGTAGTGCCAGTGGACCTGCGCCTGTCGAACGAGCGATTGGAAGCAGAAACTGAGGGCCGAACTGTTGGAGGATGTCAAGGGACAGATGGCGGAATTATCCCGGAACCTGCTGGGTGAACTTCGTCGAGGACGAGTTGAAGGCGGAGCAGTGGGGCGAGAGAGGTCATATTCAGAGGAAGGGCGAGGTCCTCTGCGCCGCCCCCTACGCCCTGTGGGCCCCCGGTTCCAGTGGAACGACCAAGGAAGGCCCATTTGTATAAATTGTGGAGATCCTGGACATATCAGTCGCCAGTGTGGGCTTCGTCGGGGTTCTCAAGGGGTTTTTAGTTCCACCGCCACTGTGGTCAAGTGGCCGGGACCCCTTTGTGTGACCCTTTTTCTGTTCCTGTTGCACGAGATGACTGGTGGGACATTGCCCTACCATGGAGGTTCAAGCTAAATGGAGTCACGATAGACTGTTTGGTTGACACAGGGTCTCAAGTTACGCTATTCTCGGAGAGCCTGGCCCAGGAGTTGTTCGCAGATCATCGGCTCCAAGCAACTGAAGCTTCCAGGCTGACCCTACGGGGGGCAATGGTTTGGACATCCCTACACGGGGTACATCGTGGTGAGACTTCTTGTCCGAGGGGTCCCGTCCAACAAAAAGGGGTAGTTATTGTCCGAGATCATTGCTTGGGAAATCATCGAGCACTTTTAGGGATGAACGTTATACTGGATTGCTGGGAA
>NW_024121135.1:1031864-1141464 GCF_016745375.1 Pimephales promelas
GATATATACATCCAAAGTGTCGTATAGTCAGTACAATGTGAGATATTAACCCTTTGAAGTCCGCACCAAGAAAAAAGTGATGGAATTATTTTTTTGTTTGCATTTCTTATCTTCTTATGTCGCTAGTAACCACACTCAATGCATTTTTTTTTCAACACATCCCATAATTTTTCAAATATCGGTCTCTACCAAATGGTTGAGATGTCACTTAATGGTAATAAATGGTAGCGGAATTCATACACATACTTTGCCATACTTTTTCATTGCCCATCATATTACGATCAAAACCTTTTTCTAGTCTTGACAAAACACATTTTTAGAAAGATCTGAGTCTAAGGTTCATATTTTGTAACAGAAGTGATATTTGGACAGAAATTTATTAATTTGTTACAGCACAATGCATACAATTAAATTCAATGGAATTTATGTCATTTTTGGTACTACGCCTAAACAAAATCTCATGAGAACTTCAATTTTTGTGATATCAACTTCAAATTTGGAACACAACTTGGTTAGATATATGGCTTTGATTTTATAGTAGTTTTATAGGGAAAAATATTTTGTAAAAATATATTTTATATAAAAGAAAAAATATTTAGCACAGTATATTTGAGTTAATGTAAACTTAAAACTTCCATAACTTTTTCATACTTTTATTTTTATTTTTTTTGAAGTGCTTTTTCTTCAGCAATAATCAGCATTGTTTTTTTTTTTGTTTTTTTTATTAAAACAAAACTAAACTTAGGTCTTTATTCCAAAGCATACTTGAATTACAACCAAGTTTTAATAGTGCATTGTAATGTCCATTCTCAAAAAGCGGGGTGACAGTTACCGTTATGTGCCAAATCAACCGTTTGGTTGAGCATGTTTTTGAAAAATTATTAAAAAACATACTTACGTTTTTTCATAGCACCAAGTAACATCATTTTGTAAAGTTAAAGGGTTAAACAGATTAATACTCTAAACTTCTATTAACTTTAAATAACTACATGTCAACTAGCAGTCGTTAAAGTGGAGTATCGAAATAAAGTATTGCCAAATACTGTGAAATGCAAACTCAAAATAGTATGCATACCCACAATACTTAAATATGGTAAATTACACAAATATACTTTATTAACCAGCGTCTTTGCTGTTGATTTTCAATGATTCAATTCAAATGTACAAATAAGCAAAGATGACTTTAGATAAACATTGCATTTGTTTATTATTTATTTATTCGCAAAAGTAAGAGTGTTAAACTTCTGCGTCATCTTCTCTGATCCAGAATGGCAGAACATCTAAAAGGTTTGTTTGAGCGGCGCCCTCTACTGTACAGGAGTGAATATGCGTTTCCTTCAGCCTGAGGCTTATTTATTTCACTTTTGCTGTGAAAGGGCATTTACATTTGCTACACATAACTTGTTTTGTTATTAAAAAACAAGCAAATAAGTAACGCAATAAGTTAATGCTTGAGGGACTAACACAATATTGTAATGCATTACTTTAATATTAACTTTCCCCAACACTACCTTTTGGATGATACTGGGCCAGTGAATTTTTTAATTTGAAACAAATTAAAATAAAAAACAGTAATCAGTAGTTAATATACAATTATTCTAAATGCATTGGCGAATGTTTTTGTAGGCATAGTGTTTTTGATCTGAATAGTCCCAATCATGTACAAAACTGACAAGCAATCTTTCATCAGCTGTTCAATCTTGGGCCATTACAATGCACTTTTCCTTTGAGCAAGATAGATGTGCCAGGGCCTAGACCTTGTAGCACACACACACACAGTTTGCAACCAAATGAAAGACGACTCCCTGCACTGTTGCTTGACGCAGACATTTGGATTCCCACCCCATTCCACAGTGGAATATAGGGCTCTATTTATAGAGCTGGTGGAGCCCGTGGCCCCGAGCTCGGCAGAACACACTCATTAAAACCGCTTTCCCTAGTACACTTCAACTCGAAGCCCAGTGCCAGTGTGTGTGTGAGAGTGGAAACAGTGCTAGAGAGAGAGAGCTAGAGTTCTAAAGGTAATCCGTGATAAAAGTTGTCTGAAGAAATTGGGAACCTACGGAGACCATCTCATGTGGGATATTTACGGGAGCTTGATCGTCTTCTGTATTATGAAGAGACGCTTCGGCTGTAGCAGGTGACATTCGACTCGCAGGGAACTTTCTGCATAGACTTTCTCAACTGAGAAACGCCAAGAGAAGACCTGCGGGAAGAAGGTGACTATGTTACGACTCCAGCTCTAAGGGAGCCGTTTGAATTTGATTGATTGGATTTGGAACTTTGGAACTTTGGAAGTAAATAACAGCGATGATTTGATTTGAATTTAAAAGACAATTCTCTTGTGCTCAAACTGTTGCTTTGCAATATTTTCCTCGTCTTTCTTTTGGTGATCTAAAAGTACTGTCCGTTCACATCCAGAGTTTCAGCTGTAATCTGATCCCACACACTCAGTAATTATAAAGCAGGGCTGGGAAGCAGTACTGGAGATTTGTCATTAAGGCACCCTAAATAAAGACTCAGGCAAAAGGGTGAGGTTTGTGGATTTCGGTCATCAAGATCCACCTAAAAACGGCTCATGGACCCCCAAGGTGGTCATTACCTAAACAAGGCAGCGGTGCTGTCCGGACTCGGCGCTGCCCGAATGATCCAGCTTCTCCTGGGCTGCACCACGATGGCCCTGGTGGCCCACAGCGCGGGATTCAGCGCCACCTACGGCACCTTCTGCATGTTCGTCTGGTGCTTCTGCTTCGCCGTCACACTGTTGGTCTTCACCCTGGACGTGACGAGGCTTCATGGGTGCATGCTTATCTCCTGGGACAACTTCACCGTGGCCTTCGCCATGCTCGCCACTCTCATGTACATCACAGCGTCGATAGTGTATCCCGTGTACTTTCTACGATCCGAGTGCCCATCCGAGGGATGCGAGGTGAGGAACTACCGAATCGCGGTCACCGTTTGCTCAAGCGTCTGTTGCTTCGCCTACGGAGCCGAGGTGTTTATCACACGGGCCAAACCGGGGCATGTGGTCGGATACATGGCCACCGTATCCGGCTTGCTTAAAGTGGTCCAAGCCTTCATAGCCTGCATTATCTTCGGCGCCCTGGCCAACGACAGCGAGTACAACCGGCACATCCCGACCCAATATTGCGTGGTCGTCTACAGCCTGTGCTTCGCCGTGACCGTAGTCGTCGTTGCGCTCACCGTTTCTGGAGGACGTCTTCGTTACGCTTCCCTTTCGACCGCTTCGTGGTCGTCTACACCTTCCTGGCGGTGCTTTTGTATCTGAGCGCTGCCGTGATCTGGCCGGTGTTCAGTTTCGATAAGAAGTACGGAACCCCCGGGAGAGACCGGGAGACTGTCCGAGAGGGAAGTGCCCTTGGGACAGCAAGTTGGTGATCGCCGTGTTCACCAGTGCCAATCTGGTGCTGTACGTCACCGATCTGGTGTACTCTCAAAGAATACGGTTTGTCTCGCATTCATCAGCATAAAGCCATCCTTTCTCCAATCCGGTGGATTTATGAATACCGGCAATTAGTTAAATACAGACATGCCAATAAACAGCTGTGTGTACTAGTATCATTTTTTTTTGGTCATTTTTGTTATTTAGAATTAAAATGTTTGGACTTTCGAACTGCTGGGATTGAATTTTTCATTGTGTTAATGAATAGTTACTTTGCTTAGTAGATTCGTTGCATACTGATGTAGAAATAACTTCTGTGCCAATGCCTCTCTGCAATTTATTGTCACTGTAATGCTAAAACAAGGGTGTCCATCCAAAGACCAGGTCCTGGAGAGTTTAGCTGTAATCAGCTCCAACACACTTGCCTGGATGAGTCTGAACACAGATATCAATAATACAGGCTAGATGTCGTACGGCAGAGTCTCTATCGTCATCACCGGCCAGCGCAGTCTCACCCCAAAAAGTCATATAACTGACGTTTTGGGACGTCTTTTGACCATACGTCAATATTCGCCTTTTTAGGGCCCCCTTAAACGTCGGTAGATGAGGTTATGGGATCCCAACTCTACCCCAGACCTAAATCTAACCCTAAACCTAACCCGTCACCTAACTGACGTTAAAGGTAAAGCGTCAGTTGTATGACGGCCCGGGATCGCCATCTACCGACGTTTAAGGGGGCCCTAAAAAGGCGGATATTGACGTATGGTCAAAAGACGTCCCAAAACGTCAGTTATATGACTTTTTGGGATGAGAATGTGTTGCACCGGCGGCCATCTTGTCACAGGCAAGCTGATGTGAGATGAGTGATCAGTACGAACACAAATACTCTTATCTCGTTGAAATCTTGACGGATTTACAACAGTTTGGTTTCTTACAAACGTTTTTAATGTGGCTATAATTCTGGATGATTATTTATTGAAACACTTATTATTCATAAGTGTGCAGTGTTATAACTCTCTGACGTATGTAACAAACCAAACCATTTGAAAATCAGTAAAAAATTTAGAAAGTCATGGTTATTTAAAAAGTACATGCACCATTAAAACACAATGTTACGAGTGAGCGTCGCAAGCTGCCTGTGACAAGATGGCCGCCAGGTGCGGACGTCGACCTCCATTGGCTAGAAGCGCGGACGAGACATCTAGCCTTTATTATGGATATCAATGAGTCTGAAGACCATCATTCTGCTTCTTCTTTTAGTTTTATAGTGGATTGCATCCACAACTTTTCAGGTGCATACCGCCACCTACTGTACCGGAGGATGCGATATGGGTAACACTTCAATAATCTACTTTTCTTGTAAAAAAATAAAAAATAAAAAAATAAATCTTTCCTATACAACTATTTTAATATTGCATATATATTTATATCCCTAGATCTTATGATATACCCCTATACTCCACAACATCATTCTGTGTATCCCTCTCCTGATGTTCCCAATACACCCTCAAGGTTTTACTGCCTTCCCGCCTGACTAATCTTTTGTTTTAATTGATTAATCTCTTCTCTATATTTCTTACAATGTATGTAACTGTGTATGCTCTGCATTTTCTGTAATGTTGCACTCCAAACATTCATCTGATTGACTTTTACCTAACACAGCCAATGTTTTATGACCTCAGTCTGGTTCTCCTCCCTTCGGTTCCTGCTGATCACACCCTGTGTATTGATTTGTGTATGATGATATTTGAAGACCATCATTGGCTGGTTCAGGTTTGTTTAATTAGGGTTGGAGCTGAACTCTGCAGGACATTGGCGCTCCAGGGCTGCGTTTACACTAATACATTTTCATTTTAAAACGCATCTTTTTCTACCCATTTTCACCTTTTGTCCACTCTGAGACAGCGTTAGCAATAAAAACAGAGCTTTTTGAAAACGCTCTCCAAAGTGGATCCATTTGAATTTTTGATGCATGTTTAGTCATGTGTCGCAAATTTTGTGCTATTCACTTTCACACATACAGTTGGTTAAAATATGTTTCTTTGCACACTCTTCATATCACAGTGCTGCAACGATGATAGAAAATGTATTTGCTGTCCTGCAGAAAAACACGAGAGCAGACGCGATTTAGACCCATCATGTAATGGGTGAGTGTGACCTGGACTAAATGTGTGACATTTTGCTAAATAAAATGATCCTGTCACAAGTGCAATAACTATTATTTCTTTTTCCATCTGTATCATCTCAGTGAGCTTTTACGCATGCCCTGTAAAGATGAATTTAGCATTTTTACTGTTTTTATGTGGATGAGAAACTTGGGAAACACCTGAAAACGCTCGTGTGGACGGAGAGTTTTTTTTAAGTGTATCTGGATTAATGTAGACGTAGCATGAGTCCATAAGTCTTTTTATGCCCTGTCCTTGCTAAAATCCCTCTTGTTCCAGCATTGTTTACATTGCAAAAGTGCACACTAAGCCCTTTGATCACTTGTGGGAATATTAAATGAGCACTTGCTGTTGTGACGTCACAATCGTGTGGTATTATGGTCTATGGATCCGTCTGAAGTGTGTGTATTGAGCAGACTCACTCCCTCGGACAAAATCAAGTTGTCCAAATAAACTCCCCTCATCAGGGAAGTGTGTGTAATAGTGGAGTTAAACGCAGCCCAGGAGCAGGTTTGGACACCTAAAAGGTTTAGTGTCGTCCTAAAGCTGCATGACTTTTTTTTCTTCTTCTTCTGAGGAATATAGACCATTTCACAAGATGTAAACAACACTGGTCCAGAAGCACTTCCTGTTTCAGTTTTTTAACACTACATAAAAGCTGGGATAAAATACAACCAACAGAACATTTAAAACTGAATCAAAAAGTTAAACAAACATCTTTAAGATGTTTTCTTTACATGTGAAATAAAGAAAACAGTTACAAACTGAAACAGGAAGTGCTTCTGGACCAGTGTTGTTTACATCTTGCAAAATGGTCTATAAAACAAGATATTTTGAATAAGGTCAGTAACCAAAATATCTTCTTTTATGTTCCACAGAAGGTCATACAGTTTTGGACCGGCTTTAATTATGAAATTACGAAATTATGAATTCTTTTTGGGATGAACTATCTCTTTAAAACTTTAAGATTGTTGGATTTGTACGGTTATTATATGGCTTACTAAAAGTAAAATTAATGTGTATTTTCCTCTAATTTATGTATGTATACTGTTAAATGTTATTATAATTATTGTTATTATTTGATTTCTTTTATGGCAATGTCTAAGCCTGAGATAACTGAAACCTCTGATTAGAAAAAGGGAATATATGATATCACTTCTTTATGTATTGTCCATAGAGATTAAATACCATGTCAAGTTTTTTCATGAATGGCCTTAGTTGTCGTGGTGCTCAGATCTAGTCAATCTACTCAGGCTTCAATATAAGTACAGTTTGTCTTTTTATAGTATTTAACAATATATTGTTACTAATTCACAACATAGGCTATTTAAATAAATCAAAATATGTTGGTAATTAAACTAGATTGTTTTGTGTCTATCAGTTTCTTTCTCTTTCTCAACACCTCCAAATACAGCACACAAAAATGAACATTCATATAAATAAAAGACAGTTTCTGTACAAATATGTGTGAGTGGGTGCACTGTAAAAACTATGGGCGTTAACTTAAAAAAGTAAGTAACCTGGTTGCCTTAAAAGCGGCCGAGTTAATGAGACCGATTTAAGAGTTCATTGAAAATAAAAACACAATCGAGGAGATTGGTTTAATCAACAGAAACTATTTTTGTTGTCTGAACCACATTAATTATCTAAGTTGATTTGACAAAAGAAAAAACAATTGTGATAAATCATGAAAATAATGTAAACTATTATTTTCATGATTTATCACAACTTTTTTTTTCTCCTTTGGTGGTTATAACCTATACTTTTATGAAAATGTTAATTTATATGTCCTAAGTATAGCTAAATCTGAAGAAGAGATCATTTTATTTGGGGTAAAGGTTTATAAATGGAAAGAGTTTTAAATTAGGCTTTTGTGGTAATGATTATATTTAGCTTCAAACGAAAACAGACTCTAATTTAAAGTCTCTAATAAAGAAAGATATCGGTAGGCAAAAAGAGAGCAAGAAAATAGTTTTGACATATACATATCAATGAAATGTAAAAATCCAAAATAAGAAATCTGTTGAATTTATCAAACAAAATACAAATACACATGGATACAGAACTGCCGTTGACTTTAGCCCACGTGCTCATAAAAGTGACGCAACAGCATTCTGTCAGCAGAGCTGGCCTATCATGACGCACGGTGCACACATAAAGTACAGGGATTGGCTGAGGCACGAGCAGTGCTCTACCGTGATTGGTCAGAGCCTTCTACTACTCCACGTCATGAATGGTAGTTTAACTAAACGACAACAGACAACGTGAACACGATAAACAAACGTGAAACAAACTAAATATATGTGAACCAGCTCTTCAAAAGATCGTGTTCTAGGTACGTTTCTTCAAATATTAAGCTGTCTGTATTCCTCTCGTTGTCTGTGCTGCGTCAAAGCTGGTTCAGTCCGACCAGGAAATAGAAAAGTGTTAAGCAGGCAGACTCTGTCCTGATATTACCTCAGCTGAACTATATTAGAGTCTGAATAATACTATAATGAGTGTTAACTTGTGTATGCCGGTGAATGCAGGCATCATCTTGTTGTTAGCAGGTCAAAATGAGCGTTGGTTTCATCGGAGCGGGTCAGTTGGCGCATGCGCTGGTGAAGGGCTTCACAGTGGCAGGTAACATTATAGCATTGCACACACCGACCGCTAGAGGCGCCAAAACACTAATGATCTGGAACAAAATAAGACTTTTCTGTGTCTAAAGCAGGCATCATTTTATTAAATAAGCATATAACAATATACACTACCATGCAAAAATAAGTTTGTGGTCAGTCATATTTTTTCTTTATTTTTTTTAAATAAATGAATACTTGAATATTCATCAAGGATGTGTTAAATTGATACAAAGTGATAGTAAACAATTAATTTTGTTAAAAAAATTCTGTTTTGAATAAATGCTGTTTTTTTATTACTTTTTATTCAGTAGAAAATCCAGAAAAAAAGTATCATAAGTTATACAAATATTTTAAAGGAGTAGTTCACTTTTGAAAAAAACTTTTGCTGATAATTTACTCACCCCCATGTCATCCAAGATGTCCATGTCTTTCTTTCTTCAGTCGAAAAGAAATTAAGGTTTTTGATGAAAACATTCCAGGATTTTTCTCCATATAATGGACTTCAATGGGAACCAAACGGTTCAAAGTCCAAAAGACAGTTTCAGTACAAACTGCAAACTGTTCAAAGGGCTTTAAACGATTTCAGACGATGAATAAGGGTCTTATCAAGCGAATCGATCACTCATTTTAAAAAGTAAATAACAAAGTTTAATTTTTATCAGCTCAAATGCTCGCCTTGCTCTGTTCTGTGATGCACGTGTGTGACTCTTCTGTTCAAACTCATTCATCAAAAGGAACAAATCTTTTTCCGAGTCAACGAACGAAACGAACGAATTGACTCTGGAAAAAGTGAACTACTCCTTTAAGCAGCACAACTGTTTGTTTCCAACATTGATACAAAAAAAAATCTAAAATAAAAGATTTAATGCTGATGAAAATTAAGCTTTTCATCACAGAAATCAAGTATATTTTAAAGTATATTAAAATAGATGACCATTTTATTTTAAATTGAACTCATTTTTCACAGTATTACTTAGTATCTGCAGTTTTGATCAAATAAATGCAGTCTTGATGTGCATAAGATACTTCTTTCAAAAGCATTAAAAATAGTAATGTGTCCAAACTTAATTTGACCGTTCCCCTCTCCTGTCCATCAGGTGTGATCGCCACGCACAGGATAACAGCTAGCTCTCCAGACAAAGACCTGCTGACCGTCGCCGGGCTAAGAGTGAGTTTTTCATAACCTTCTGAGCCACAAACAATAGCAGCGAGTTACACCGTTGACCATCTTAAAAAAGCCACTTTCTCTGTACTTCAGAAAATGGGAGCATCCTTCACGACTAGCAATAAAGAGACTGTGGAGAAGAGCGATGTCCTGTTCCTCGCGGTCAAGCCACACATCATTCCCTTCGTTCTGGATGAGATCGGGCCAGACATCGAGGACCGGCATCTCATAGTCTCTTGTGCAGCGGGAGTCACGATCAGCTCCATAGAGAAGGTCAGAAAGCTCTCGATCCACGAGCCGAAGTGACGATGCTTTAAAGGGGACATTTCATGCAAAATCCACTTTTTTAGCCCTTAAATGCATTTTGTTGTATATTTGGAGTGTTTATAAGTACAGAAAAGATGAAATTATTCTCTTCAGGTGCTTCGTTTATATCTTTATATTCTATTTTGGTCATATTTTCAGATTTTTCTGTTCTCTACGACGTTTTTTGAGTAAGTGCGTCACCGTATTTGCAGCGGAACTGCCAAATAAGGACATTGACTACAACACTTCGAGCAATCCGCCTGTTGAGGCTATCCTATAAGCCTGGTATAGATGGCATGGTGTTCTCAACGTGTAGCTGAAAAATCCAAAGGTCTTTAAAAGGGAATAATTTACATTAAAAATGGTACTTCACCCAGTGCTAAATATTAAAGTGCTGTCGTGCTGTTGGTAAAGTGGGTGCTCACGGCTACGGTAAGAACCGTGTGTTCCTCACCATCCACACCATACCTAACTGATTACCACACCTGTAAATATACTTAATTCCCAGTGATGTCACACCCAGTGCAGCACTTCCACCAAGTGGCTAGAGTAAGTAATAGCAATATTAACCTATCCACAAAAAGTGAAGGTATAAATGGCTCCTACACCGCCATTATTATTTCTCGCGGCAATTTTGTAGTCCGAGCTCAATGATGCAGAAGTTACGAGAGGGCAAGTCAAAATGCTTAGTTGTTGGATGTACGTTAGTGACCTGAAGCACTTCAAGGATTCCCACTTCAACAACCTCCGCCAGTATAAAGAAGGGTTTGCCGATTGACTTCGTCTGAATGAGGGGTCAATTCCTTCTATCTTTGGAGACGACGAACAGAGCATTTCGATAAGCTGTAAATATCGTTAATAAAAATAAAGCACTTTACTTTCATAAAACACATGGTGGTCATGGTTTAGCAGTACCTTTGTCTTTCTTTGTTTCTGTTTTGAAGTAACATTACACGTCTGCAGTATTATTGTTCTTGAGTTTCATCAATGGTCATTTAGCTGCTGTGTTTTCTGATTCTTTTCTAAACGTATCATATTATCAATACAGATTGTTTGTGGTAAGATTAGACCGTAGTCATTTATCTTGTCAGTGTGCTTGTTTTAACAAGAGAAATAGTCGACTTTCACTAATAACACAAAACAGTTAACTCACATACCAATATATCCATATGAAGAGGTTGTTCTGCAGGTTCGTCGTCGTCTTTATCAACTCGCTCGCTCTGGCTCGAATATGTAAGGCTTGATGGACAAGTCTTCTGTTGTTGACGTTTTATTAACGTGTGAATAAAAATGTTCTTTGAAGGTATTGTATATAATCGTATATCTCTAATCAAACTACAATAATGGCCGAACGTGGGGAGTTGAACTGACCGTGAACTCATCGACCTGGAGAGCGGGCGGGGTGTGACGCATCTCCTTTTTATTTAAAGGGGCCGCTTTGAAACGGGTCGCTCAAAGACGCACATTAGAAAAGGGGTAGAAAAGGGGCCTGTGGAGCTATAATAATGAGGAATTCAGACCCAAGCATTGCAGTTATGTTTTACATAGACCACAACAGTATGATTTATATGTAAAAATGAATGATTTAAAAGCATGATATGTACCCTTTAACACATCCAACACTTCTCAGTTAGGAAAAAATAATGGCAACACTTTAGTTAAAGCCTTTATGCGTACTGCTTTATAAAGGTTGTAAACATTGTAATGTGTTTTTAATGCTTTATGTATGTGTTCAATGAATAGATAAGTTTTATAATGTATTATCCCATCTAACAGAATTTTGTTATAAGAACGTTCTCTAAATATTCAGTGTTGGTTCTGGGAACGTGAAAAATGTCCAGTTTTCTTGACGTTAGAGGAACGTGTTTTAAAAGGTATAATGTTCCTCAAACGTTCATTAAACATTATTTTCGATTAAAAATTCAACATGATAGTTATGTTGATTTCTAACATTCCAAGAACATAAAAATGTCCAGTTTCCTGAATGTTACTACACAGCAAAAACTCAAGAGTGTTAAAGGCATGTTAGATATAGATATAGGCAGACATATAGATTTAAGTGTATGTATCTCAACAATGGTGACAAAGAATATTTGATTAGGAAAAGGAGATTCCTAAGATAATTCAGATCATAATTTATTCATACTGCAATATATGATGGGAGCTATGAATGAGTTTTGATTGTGGTCACCCAGAATGCACTGCAATATGCTTTATTATTGTCACCATTGTTGAGAATCACAGGCTAATTATTGATATCTGTGTATCCAAACAAAATTTAAATTTCAACGACTTTTGATTTCAAGAAATCTTTTGGATTATATTGAAAAATTGGTTTAAAATTGATTAAATATAAATATAATTTATAAAATAATTTAAGAAGATTTTCAGACATTTAAGAATCTCAAAAAAGTTGGGAGGCAAAATTAAAGAGAAAATATTATAAATATATAATTTATAGGTGAACTGGTAATAGGTACCGTATCAGTTTTTTTTAAGCAAATTCATCAAAATAATTGATGTCCAGCTTCATGTTATCATGTAGCTAACACTTGATTTCTGCGCTGTAGAAACTGCTGCAGTATCGCCCGGCACCGAAAGTGATCCGCTGCATGACGAACACCCCAGTGGTGGTGCGTGAAGGGGCCACGGTGTACGCCACAGGCACCCATGCAGAGGTGGAGGATGGGAAGCTCCTGGAGCAGCTGATGGCCAGCGTGGGATACTGCACCGAAGTGGAGGAGGACCTGATCGATGCCGTCACTGGCCTCAGCGGCAGCGGCCCCGCCTATGTGAGCATCAGCACACCGCAGACATGCTTTTCTTACTTAGTATACAGTGTCTCGATTCCAGTCCAAATATCTAAAAACAATCAAGATGCATTTACTTCAGTAGTAAAATGCCTTAAGAGTTTATGTCTTGTTTTCGAGGGGAATTAATACAAAATTACGTGAGTTTTTTCTTAAAACAAGCTAAATTATCTGCCAAGAAAAAGAACAGTTGAGCTCTTTTGTGGTTTCCTTTGCCCAAAAACACCTCTGACTGTGAATATCCATGTGTTGTTTTATCCTAGGCGTTCCTCGCTGTGGATGCTCTTGCTGACGGAGGGGTGAAGATGGGATTGCCCAGGAGACTGGCTGTGCGACTGGGAGCTCAGGCTCTGCTTGTTAGTGCTTCACAGTCTATGAAACTTTGCTCATATTGATAATATGATCAATCTTTCTGTGTCTAAGATTCACAGTACAATCATGTTTTTGTGTTTTGTTGCTAGGGTGCGGCAAAAATGCTCCTGGACTCGGAGCAACACCCCGGAGAGTTAAAAGACAACGTGGCTTCACCTGGAGGTGCGACGATCCATGCTTTGCATGTTTTGGAAAGTGGCGGTTTCCGCAGCCTCCTGATCAACGCTGTGGAGGCGTCATGCATTAGAACCAGGTACTGCAATTTATTTCTGATTTTCAGCAATAGAAAGGGTCAACAGCTTGCAGTTTATTTGATAAATCCATTCAATAGTATTTGAAGATGATTGGCTCCCTGGCGTGATCCTCATTCAGTCGACGTCGACCAGGTCTGACGTTCTCGACTCAAAGGGAACTTTATTTGGCCAATTTCTTTTTCTAGATTTACATTTGTAATGTAAATAATCTTAAATCTGCTTTCTTTGGTTATTAATACTAAACAGATATTAATACAAATTAAATAGTTATAATTACTAGTGATCTAGTCAGTGACCTTGGTTATAAGATCTATTCACAAAACTCCCATTTTAATTTGATGGGCTGTTAAACTTAACTGTCACCGTCCCACAGGTGGGACGTTTGCCACTATATTTTTAAAACAATAATATCTTAGTAAATACCTTAAATAATATTGACAAACTATATATCATTTGAAAGCTTACAATCTCTAGTTTCCATATTTGGTGACTGATTTTCAAAATATATTACAGAGGAGCCATAATTTATCAATATAAAACAAGAATATTTTCATACTCATAAGGCGTGTTCAGACCTTTATTTAAAAATAGCAGTAAACATGAAAAATCATGAAAAAATGGTAGATACCTCAGTTTGTTTTCATGCCAAAAGTTCAAAAGATAGAATCCATTCAATTATTTTGGAAAAAAAAAGGTCTGAAAAGTTTGAAATATCAAGAAAAAAATAATAAATTCACCATTTGTGACGTGGCAGCTAGCTATGACTTACATGCGTGTTCTTTGTATGTGTTTCTTAGAGGTTCAATTCATATCAAAATCTGCCAAACTTCCCATGCTACTTCTGAATAGGATCTCTACTTCAAAAATACTTCTGAAAATTGTGAAAATAATGGTTCATATCACTCAAAACACGAATGGAAATGCAGGCGCCCTTATATGGGCAGTAATGGAGTCTGATTGTGCCCTAGTGAAAAAGTTTGGTACTGCGCTCAAACAAAATCTTACTGAAAGCTCATTTTTTGAGATATCAACCTAAAATTTGAAACACAACTTGTTCAGATTTTTGGCTTTGATCTTTCTGCCATTTTAGAGTAGCCCAGGTTTTGAAAATATATATTTTATGTAAAATATGAATAATTAATATTTTTACATTGTACATTTCCATAAACTCAAACTTCTATAACTTTTTTTCTGTTTCACTTTCTTAATTTATTTCACTTCTACAAAAATCTGCCAAATGTCTTCTTTAAAACAAGACCAATCATATGTCTATATTCCAAAGCATTCTTGAATTACAACCATTTAAGTTCGAAATGTGCATTTTCATGTCTATTCAAAAAAGGGGGGGTGACCGTTAACAGGTTAAAAGAGTTTTGTCTCCAAAAGGACATTTCAAGCCAACTCTTTTCTGACAGGGAGCTTCAGTTCTTGGCTGACCAGGAGAAGATTTCTCCAGCTGCCATAAAGAAGACCACTCTGGACAAGGTGCTCCAACAGTCGGGTTCGGCAGCAGGTGGCGGGATCAGGACCGGCCTCAACCTCTTTAACAGCACCAACCCCAAACACAAGAAAACCTGAACCTGGTCACCGCCATATCCAGCTCACAGTAAGGATGAAACCACTTCAAGAATTGCAGACAAGATGCTAAGACCAAAAATGCTATAAGTTGTTCTCGAAACCTGTGCTGTGTTCAGTATATTGTTTTTTGTTTTGTTGTTTTTTTTGTTTTACCTTTTTGGTTTGTATGGACCAGCTCTAAGAAGTTAGTTTCTCTCGATATACACTGTAAATTATGCACTGCACTGTAACATTGTTTTTTAGTTTGCTTAACTTAACTTTTTCAGTTATCTACATTTACTCGAATATTAAGTATTTTCAACTTGACAAAATTAGTTATGTGAACTTTTAAAGATTTGTAAAGCTGAAAGTACTTTATATATTCCAAATACAACTTAACTGAGTCAGTGGAAACGAATAAATCTGAAAGTTAAGTTGAGTGAACAAAAACACTTTTACAGTGAACTTTTGCACTGAAAACCTAAAAAAAGTAAAAAAAACTAAACTTAAAAGTTTAAAAACATATTTAATATGTCGAGTATATAGAACTTTATGAAGTCAGTGCAAAAACGTTAACTCAAAAAGTTAAATTGGGTGAACAGTATCAGTAACGTTTTTTTTTTTTTTTACAGTGTGTTTAGATTTATTAAACAATGTCTGATCTAGTACAAATAAATGTCACATCATGTTTTTACAAAGGCTTATCTGGACTGACCTGAATGAAATGAATTAATGAATTAAAGTCCTATCTTTATCTCTATATTTCTCAGTAGTTCTTTATTCTCCAAACAGAAAAAAAGCCAAATTCTCTAAATAATTGCCAGAGCCAGACCGATATATCGGCAGACCGATATCATCGGCCGATATAGGCATTTTCCAAACTATCGGTATCGGCAGTTATAATGGCCGATAAATGAATATTTTAAAAAATAAAATAAACACTCGTTGAGTTGGTCACGAGACATACATTGCTTGAATAATAATTAAAAGAACACCCCCCATCAGTTCTCTTAACTCAAATAAGCATTTGTGACTATAGTAAACCAGGCTTGTCTTCAATAACTGTGAAACCAAACTAAACTGCAAACTGACGACCTCAAAATGTTATATTTGAATTTTACAGCGTATGTATAAAACAGTTGTCATTGCCTCTGTTAATTTCCTTTTCATTCAGAACTGAATTTTGGGCAATTGAATTCCTCCGCTTTAATCTCCACAACCGGAAATGGACGAGCATCCTTGCGTCAAATGCGGAACTTATGACGTGCATATAGCCCATTACTTATTCATTTTGATGTTTTTGAATGCAAAAACCAAGCGAACGTCATAAGTTCACCTCAGAAAACAATATAATAAAATTTAAAAAGCCAGTTCATGACCTCTTTAAGTTTGCACGGCTCCAGATTAACATTTTGAGGGCAGCATTTTTATTCATAATGTCAAAATAATAATTCAAAACGATTTAAAAAAATATATATTTTTGTGAGTGGAAATGGCAGCCACTTACTGATTGTGATGTTAATTTAATGTCTTTTTTTATTTTTTAAATAAGTGTTAGTTTAGTTTTGTAAAAGGGGGGTAATCTTTGAAGGATGAACAAATAACAAGCAGGCGCGGGCCTGTCGCGTGTTGCTGATCCCTGCTGTAGGGAAACGCAGCACGGTAATATTAGGTGGATTGAACACAATTAAATTAAGTTGTGACGAGAGAAAGAAAAAATAGTGTATTTTTTTTTATTATGTCAATTGTGATATTCAGTTTAATGCAACATAATGTGATTAAAACCCCCAAATCTCATCAAATCAAATTCGCCGATCAGCAAGAAGTAGCCAATAACAAACCTTTTTTTCTTCTTTGTCATGACTATACTGCCCTCTATAGGTCTGGTGCAGTCATGTGCGCATGTGTCCAATGTGTCCATCCTGAGCTTTATTGGAAATTGTATAGCTCAGTTAAGTTAAAACATCATCCCCTTGTTTTATGTTACATAAACCCGATTAAATTACGTTACAATGACAAAATTATAATTTATAGGTAGAATCAGGCAGAAAATGTTCACTTTTTACATTGTAAATTGAATAAACAGTTGAATAATAATAATAATAAAAAAACAGTATTAAATAAATATTTTCCAGGAAATAATGGAGCTGACAGCCCTTTGAAATTACTGTAAACTTTAGTCAGGCAGGAAGAGGTAAAACAGATCAAATATACAGATCAAATAAGTGTGTGCTAGACACAACGGCAGACAAAAAACTAAACAAACAGGGATATACTGTAGAGAGCACACTTAAATAAACAAACTTAATTACATTGAGGGAAACTTTTACCACGAAATTGAATTACATTTTTCCAACAAAATCGAATCATGTTGTAATCTTGTTGTATGAACTTAAGTTAATTTAGTCAGAACTACTAAATAAAAAGTTGTCATTCCTACTAGATGAAGTTTTGTCTGGTTAACTATGTTTAATTTTTGTCCTGCCTCAATTTCCAACATGATAATTTTAGCCAACTTGACTCTGTTACTTCCAATGAAAGTGAAATACTTGTGTTCAATAAAATTTGGCAACCACAAAATGGGTCATGAAATGGGTCATACTTGATATTACCAAAGGACTGAGAAGTGGAAGTAAATAGAAAACTCGGCTCATACAAGGACGCAGTTGTTGGATGGATGGAGCAAGAATAATGTTATTGTTTAAAATGCCAAGCACACAGTTCAGTTTAATGGTAAAGCTCGCCCTCTTTAACAACGCAGTTAAACTAAACGTACTACGCTGAAATAAAGAATTAAAACAATGGAATAAGAGTGCATTTTTCATCTGTCAATCACATGCGCGTAAAAGTGTAATTCATTACTATAACCCACTTTGGACTCACGGCACATTTTCACCATTATATACTATGATTTGATGAAGAAAAGTTAATATTGTGTGCTATATAAGACGTCACAATGGAAACCAAATGTTACAAAGCACAGACAGAAACACAATAATAGTTATTATGTAAAGAACCAAGAAGGTCACATCTACGATTCTTGCCACTCTGGTCCAGGACAGCTTCTTCCATTGGATTGGTCGAGTTGCAGTTGAAGACTTTTCATTCTGATCTCTAACTGAGTCTGGAGGGCTATTCAAGTCTCTTTCACCGTCTGTGAGAGGGAAAAACGGAAAGCATGGGTCCGGATTAATTCTGTTTTGTCTGCATAATTATATGATTTCTTTGATGGAGAAAATTTGCTGATTCTCCATTATAGAGTGGTTTTGGGGTGGCTTGTTTAATATGTGATTCCATGGTTTTATATTTGCTAATTTCAGACTTCAAATGCTATTTTCATCCATCCATCCATTATCCAAACCGAGTCTAATTTACTCAAAGATTAATTTTGTTTGCATTTCTTTCCAAAAGTAAAATCTAAAACTTAATTTCACAACTAAACCTTGATTTGTGAAGTAAAAGTGTCAAATACATGAAAATGTTCGTCATAATCAGATGCATTGTCGAGTCTTACCATCTCGGCCACTGACAGTAGATGTTGTTTCCGCTGATCTCTTCTCATCTCCTCTAGTCATCAGAAAATTCACAAAACACGTCTCCAGGATGCCAATGCCAATTAGACAGAAAACCGCACAGCAGTAACTCGCTGTGAGAAACAGGAAACTATGACCATTCTTGTAGTTTGTGTGTCTGTAATGCTGTAAATAAAAACCTTTTGTGCACTAAATGATCACCATGATGGAGATCAGTATTTGCTTTAGTTGATCCCTTGACCCTATACTCAGACTGTTTCATGAAATTCGTACTTCCATTTTTGGCGTGCTATCAACACGCATAATCGCTTTTCAGCGTGTTTATGAAATGCCGTTGATATAACGTTACATTACTGTGTATATATATATATATATATATATATGACCTACCCCAACCCCGTCCTTAAATGGACCTGTCACTGGGGTTAATACACTGATCTATATAGAATGACTGGATAGCTCACGATGTCATAAACAGTGAAGCCACCGTGCGCCATATTGTGATTCCCTAGAAAGCTCACACGTTCTATTGAATCAATAGGAAATTGTATGATTTGACTGAGAAAACATTGCATAACGGGACACCGTTTTTAAATCTAAAGTCTCCCTGAACAGTCTTACAACGCAAACAACATTTAAATGGGTATTTGAAAATTAGTAAAAATTGAAAATAGTCGAAAATTATTCCTGCTTATTAAAAATTAAGTATATGTGTGTCGTGAACTTAAAATATAGCTCTTTCGGATTGTGTTTTACATATAGATATGTTCAATTATTTGATTATTTAGCAAAAACGTGCAAAAATGTTCAGAAAATGAATGTTTATTCATTGTTTATTCATGAATGTTTATTCATACTCATGGTACGGCAATGAAGTTTCCTGATTATTACGCAGAAATGAGAGTATAGTTCCCTGCATATCAGCCTAGAAAATCGCAACTTTACATTATCCGTCTGTCTTAGTGCAGAGTGTAACTATACAGAAGAGTCAAGTTTTAAATAGAAAAAATATCGAAACACTTTGGTAATTTTTTTTGGGAGAAATGCTAATGGTCTTGTGCACTTCAATGATGTATGCTAAGCTATGCTAAAAGCGGTACCGCCAGAACCAGAGATCAGCTAAATGGATTCAAAAACGGTAACACTCAACAGTTTAAAGTTGTAAAATGAACGTATTTTCAAAAAAGTGGAGTATCCCTTTAACAGTAATACACTGTAAGTTATAAAACAGGTTTATACTGGCAACACTGTTGACCGTAGTTTACTGTAAAATGTAGTTTTTTGGGGGGTTCTCCGTTTTGCTGAAGAGTAGAGACTGTGAAAAGATCTGGAAACGTTTATGATATGCTACATATTGCTTTATTTAAGTTGCTTAGTCCAGTGGAAATCTTATAATGTTCAATAGTTCTTCAGTGATTTCAAATGAAATAAGATCACATTAATACCTTGCTCACATTATAAATGCATCATACATTTTAGTTAATACATTTTAATGACAGTTGGTCAATTTAAGGCAGTCGGTTTCTGCAAGTGAAATTAGTCAACTCGAGTTTTAATTTAGTGCATTTTTTTTACAGTAACATACTGTAGATAACAGTGACGAACTGAACAATTAACAGTAAATTACTGGCAACAGTGATAATGTCTAACAGTGTACTGACCTCAAGCTCCATGGCATGCCAAGTTCACCTCTTTTCCCTAGTTATGACCCCATCCATATTCTAATCTTTCGCTTCCTCATCATTTTTTTCAGCGCACATAAAAACCACAATTTCCCAATTGAGATTCATCTTGCTCTATTTGTTTACCACTAGCGGATACTCATGACGTTTTATTCTTCTATACTGTCTTGCATCATAGCCAATGATTGAATAGGTGTCATCATCGTATAGTCTACATACGCAAGTTTTTAGATCCATGTCGTACATTAGAATCTGTGTGATTTGTAATGATCTTATAGGATTGCTGAAATCAGATGGCTTGTAGTTTCTGTTCTTTTTCTTTCTGCTTGTTAACAGCAGGTGTTCATCATTATCCCAGCTAACAGATTTTTGTTACAAAAACGTTCTCCAAACATTCAGTGTGGGTTCTGGGAACCTAAAAAAATGTCCAGTTTTCTTGACCTTAGAGGAACGTGTTTGAGAATTAAATCTTTAATTTCTCAACTATATTTCAGTTTAAGAGAATATTCTAAGTTTAATGCATATTGTTTGATTGTTATGACTTCATTTGAGATTCAATTACAGGATTGCATTCTTAAAAAAGAACCTAAATTAAGCAATATTAAATAATCAGGTTTATGTTAGACTCACCAATCAGAGGGATGTTTTCAGCCGTAGAGGGAAGTGTGTTGTAAAGGATCAGCAGCATCACAGAAATAGACAGCAGTAAAGTCAATTTAAAGCTCACTTTGTCTGCTCCACTTATGTCAATGAAGTTGGAGATCACATCCAGCACAAGGAAGAAAAACACAGGTATCATAATGTTTATGACATACAGTAGAGGTCTCCTTTTTATGGTGATCTGCCATGAAGAGAGAGAGAGAAAGACACTCTTTAACATCGAGAACACTAAGAGACATAAATTTACTTTTATACATTTGGCAGAAGCAAAGTGACTTAGAGTATGCAGGTGATTTAGAGGGGACAATTCCCCTGGAGCAACATGGAGTAAACTCTAGTTTAAACAAAGTCCTTTTAGTCAAGCCATGCCTCTCGGCCGCCATCTTGGCAACGCCTCCGGGCAGTTATTTTGGACTAACAAGACTAACAAGACTCTTGCTCGCTCGTTCTAGATTCCGGGAGATTTGAACTCATTTGCGGGATCAGGGAACCGCTATCAATCTGCGGGAGACTCCTGGAGCTTCCGGGAGACTTGGGATGTCTGATATTTACACAATGCACATACACTGCATATCAATCACTCTCAGTGTTAATTTAACACTGGTGATTTTGCTGTGTAGTGATGAAAGTATTTATCTTGAACTCTATCATGTGTAAAACATTAATTTAACAATTTAGAAATCAATGAAATAGGAATTTATAGCTGATATTACACTGTAGCCTGTAGTGCTGTGGGCGCCATCTTCTGGTCAGATGCGGAAATTCATTCAGCCCGTGACTCTCATAGTGCATTATGGGTATTCTCGAGTCTAGACATTGAGTGTACGTCTGCGTTCCAGTCCACTTTTAGACACACACTTGTGAACTTCTCTTAATTATTGAAGAAAAAAGTTAGCGAGTGAAGGGCATGATAATTTTGGACTGGAACAAAGCCTGTTGTGTACACTTGTTATTGCGGATACTATCACCAGATACTTGCTTTTCATGAACGAATCAGCTGTTTTAGCTAAATGAATGACTGGATGACTCAGTAAGACAGTGACTTGCCGTAACCTAGATGATTAAATAAACATACACAAACAAAATTATATACATATATGTATAAAAACACACAGACAAATAGACCCTGACGCACTTTCAGCGTATCTTAATTCATTGATGTCTGATGTCCAATCAGCTGTATTCCATTTGCAAAATGTACCAACCTTTTCCGTTTTTAATGACGGACAATTATCGTTATTTTGTTTTTAGTCTTGTTATTTTAGTTTTAGAATAGCCAATGTATTTACAATTTGTTGTAACTGTCTCCAATTTGTCTCTTAATTTATAAGATATTTGATACCCCTGCTTTTTTAAGAGTAAAAAATTTAATAATTCAATTTTGGCACACATTTAGGCACTAGCTGTTCTTTTTTTTAATTTTTAGATTTTATGTATATATTCAATATTGGTTTACATTCCATACCCAGTACTCTGTACCTGATATATCAGCTGATTTATTTCAGAATCTCCAACATCTTCTTCAATGGTAGTCTCAGTGCTATTTATACTGATAAAGTCCCACTCTCCCTGGGCCTGAAATAGCTCCTTCGACTTGAAGGTCGTCCGGTTTGATTCAGATAATGTTTTAAGTATAATCTCCTGAACTGTGGGAACAAACATTAAAATTGTATTATTTTATATTGAAAATAAATAGTTTATAAGAACGAACCATGTTATCTTTTACATGGCTTTATTAATCAAAACTGATTCATGCGTTTCAGATGTACCTGAATACACTGTAGACTGAAGTGTTATTTTGCAGATTTGGGTTTCGAAGGGAAACCTGTAGAGATCCATCTTGCAGGCCGTGGTCAGAGCTAAAACATCAGTTGACACTGTAAATCCATAACTGAGCAACTCCACATATGGAGACTCCTTTGTTCCAAAATCTGTCTTGATACTAAATGGATAGAATTGAAATTAACACTCCTCCTTGACTCAGACACAGACATCAATATCAGCGTATGAATCTCAACAATGGTGAAAATCAAAAGTTTCTTGTCGCAATGCATGCTGGGTTCCAGGATGGTATAAAACTCCCAGCATGCAATGCAGTATGTATAAAAACATTTTGCCACTATTGTTGAAATTAATGTGCTAACTTTTGATATCTCTGTGTTCCTATAAGATAGTGTAGCTCAGTTTTTTTTTTTTTTTCGTGTAACTCATTGCTGTATGACCATGCAACCATGACTTTCGAAGGTGCAAACCGCCACCTACTGTATCGGAGTATGTAGCATGAACTATGTTCGTTGGGACTACTTTATATAAAAAATAAACAAAAACAAACTAAATCCTAGTTATATCCCTATATTTTAAAATGCAATTATATGACCCATTTAAGGCCCTTGCACACTGAGTCCGAAATTCACATCCAAAATTTTTGCACGTTAAAAAATAAATACGACCTCACATTATGTCAATCACCCTTGCACATTGCCTCCGAAACTTTCGGCCTTCATAAAAAAAATCGAATCGGTTCGATTTTCTGCGTGTAAGCAGTTTGAATGGTATTTGAATGGTGTTTTGGCTAAAACAGGCCTTTAGCCAGATTAAAACACTCTCCTGTCTTCTGTTACTTTTATTCACACCCTGAGCATGCAAGCTGTAATATTTCCTTCCACTTTTATCCACATCCCACCTGTCCCACCATTTCTTCATCATTTCTTTTTTGATAATTGCCTTAGCTTCTTCTTTTCCAAGGGGTATATTTATGACATTGATCATCCTGGTTGATTTTTTTTGGATATTTTGTCTGCTCCCTCATTCCCTTTAATACCTACATGGGCAGGTACCCAGCAGAATCTCACATCTGTCCGTAGTCTCAATAAGCTTCTATTAGATTTCATGTTTTGAATACTATAAAGGGCTGCAACAGAATCAACACAACATACCACTCTGTCTGGTTTTACTTCCTCAACCCACTGCTGTCAATAATCGTCACCATCATCTCTGCCCTATACACTGAAGCCTGATCAGGTAATCTTTTCCCAATGCTTACATTCATTGTTGGTATATCCCTATTCCTACCTTGTTCTCTTCATCTTTAGATCCATCTGTATACATATCTAAGTAACTGTAATATATGCTCCTCATTTACTGACTTGCCAGATGCTTTTCCCACTCTCTTACCATTCAATTTTTAGTTCCAATATATTTAAATCTATCTCAGTTTTTAAAATATAAACAAGTCAAGAATCCAGAAGAACCCAACTAAAGCAAATACTGATCTCTACAAAGGTTACGTCAAACCAGCAATTTTCAATTAAACATCCTTTCTGTAGATGTATGATAGAAATAAAGTCATACTAGTTAATAATAAGTGTAATAATGTGTAATGGCTGGAAGTAAGTTCTTGTGTTCCTCTTTCTACCAGTGAATCTGCTTGTTAACAGCAGGTGTTCATCACTAATGCTCAACAATCACTCACATATTCAATTAATATCTCACTGCAACATAACACTGAATCAATGTTACTTTTTACTCTTAGTTGTGTGGAATTTCCTGTAGGGAAAAGGGTTAACAGTGTAAGATAAAAAAAAAAAAGACACACCCACTGATTGCATTTTAACATTAATAAACTATAAGTTATAAAACAGGCTTATAGTGGCAACACTGTTCACTCTTTTTGGCCACCATTGTGCTGAAGAGGAGAGCCTGTGCTTCAGTCCATTAGAAGATTTACAAACATTCATGATATGCTTTGTGTACTTTATTTAATGGGCGGTGACTGTGTAGTTGCTGGTCCAAGACTTATCTCAGCCTGTTTTTATGTGCACTATAAACCTTTGAATCGGCTTTAAAATTCCCAGTCATTTCCGTTATCATACCATTACCATAATTTGTAAATCTCTCTGTTCTATCATTAAAAGGTAAAAACAGCTAAATAAAAGGTTTTGAAAGAAATATACCTTTCCATTATACAAATGTCTGGTGTCCAAAACAAATTTTTAGGGGCTGCATATGATTTGATTCCACAATATTCGTCAGGATCCCACGTCATATTGGAATTTGGCCAAGCCTGGAAAATTAGATAAAGTTCAGAATTATAAGACAGATTTCGCACGGTAAATTCCCCAGTGTTGAAATAACACCTTTCTATATTGTTCTTCCAGACCGACAGAGGCAGTGCTTCACACTGGATTCTATCTCTCATTGCAAATGCATTCGTTGAGTCTATATCCTTGTGTCCCTTGTGACCAGGATGACTTTGTGTGCTCCCCTACTTAACCCCGTGACTTCCTGCAGACTGCACAAATAATCTTCTCGCATGCACATATTGCAGGTCATAGATTAGGCGCAAAAAAACAACAACTTTGGAATCCGTTTTTTGGAACAAAAAATATTTGTTGGTGTTTCGCGACTGCACGTCCTCCAGAGGCAGTTGGAATTCCATTGAAATAAAAAATAAAGAAAGCAACAGCCGACAATTGGGAAACAACAGCTCTGCAGGTGAGTTTGTTTACATTTGTGTTTCGTTCTAGTTTTCCCAGCATTGTGTTGCTCGCTAGACAGAGTGTTTTCGCTCTGGGAAGGGCCATAATAACGCGCAGCTGAAGTCAAGACTGCGCTAAGAGCTAGACGTGTTTTTTTTTTTTTTTTCCTTAAAAGGTTCTGGGAACATTACCACGAAGTTCTAATAATGTATTCAGCGGGTAGTTTTATTCGCGTCCTCCAGAGGCTGTAAGGCAAGGCAAGTTTATTTATATAGCACATTTCATACACAGTGGCAATTCAAAGTGCTTTAAATGGAAGAAATTAAAATAATCAAAAGAAATCAGAATAATTAAAACAGTTTAGAATAAAAAAAATCATAATAATAAAAATAAAATACAGTAAATAATTAAAACAGTTTAGAATCAAAAGTAAAATGAAGTACAGTAACAGTCGGACGAACTCAGTAAATGCAATCAATATAATTAAAAACAGTTAAGAGTAAAAATAAAATAAAGTAATACCCCTATCTGAGATGGAAGAGATTGACCTTATGGTGCTACTAGGCCTCCAGCCCAGGGACGTACTCTGCAGGGGTGGTGCTACACCAGTAATGCCCAGCAGGGCCCCCACAGAGCACGCTTCTGCTGCCGTTACCCTTAACGAAACTCTCAGTGACTTCTTATACTCTCAGCAGTATAAGTAACTTACTTCTTCACTCGCCTCATCGGAGTGAAGACTCTCCTGCTCTCCATCAAAATCTCTTCCAGTATACCCCTATCTGAGGTGGAAGAGTTTGAGCTGGTTTACGGTGCTACTGGACCTCCAGCCCAGGGACGTAGAGCGTCGTACGTACTCTGCTGGGGTGGTGCTACACCAGTAATGCCCAGCGGGGCCCCCACTGCTGGGTTTCTGTAGCGGATTCAGTTGGAATTCCATTGAAAATAAAAAATAAAGAAAGCAACAGCTGACAATTGGGAAACAACAGCTCTGCAGGTGAGTTTGTTTACATATATGCTGGGGTTTCTTTCTAGTTTTCCCAGCATTGTGTTGCTCCAGCCCGTTCTCATCCTTTAACGTCATATAGAACGCTATATGAAGAGTTCAGATGCAAAAGCCTCTAAATGCCATTTGAAATTTTCTTCTAAAAGGACCATTTTTATCAAGCTTGTATATTTAAGTTCAGTAATTTCACTTAAATGGCAATGACGATTACCTATTAATTGTTATTTAAGTGAAATTACTGAACTTAAATATACAAGCTTGATAAAAATGGTCATTTTAGAAGAAAATTTCAAATGGCATTTAGAGGCTTTTGCATCTGATCTCTTCATATGCAAAAACGGCGCTATACTACGCACATGGCACCCTTTATCGTAAATATAACACGCGAACCCAGGACGTTAGAAATCTTTTAGCGTGAATATGACACGCAGACCAGGCGCGGAGTTTGCGGGGGGGCAGGGGGAGCGTTGCCCCCCCAGTGGCTGAAACGGGTAATCGCATTTTCTTAAAAAGGCTGTAAAAAACTACCAACCCCAATCTCTTTAAGTTATCGCTCACTCGGTCGATTGTGTCATCTAACTCTGAGAGAAGCTTTTCTGCGATAAATGGGCGTCAATTTGAAATGTGCTGGGGACAGAGACGTACTCGAAAGGGCATTTTCACAAGTGCTGGGTACGCATTCATTCTTTTTCTCTCTTTCGAGTAGGTCATGTTTTGAAAGACGATGTTCTGTAGCTCCTGATGTACATAAATAAAAATGAGCACAATGTCCGAGTATAGTGAGTATAAAGTATACGCCCTTTATTGCATAAATAAAAATGAGCACAATGTCAGAGTATAGCACTTTTTTCATGTGTATAGTGAGTATATAAAATATATACTCCCTTTTTCGTGTATACAGTGATGGTCCAGATCCAGGACTCGGGAGGTTCGAGGTTCTAATCCGCACTCGTAAAGTTTTTTTTTTCCCCTCATCAAAACCAATAGGTAGCCTAATCCCGTGTCTTAAAATTTTTTCAATGATTCATGAAGTATAAATGCGAAATTTAACTAGTTTTTAAATCATTATCATTGCCAGAATGTGTTTTGAAAAAAGGAAAGAAAACTTTAAGGTTGAAGATAATATTTTAACAGTGCAAAAGTGGTCCACATTTCATGATCCTATAACGAAGATGCGACGCGAAGTGGCTGTTAATGCGAAGTTCTAGCTGTTTACAATGACATAAAGGCAATAAAATATCAGTGTATTGTTTTACTGTTTTTTCTTGGGATAAAAATAAATATGTGTTTATTTAGCATGTTTTTTTTTTTTTTTGCCCCCCTGGCTCCAATGTCAAACTCCGCCTATGTCGCAGACCCTACCCCACACCTAAACTTAGCCCTCACAGCGCGTGTTATATTAACGATAACGGGTGCCATGTGCGTAGTATAGCGCCGTTTTTGCATATAGCGTTCTATATGACGTTAAAGGATGAGAATGTGTTGGTTGCTCGCTAGACAGAGTGTTTTTGCTCGGGGAAGGGCCATAATAACTTGCAGCTGAAGTCAAGACTGCGCTAAGAGTGTGTGCGCTCTGTATAGCAATGGGTATCTGTGCTAAAATAAGTACAATATATATATATATATATATATATATATATTAGTGCTGTCAAATGATTAAAATATTTAATCGTGATTAATCGCATTAATGTCATAGTTAACTCGCAATTAATCGTACATTTTTATCTATTCTAAATGTCTCTTGATTTCTTTTTCTCACATTATTTTTTCTCGTTTTAATGCTTTTATCAACATGGAAAAGAGTATCGGCTTGCTTTGTGCAAATGTTTTTTATTGACAACAACATTGTGTTCAATTGCAAACTAACATTCTCACTTGGAGCAAATAATCTCTCACACAATGTAACACAGTCCATCAATAAAAGGGTGAAAGAAATACTGACGAGGTCCTGATATTGACGAGGGGGCGGAGAATTCGCATCAGCTGTGTGTGTGTGTGTGTGTGAGTGTGCTTGGCTGTCATCAAGCGGTATTTCAGACTGGACGTGCTGCGATGATGATCGCTCAGTTCACAACGACAAAACACACAGATCACTTTGGTCTTGTCAATGGGACCATTTGGCAACTTTTTAGTAAAGTAAAGTTTCCAGTCAGAATCTTATTGGCATCCATTTCGGCATCTCGCGCTCGTCATCCACTCAGAATGTAACGTTCAACTTCAACTTTCAACTTTTATTTATTTATATAGCATATTTAATAGCAACGTAGTTGCCCAAAGTGCTTCACCGTTGGCTCAAAACAGTAAGACATTCATCTATAAAAGCATATATGAAAGTTGACCATACACTCTTAGACATACTCCCTCATATAACAGTGAGGACAGTGTGGAAAGGATTTAAAATAATAAAAACTGTAAGTGATTAAATTATATATCTACACTGTACAATGCACTAACTAGAGAGTTGTCTCTTCCTGGATTTCAGCAATATGTTAAAGACAACACACGTAAGAATAGGACACTAGACAAATGCTATGGCAACATTAAAGATGCATATGCTGCCAGAATCAAACCCCCCCCTCTCAAACTCAGATCATAACATCATCCATCTGATCCCCACATTTAAGTGTGCCATTAAAAAGAGCAGACCCATCTCAAAAACCGTCAGCGTGTGGCAGGATGAGACCAAGGAGACGTTGAGTGGATGCTTTCTGGCCACAGACTGGGATGTCTTTTACCAGGACAACGATATTGACAGAATTGCGGAAACAATAACGGGGTATATCCAATTTTGTGTTGATACTGTTGTGCCGAAAAAAACGATCACTATATATCCTAACAACAAAGACTATATAACACCGGAAATTAAACAACTGATCAGGAGGAAAAAGCAAGCATTCCGGAATAATGATTTGATGGAACTGAGATCAATACAAAAAGACCTGAGGGGAAACTGAAGAAGGCACGAGAGGAACACAGTAAACAAGTTAGGGAAGCCTTTTTAAGGAATAACCCCAAAAAAATGTGGGACACGGTGAAAGAAATGACTAATATGAACTCTGGTCAGAAGGAATTAAGTGTGGAGAATGAATTTGATAAGGCAAATGATCTTAACATCTTTTATAAACGTTTTGATTTGAATGGTGAAACAAATGTGACTTGCTGCAAAGAGCTGTCTATGTCAATACCATGTGATCCAATACTAGATAGAATAATAATTAAACCTAAAGATGTCACTGCAGTCTTTAAAAAGTTGAATAGCAAGAAGGCCAGCGGACCTGATGGTATCTCATCTTTTATTTTAAAAATATTCTCGGATGAGCTAACCCCAGCTTGGTGCACCTTATTTCAACTTTCTGTGGATACATGTACTATTCCCACTATTTGGAAGACATCAGTTGTCATCCCGTTGGCCAAAAAATCATGCCCCAAGCAAAATGATGACTATAGACCAGTAGCGCTGACTTCTATAGTGATGAAGTCACTGGAACATATAATGGTTGGTAAATTAAGAAGTGAGGTACAGCATCTCTTGGACCCATACCAATTTGCCTATAATAATGGCAGGGGTACTGAGGATGCTTTAATTACAACTGTACACTCCATCTTAAAGCACTTGGAAAATCCATTAGGTTATGTTCGCTTATTATTTATGGATTTCAGTTCTGCTTTTAATTGTATTCTTCCGCAGAAAATGTTAAGTAAACTACATCAGATGAAAGTGAATCCCTTCATTATTAAATGGTATGGTTCTTTCCTGACAGAAAGGAAGCAGCAGGTGAGAGTTAACTCCACCCTTTCTAATATGATTAACATTAGTACAGGTGCCCCGCAAGGTTGTGTAAGTTCGCCCTTACTTTTTATATTATATACAAATGAGTGCAGAAATAATGATGAGAGGAATAATTTTATTATTAAATTTTCAGATGATACGGCCATCCTTAGTTTACTTTACAAAAATTCAGATATTGGTATATATACACAGGAGATAGAGGAGATGGTGAAGTGGTGCAATAAGCATAACTTGCTCCTTAATGTTAATAAAACTAAGGAAATGATTTTTGATCCTAAGTCTATAGGTGACCTAAGCCCTGTTCTAATTGAAGGAGTTCCGATTGAACAAGTAACATCGTATAAATATTTAGGAATTCAATTAGATAAACAGTTACAATGGTCACATCAAGTGGAATATGTTTCCTCAAAAATATGTCAGCGTCTTCACTTTCTAAGAAGATTAAGAGTGCATGGAGTTGACAAGGATATTATGATACTGTTTTATAAGGCAGCTATTGAGTCAATTGTTCGATATGGTATGGTAGTTTGGTTTGGTAACCTGTCAGTTAAATTAAAATCATCACTCCAAACATTGATTAAAAGGGCAGGGAAAATAATCGGGCAAGTGCAATCGACTACTCTTAATGAGCTTTTTGTGGAGGCGGTAAAGAAACATGGTTTTAAAATAATCAACGATCCGAATCATGTCCTATGCAGTGAGTATGAGATGATGCCCTCAGGCAGAAGGTACAGGTTACCAAACTGCAGATTAAATAGGTTTAAATTTTCATTTGTACCGCTCTCTATTAAAATACTGAACGATCAACTAGGGTGTGTGGGTTAGAATTTAAGTGTGACATTAATTATGTTTAATCATGTCGGGTGTGACATTAATTTTTAACATTAATATAATCTGTAATTCATGTTTGTGTGTTATGTGTTATGTATAATGTATACTGTGTTGCATCTGTTTCCTGAAGGCCAAAGATGAATTTCTCCATTAGGAGACAATAAAGGCTAATCCAATCCAATCCAATCCAATCCAACTAAAGGCTAAGTTAAAAAGATAAGTTTTTAAATTAGACTTAAAAATTTCTATTGTTTGAGCTTGCCAGATATGAGCGGGGCCGGGGAGACTGTTCCACAGCTATAGGTGCCGCAACTGAGAAGGCTTGGTCACCCTTTATCTTCTTTTTTGGAGTAAGGGACTGTCAGCAAAAATTGTTTTGTTAATCAACGTTAATCAACTATTTGGCCTGCTCGCAAGCCCAAATGAGTGTGTGCGGCGTGCCTGTTGTTTTGTTTCGGGTCTAGCTAGATCCGCTTGTGCTTTGGTCGACAAAGCAACAAAACGTCCTCGCGCGGCACAAGCCATTGAAATGAATGGGTTTCAGAGCGCAGCGCACGCATCCCGGGTCCTGTTGCAAAAGCATGTGAAAAAATACTTAAAAGTTTGCTAGGGCAAAAAGAATGTTAATTGCGCAATAACAAAATTTACGCCGTTAATAACACGTTTAACTGACAGCCCTGATATATATATATATATATATATATATATATATTGTGGTAAGATAATATATATATTGTGGTAAGAGACCCAAGGAAGCCCAGATAGCACATTGTTTCGGCCTAGATCCGGCCCACATCTGGCACTTGTGGGATGTGGATCTGGCCCACATGAGGCGTGGAATGACGGCCCTTGGGTGGCCCACTCCTATTTGCCAGATCTGGGCCACAAGCAGGCCATAGCAATGCCACATGTCAGCCAAGAGCAAAGAAATAAACCAGAACTGGACTTTATCTGAACCACAAAATCTGTGTTAAATATGGAGTCATCTCAACCTTAATAAGCCTGTTAACAAGCAGAATCACTGAAGGAAAGAAGAGAATGGAAAAAGAGACGAGCAGAACAACTACAACTGACTTCAGCCACAGTGATGAAATCACCTGAAGAAAAAAGAAGACATTAAATCTGTGAAGATCTCAGCAGAGGAGGATTAAACAACTCCACAAACAGCATTACCAGCATCACTTATTACTAAACAGACTGACTTTATTCTATCAGACTTCTACAAAAGTTTTTATTGAGAATTAACAGAGGTTTAACTCTGTGTTTCATTTGAAGTCACCATAACAGTGATTAATGTTGCAAATTGAGTAACACTTTGTGAGATAAGACTGAAATAGGTTTTTAAAACACTTACAGTTATCATTTTGACCTGTATCGTGATGCTCTGGGCTTTTTCATTCTGTAGATAAAAAAAAAGTGTTTAGAGATAAAACTATAACTGCCATAATGCCAATATCCCATAATGATCTGAATCATTCTGGACACATACCACATTTGTGATGGAGGTCACATACATGTCCACATTAACGACAGCAGGGTCAAAGTATGGAAAATCTAGTGGGTCATCATGGAACGTCAAGGGCCACATTCTAGTATTCTGAGAGGAATTCTCGTTCAGGGCGAGACGATCAAAAAGTCTTTTTTTAGCTTCAGCTGTTTCTGTAGCAGAGCAGTTTTCAGCATCAGACTCCTGCCCTGTGCACAGACATTCAGTAACACATTTGAATATATTCTCCAAGCACACAGTGAAAAATAATTTCAAGTTTAAACATTCATCTTTCTACATGATTTCACATTCCATGTCTCTTCCTCCCCCTCCTCGGCTCCATCAAACTCAACACTCACACTGGTTGTCAGATCGAGGACATGCAACAGGAGTGAGTGCAATTGACAATTAAAAACAGAGGAGCTGTAAGTTGATGAGTTGATTTATGATGCGTTTTAATATGCTTCCGTTTTGTAGTAATTCTTAGAAGGGTGCTGAGGCTTTTTAGGTCGGGCAGAATCTGCGATTAGTTAGTTTGCTGACTTCCATGGCTGCAATACATTGCGTTTTCCGCTAACTGGCAACCTGGAGTGGCGAAATACATTTAAATGAGCAATGGTTGGAATTGCATAGACCAAAACAAAGACAGACATTCCAACACGGGACGCACATTTCAAAGTAAAATAACTGGCTATAGTATTGTTTATTCAACATGACATCATGACTTTTGCGTAAACATATACGCCACTTTCGAGTCAGGTGGCGTGTTATCTCTACGCATTTTGTGCTATCCGCGTGTTTCCGCGTGTATGCGTATATGTTTACGCCATTAACGTCCGCGTCATTCCGCGTGTCCGAACACGCAGTCAAATCTTCACTCATAAATGCCATTAACCCCAGTGACGGTTAAGTTTAGGGATGGGGTTGAGGTAAGTCGTATCTTTTTCTTTCCTAGGATGGTAAGTGAACACTCATAAATGCCATTAACCCCAGTGACGGTTAGGTTTAGGGACGGGGTTGAGGTAAGTCATATATTTATATAACGTTAAGTCAACGGCGTTCATAAACACGCTGAAAGGCGATTATGCGCCCTGATAGCACGCCAAAAATGGAAATACAAATTGGCGTGTCATACACACGCTACTTCATGAGATCAGTCTGGTTTATCAGAGAAACATAGTGATCAAGCATACAAACAAATAAAAGACATATTGTGTAGAAGACATTAAAGTCATATTTTCAGTCCTTTCAGTTCAATAACCAGATATGTTAAGACAGACAGACATTCCCATATGCATGTCACACACACATTTATGCTCATTATCAGTTCAGACATTATGACAGACGTCATTCTCCATATGTATGTTAACAAGTGCCATGACTTTAAGCCAAATTATTGGCATGTCTGCCATATAAACTTCACAACTGTGCAAACATAGATTATGCCCGTTGAGTGTAAGTCAATAGCTTTCGATAGTAGCTTTTGAAAGCTAACACCAATCACCATTATGGTGATTTCAAACAAAGCTTACATCTAATCAAACATCAACAATAATTAATGTTAAACCTCTGTTAAATCTTAAAGGGGGGGTTGACTGAGATTTAAATTTTTTCATTTTAAATAGTGTGTAATGTTGCTGTTGGTGCATGAACAGGATCTGCAAAGTTGCAGCGCTGAAAGTTCAGTGTAAGCAGAGATATTGTCTTTTAAAAATCAGGAAGTTTAATGCCTACAAAAACGACTTGATTGGGACTACAGCTGGGTTATGGTACATCACTAACCCACACATTTGCATTAACCACTCCCTCCGGAATAAGCAGAAAAGGGCATGGCTATATTTCTGCAGCTCCAGCAGCTCGTCGAGTGAGTTGTTCACGCAGCTGTCAGGTCTTCTGTCTTCGAACTTCCCACAGACGCTGTACTTCGTCAACAATGGATACAATTTATGTTTGATTATGTTCCTGAAAATGACGATCGTAATTTATCTCTCTGTGCTGCGCATTTTACGGAAGACAGCTTCCAGAATCTCCACGAGTTCAACACCGGATTCAACAAGAAACTGTTACAGAAACATGAAGCAGTTCCGACTTTAAAACCAGAGGCAGCAGTTGTTGGGCCACAACCTGTAAGTAGGCCAAGACTTAATCATTTTAAATGTATTTGCATGTATAATTCCAGACGTTGCCTTCTGTTTTAGTTTTCTTCAAATGCCAGCGTTGGCTTTATTGCCACTACCCAGCCGGCACACGACCGACCTTCAACGTTGAAATATGGTTGAAATAACGTCAGTTGTTGTTTCAACGTTGAAACAACGTTGATACAACGTTTAATGTTAAATGGTTGAAAAACAACCAGTACATGACCAACCTTCAACGTTGAAATTTGGTTGAAATAATGTCAGTTGTTGTTTCAACGTTAAAACAACGTTGATACAACGTTTGATGTTAAATGGTTGAAAACATGACCAACCTTCAACGTTGAAATATGGTTGAAATAATGCCAGTTGTTTTTTTCAATGTTGAAACTACGTTGAAATAATGTTTAATGCTAAATGGTTGAAACAGGGTCAAAAAAACACTTATAAATCAACTTTGATATTTTTTTTAAGATCTATGTTGAATCAATTAATGTATGTACAGAATAAATTATTTCTTCCTTTTAAATTATTATTAAGATCATTATTATTATTATTTTATAATCATTTTACATTTTTATCATGAACCTTCTAATATAAATATTACCGGTATAAAACAATTCCTATTGGTTTTAACCTTATTTGCTTTCATGATTATGATTGGTTAATCTTTCTGTCATTCATGAAACTGGCCAATGAAACTGTGCGCGCCTATTTCATTTTGAAAATATGACCGTTATCCTGACCGTCTTTCTGATTGCGAGACTGACCAAGAGAAGAGCACGATAGAAAGTGATCTGCGGCCGCGGACCTAAAGGTAAGTCTGATTTCACAAATATACGCAAGGTCATGACTTAGACTTAATGCATGTCAGTGCTTGGAAAAATGCAGTTTGTTGAATGAATTTCTTAACTCGATATTCAGGAAATGCTTTTCCACATTAATTTGTGTCGCGGAGGCCTACTTTTACAAATGTCGATTGAGGTAACGTTACTTGTGCCGCTTCATTGTCTTTTTGTGTTTTTGCGGTTGCTACGTCGATTTTCAGGGAGAAGATATTATACGTGTGTAAGTTACACAGATAAAAAAAAATCAGGAAACAAAAGCTTAACGTTCGATAAGCTATTTTTTCTGTTTAGTAGTCGTCGTCATTACTGTCCATTCACAGTAATATCGCGAGATTCAGCCAAGGGAAGGAGAATGAACGAGATGGGCGATATGGAAAACAATATCCAATCGAGTTTATTTTATGTCTTAAATATGATTCACAATATTATCACGATTCTTTTTCATGTTAGTTTTACTGTTTTGCAAGTTTTCTGAGCAAATAATTGTTTAATTAGACTATGTTGCACAGATTATGTGCCTTTTGTAGATTTTTAAACCTAACGTTACATGTATTTTTATAATATTAGTAACTGTAAAGGGGTTAACGTTAGTTACTGCTAATAAAATACTGTAAGCAAATTAGTCCTAATTTCTAAGTTAATGTGTGTCTCATAGCAACTAAAATGTACTTTTACTTTAGTTATTTTAACTTTTAATTGTGTGATTTTTAATGCTTTAAAGAGCAATTTTAGATTGTAATGTTCTGCTATCTAATCTGTTAACTATAAAAGGTACAAAGTTTTTTATTTTTAATTTGTATTATTTCTTCCCTAAGCAGTCGGGGCAGTGCTCGGTGGCTCCCTTGCGTCAATAAATGAGGTACGATGAGAGGCCGTTTGAATGACTGAATTTTAGATTGTGAGATATTTCAGAGTTTTGACCCTCAGGATTTCAACGCTCAGTTGATGCTGTGTGTGTTTCTCGGGCAGGTCGGCCATACACCTGAAGCGAGATTTCTTCCTCAGTCACGTGTCCAGCGCTCGCTCTGAGCTCTTCATCAACCTGCGGGAGGTGAGCTCACGCTTTCGTTTGCTGGCCGGAGAGGACATCGTGTTGTCCACTTTCGAGCCCAGCAAAGAGGGAGACTTCGTGCTCAGAGTTTTCTCAGAGAAACCAGCCAACTCACAGTGAGTCCTGCATTTTACAGCATGAAACCGCTATTAGTCGGAATTAAAAAATAAGGTTTGTTTATGGGGTCCAGAATTATTTTTCACTGGCCGTGCACATCTATTTTGCATAATTTTCTTAAAGGGATACTCCACTGTTTTTTGTTTTTTTTTTCTTATTAAACTGTTATTCCCTTAACCAAGACGAGTTGATGCATACCTCTCTCGTCTCAGTGCGTGCACGCGAGACACTTTGATAGCACATAGTTCAGCGCAGTTCATTCAATAGGGGCCAAGCAGAGACCAAACACCTCCACGTTTTCCTTATTTAAATACAGTTATACGAGTAGAGTAACTCGACCTAGGATGGTGACACAAAATAAAACGTTGCGCTTTTCTAATCGTGTAAAGTGGATAGCTATAATGTATGGCGGAATACCACAGCAAGTGCTTGGGAGCACTTCGACTCGGCGCATATATATCTATGGACTATCTATGGCGCAGTAATATCATATCATCATCACTCATGAAAAGTCCTCTCTCCCTATCCGGAGTGATGATATTACTGCGCTGAGGGAAAACGCAGAGTTGTTTGGTCGCTTCTCTGCTTGGACCCTATTGGATGACCTGGGCCAGTTAAGTGCGATCACAGTGTCTCGTGCACCAGAGCGTTTGAGCGCACGCACTGAGACGAGTGAGGTATGTATCAACTCGCCTTAGTTAAGGAATAACATAGTTTAATATGAAAAAACGGTGGAGTATCCCTTTAAAAAGACGATGAAAATTGCATTATTTATCTTTTTTAACTGTTACTGCAAACAGCGGAGCTCATGCTGTCACTCAAAGCATCATATCCATATTTTTGTTTTAGTTGAATCAAAAGGCATGTATATGTCTGAATCTGGCTTTCTAACTAAACTTTTAGTGATTTTTGATCCCCTGCCCAATAAATCTTGCTCATAAAAAAATGGTGAAAAACTGTTTAACAGTATAACTCCACCATCAAATATTATGTATTTCACAGTCTTTGTAACATGTTTAAACAATGCATTTCTAACATTTATGTGTTTACAATTCACAAATTTTCAAATTTTACTTTACACAGACTTTGACAAAACTAGAAGTAATTAAATTTTAATCGACCGTTTTTTTTTTTACAATCCCATTCCCACTGTGGGAAAGACCCAGCCCAATCAGCCCAAAATATTATATATATATTTTTAGACAATTTTCAAAATAGTTTTATCAGTGTCCTGTACTTTCTAGTTATGGCATATGAAATTCATACTTAATTTTTATAGATGGCGAACCATAAAAAAAATGGAGACGGCAAAATGCTTGCAATGACGCTTTCTAGTAGTGACTCAGAGGATCATTTTTTTGTTTCTGCCCAGGCTGGTGTTTGTGCAACCATCAGTTCTGAAAACCTTCTGAGAGAAGATTGTGCAGGAAGTATTGCTGACAGTAATCTTGAGAATCTTGATCTGGATGACCAACAGCACAGCAGTGAAAGTGATGACACTGAAACAGGCTCCTCTTCAGATGAAATCAGAGAGTTATGGAGTGATTTGGCAAAATGGGCGGTTCGGAACAAAACAACACGGACATCTGTAGATGAGCTCCTTTCTGTGCTGAGACATTGCCTGCCTAAGGATGCCAGAACACTTTTGGGGACTCCTCGCCATGTTGATGCACAGAATTTTGTGGTGGTATTTCGGTCTTGAGTCTAGGCTTCTGAAAGTATGTTCACAGTACCCAGAGAAAATTATGTTGAGAGAAAGTCATGTCCTTCTCAATTTTAACATTTATGGTTTGTCAGTGTTACGGTTTATGTATTTTTGGTCAAAGACTTAATCAAGTTTCCTAACGATATTTGTAATTATTTTTATAAGCTATTCTGTGAATGATTGCAGTGTGTATGAAATTTGAATGAAAAGCTTTTTCCCTCTGCAGTCTGAAATCATTAAACCCTTAAGAAAATGCTTTGTTGTTGAATGAGATTTTTTTTCAATACATTATGTGAAAGTGTAAAATGTACAATATAGATGTATATTTAGATTCTAAGGAAATGTATTTTTCCATTTGGTTTAATTATTAAACTTTTTCTTTAAAAAAATGAAGCATCTCATCCCTGCACTGTAGATATATGAACATCTAATTGTTACAACGTTTTTATGCTGTCCAATTGCAAATCATGCAAATTAAGTTTTATTAGTTGCTGAAAATACTAAATATGGTCCGAAAAAAAAGTTAACAGTTCAGTGTTGACCTTTAACCAAAATTACAGGAAGGCTACGCGGGTACAGGATTAAAATATCAACGCGGATTCAATCGAAAGGTGATTCAACGTCGACAGTAGACCATAACTTGAAAGGTAAGAGTGAAACGACGTCGCGATTTCAACGGTGAATCAACGTTGTTTCTTCCTCGGTGAAACGACGTCACAATATCAACATTGATCCGTTTTGCAAAATCGAAAGGTAATTCACCGTTGATCCAACCATGGTACCTGACGTTGTTTCAACGTTGAATCAACGTTGAAATGCCGGCTGGGTAGGCTATCAGTTATGCTATTTTGTGTCTACGACAAACGCGTACAAACATGAATTTTGTATAAGTACTAATGTTGTAAACGTATTTTTCATGTATATATGTTTTATGACGTTATTTTTGATTTGATCAAGAACGTAAACTTGCCAACGCTGTTTGAGTATGACATTAGTAGCCAGTCAGTTGCTATTGTTGCCAGTCAGATGCTATTGTGTTAAACGTGTATACAGTCAAAAAATTTAGCAAATTATCATTCAGAAACGTTTAGTAAGAGCCGTGTGTGGTGAGGTTCTGTTTGACTCTCTTCATCGCGGCTTTCTCGGTCTGATTCTGGGTTATACTGTTACTGCAGGTCGACGCATATTTACATCTGGACCGGAGCTCATGACGTTCCCATTTCGCCCGTAAAGGTAATGGGCGTTAACTTTCCGGAAAACGTAAGCGACAGTTTAGCCAATCACAACACACCGGGCCAAACTAACCAATCTGAGCCCATGAAGTGTTTCTGAGGGAGCGGTTTCATAGAATCAGGAAGTCAACCGCTCGTTCGACGACAGAGGAGAGCGCGGCTGACAATAAACGTGAAGTTTATGAAAAATAAGACGTTTAAAAAAGAAAAACCACGAATACATGTTGTATTGCACCCCATAAACACAATCATGCAAAGAAAAAAAGCTGTCAACCCCCCCTTTAACAAAAGTTTTTGTACACATATGACAGTAATAGTAATACTCAGTCTGGTTAGTAATAAGTAAAGCTGGTTTTGCTGTTTGTGGAGTAATGTTTAATAAAATAAAAAATTTAAAGTCTTTTATTTGCAGCTGATTTCATGTTGCGTGGTGTTTTAGTTGTATTTGTACACAGTTGTATTTGTGTTTCATTTTCTGAGAGTGCAAGCATGATGTTGAACTATCACAAAGTTACATTGATTTAATAGCTTATCATTACCAATTTTTTATAATGAAAGTTCAACACTATTTCAGCATTAATTGCAGGTATAACAGTGACGTTGATTCAATGCAGTTAACGTTGATGCAGTAACATGGTTTCAACGTTTTTTAATACATTTTTTACATTTCATATTGACATAACAGTATTGGTTATAAATTATTAAGATATAATATTAACACACACTATCTATTAATTAATATTATCAAGATCAGTGTTTCCCAATCTTTCAAAAAACTTTTCCTAATCAAACACGCACGATTCAACTCATCAGCTTAAGACCTGAAATATATAGATTAGATAAGGGAGACATCCAAAATGCATAGTATTGGTGTGCCTCCATGAGAAGTGTTGGGAAACACTGATCTAGATTAACAAGTGTTGTAAAAATGTTGACATTTGTGATGCCTAATGCATTATCTGCTGTTGACAAATGTAACCTTATTGTAAAGTGTTATCATTAAGCAATATTTACTTACCCATTAAGACAAGAAAAACTGTTAGCCAGTGCAGGTGCATGTTCATAGTGGAAAAAAACTCCAAGTGTCTAAGATACTTATTCTGTGTAGGATGAGCATTCACTCTTGAACAGTCAATCAAATGGTCATATTTATACACTGCGAGTGAGCAACACATTCTCACACCCAATCATAGGCGGGGCCAGGATATTTTGGTTTTTGTTTTTGCCTCTCTTGCCATTTACATTTTCTTTAAAACGTTTGGTTTGACTTTATTTTGATGGACCTTTTAACACATTCTGTTAACTAAAAGTAACGTTGCACCTACATGCCAATAGGAGCACCTGATGGGTACATTTAGATCAGGGATGGGCAACATCGGTCCTGGAGGGCCACTGTCCTACAGAGTTTAGCTCCAAGACTGAAAAAATCGCTTGCCGTGTGGGACATTCCAGCATGTTCAGGTGTGTTTGATTAAGGTTGAAGCTTAATTTTGTAGGACATTGGTTCTCCAGGACTGAAGTTGCCCATCCCTGATTTAGACGTTCATCATATGGGCTCACATGGTTTGCAATTGGGTGCTAATATGGCCAAGGTGCATTACACACAATAACCATACGGGACCCAGAATTGGGCCAATTGTAGGTAACACATTTTTAACAGCAAAACCTTTTGCCAGAGATCAGTCATTCTGAATTTTGTCATTCTGAAAATATATTCACAGTAAAAATGAAAGAGGTGCATACAGACATCAAGAATTAGCATGTGAATCTCAACAATGGTGACATGCAGAAATCCATGCTCCATAGTATCCATGTCACCATTGTTGAGATGCATATGCTGAATCTTGATATGTCTGCGTGTTGTTGACTTAGATGTCAAGGCGTGAGGAAGAGTTAACACAAAGCGTGTGATGATATCAAGTACTTCAAACAATATGCAGACTGGGGGATATTATGTCTAACTTTTCTGCCTTGTTATCCGTCTCATGACACACCCCATTCTGAAGTGGTTATTTGACTATAAAACTAGATCAATGTTTGACTTTCAGTGGAAACAAGGTATGGATATTTACAGAATGTAAGACTGGATAAACTGGAAGAGAGAGTGACTCTGAGAAAACAAAGGAAATTTGACATTTGGACTCTCGCAAAAATAGCATTCCCATCCGAGACACAATCACACTGAGTTGATCACCTAAGTATTGTCTAAATTTACATCTCATTCCCCATCTCTCCTCTCCACATGTTGAAAAGTCCTGAAATCCACCCAAAACCCTATATTAGGGGTGTCCAAACTCGGTCCTGGAGGGCCACTGTCCTGCAGAGTTTCGCTCCAACCCTGTCCCTGATAAACTCTCCTGCCTGTAGCTTTCTATTAATCCTGAAGACATTGATGAGCTGGTTTAGGTGTGTTTGATTAGAGTGCCAGATAGATATAGCAACCATAAAAATAATGTCAATGTGTCAATGCTAACTGTATTGAATCTCTTTTGCATCAGCAAAAAAAATTTTCCATTCATAAATTTCATCCATGAATCATTGGCTTTGAGTCAATGTTAAAATGTGATGTTGGTTCAACATCATGCCTGCACTCTCAGAAAATGAAACATAATAACTATAACTGACTTAAAGCCACACAGCCTGAAGTTAACTGTAAATAAAAGAAGACAATAAATATCTTAAGATCTGTTTTGTTTTTTGGCAATAAAAATGGCGATAAAGGTTTTTAGAGTTTAGAGATACTTTGTTCACTGCGGTGGAAGTGCCCTTGTCCCCCACAGCAAAATCCCCAGTGTTAAATTAACACTCCTGGTGTACATATGGGTCCAACTACAGGGTGTTAAAAATGAACACTGAAGCAGTGTTGAAGTTAATGAGGCCGAAACAATGTTGCTATCTGGGGTTAGATATTACACAACAACTGTATGAATGAATTTATGAAAAAAAATAATAAATAGGGCGAATGAACTTGTAGGCCTAAAGAAACTATTCTTATGAATCTGCTTTCTACAGAAGAGCATGACACTCGAAACCTGCTCAAGGGTTTTGCACTATTTTTGAATCTGAATATGGAAACGAAGCCTCTGACATCACATGGTTATGGCAAAACGAATCAAGCTCTGATACACTGCATCATGTGATGTTACAATTTTCTTTATACAAGCTTTGAAGTCTTTTTGCCAAACGTCGGATCAGTAGCTTGTTGTGCACAAAAACAAACAAAAATAACGACTTAATCAGACAGAGATCTCTTTTTCATGCGCTATTCGCGTAGTAAAGTAAACGCATATCAGAGTTCCAAGATTAGTGATTGAAGTCATTATTTTTGTTTAAATATGTTATGTTTTTTTCTAAATTAGGAGAGTAAATATATGGAGGAAGTGTAAAGAGATAGTGGAAGTTTATGTTAATGTTTAATCTTCAGTTGGACATTTAGAGGGGTTTCTGTTATTGGATTTTTTGGTTACTATTGTGCTGATTTGTAGTGCTGTCAATTGCGATTTATACTTTGATGCAACTCAATGTGTTTGATAACCACAAATTACATTTTCTCATTGTAATTGCAAGGGAGAAGTAGTGCATGTGTTGAATGTGTCCACCTTGAGCTTGAATGGATATTGTCTGGGTCAATGTAACTCAATTAAGTTAAATCAACATTGTCTTGTGTTATGTTACATCAAATTGATAGAAGTAGCTCACAACAACAAAATTATAACTTGTAGGTAGAATCAGGAAGAAATACCTCTTTAAAGGGCACCTATTATGCCCTTTTTTACAAGATGTAATATTGGCCCCTGAATGTAGTTGTGAAGTTTCAGCACAAAATACCCCACAGTTAATTTATTATAGCCATTTGAAAATGTCATTTTTGGGGCCTGTTTTAAAAAGAGCTGTTTTAGTACATACGACCTTAAATGGAATTGAACTGCATATCCCCGCCCTGCCTTTGGATGAGGGTGTCACTTGCATACCTATGGCAGTCGGTCTAAGCAGAATGGCTGAGAGTGAGAGACCCACTGTTTTGAATGTCTTTCAGCCGTACATGTTTGAATTGGAATATATATATATACTATTTATATAGTCTCTGATCAGACCCAGATGACGAAGAGACTCCGGCAGAATAAACACAAATGAGAATGGACCAGTACGTCTCGGTATGGTTATTTGATACATTTATATTTATAGAATTGAAATTGCGTCCCCTTTGAAATTATGGAGATGGAAAACACACACATAGACACACACAAACACTAACGTTGGCGCAATTTTTTGAAACTACAAACACATACTGTGATAAAGTTTGCTACGTACAAGCGAAATTACATTTATGTGAGGGACCTGTTGCGTCATGTTTACTTGTCATACAGGTGCTTCTGTGGCAAATGTGAGAAGATGGCTAATGTAACAAAACAAGAACATATATGCAGTTTTTAATACAATATCTTTAAAAATCTTTAATCTTTATATATATTTACAAACGTGTGGTTACACACTATACAAACAAAGTTTAAATTATATACATAGACATCCTACGACGACAATGACAACAACTTTAGACGCATTTGTTGTTGAATTGGCTGACATCGACTGAAATGACTATTTCCTCAAAAGTCATAAAATACACTTACTGTTATTGGAGGTGTTGTTGGACCGCGAACAGTAGATAACGATCCACACTTGAGAATTAACTTTGAAACAAGACCTACTTTCAATTGACCCTCGTTTACAAAACAGTCAGTCAGAAAATGATTTGCTCAAACAAACTTATTTACGAAGGAAAGGCGCCACTTAAACTTCCAAAATACAATACATCCAGTGTGTTTTCAGTGGCTCTGATGTCGGAAGTAAGTGAAAACTACTGTATGTATGTCCTTATTACATCCCATCCCAGAATACTTCTAGCCGACTTTACCGGCTGTTGTTGAAACAATGGAGGATGGTGTACAGATCACCGAGGGCGGGGTCTATACCACAACCACACTGTCAATCAAACCCCTTGCTCAATTCTACGTCACAAAGAGCTGAATCTTAGAACAGCTTGTTCTGAGACAGTGGATATGATTTATTGAGATTTTAAAAAAACCACTAAGTGGATTTTTATCATTCTAGGGTGGTTTTGCTCACACATAACACAAAAAGTGGATCATTGCAATGTGTGATTGCAACCCCTTCAAACACAGGCAATAAAAAAAGGATTCATTTTATAAAAAAAAGTTACATATAGGACCTTTAAGAGATCTTCATAGACTCTCACTCCTAAGCAGATTTGGAGGTTTGGCCGATCACTCACTTGAAACGCACACACAAACTTATCGTGACTGCTCTGTTTACTCAGTTTAACATCTAAAGGGTGGCACCGGAACATTTCTGGAAGCACACAACATTATGGGAAATGAAGACCTGTTATTCTGTTGTTATATTAAGGTTTATTCATTCTGCAGACAGTTTTATTCAAAGCAGTTAATGAGGAACATTACAAACAATCTGTTGTAAGAGCCAATAGTATTAATAATAAAAAATGGCAAGTTTCAAGTAAAAGCTTAAATAATGCAGAAGCTAAGATTTACTGACATTTTTTGGACTAACAGACAGTAGCCAATAGTTAAAATGAAGATTAGTCTACAAAATGTATTATGGCCAATTACATTCTGACCATGAAGTTTTTTTAACCAAATGAACATAAAAAAAATTCAATTTAGTGTATAAAAACCTGTCAGACATAACCTAAAAATAAGATTAGAATCTACCAAACTGATATCTCATGATGTTTTACAAAAACAGGAAAATACAAAACCTGGACTCCTTAGAAATTGAATCAAGTATCAAGGATGTGTTTCACATATCATCAATGTTATTTCCCCAATATCAAAATACTAATAAAAAAAAAACATTTATTTTAACTTTATAAATAACAGGGGGGGGGGGGGGGATAAATAACAGGCAATCTAGCACTGAAATGTGTTGTCTTCTCTCGGAAACGCGCTTCAATCCGTTGCGGAGATTCGTTCCGGTGAAATAATTTTTTTTTTTAAATTCTCACAAACTTGTCCCTGTTTCTCATGGGTTCTAATCCGCTCTCGTATATTTTTTTCCCCCTCATCAAATCATATAACCACTGATAAACATTATATCAATTCAACCACTGATAAACATAATTGGTTTTGATGAGGGGGGAAAAAAAACTATACGAGTGCGGATTAGAACCCCGAATCTCCCGAGTCTCGACACGCTAGGCAAAAATTGTACCACTGGACCATCACTGTACATATGTAAGAAAGGGCGTACATACTCTAAATACTCACTATACTAACAACATATTAGTTCTCATTGTACGACCAATAACACCCAAAGTACCAACACGTTTTTGGTCAGACATCACATTTTGTGCTCATTTTTATTCATGTACATCAGGAAGCTACACAGCAAAAACTCCAGTGTTAATTTGCTCCTGGGAGTGTATATGAGTCCACACTCAAGAGTGTTAAAGTTAATGAGATAATTAAGTGATTAATTGAGTGATGATTGAGCATTATTGAAGACACCTAAAGCAAAATCACTGAAGGAGAAAATCTAAAATTGTAAGCCACTGTTATGGCGATGAGTGTTTGCTTTAGTTGGGTTCTTGACCCTTGTATTTTTAACTTTAGATCTTGTTTGGCTGTTGTATCCGAGGATGAACAAAGAACAAAATTGATCAAATGGTGTTGGTTATATTATGACAATCATCATTTGAATTTTATGTTTGTGATATGTGCTGTTGGTTACATCATAACTGTGATTCTGCCTAAATATACAGAATTTTAGATATAATGGATTTCTTAAAAGTAGTAAAACAAATCTTTCTTTTAGGCACACACAGACCTCAAGATTCAGTCAATGCATCTTAACAATGGTGACGAGCAGAATATTCAATTAGGAAAAATAAATTACTTCGACAATTCAGATCATAATTTATTTATACAGCAATGCATGAAGGGAGCTATTAATGAGTTGTGATTGGTGGCAGCCACTGCAACATGGATTATTATTGTCACCATTGTTGAGATTCACAGGCTGATTATTGATGTCTGTGTTTGTAAATAAATTCAATTGAAAGTGTTTTGATCAGAACAATTTTAATTAAATATTTTGGATTATAAGAAAAATACTGATAATCACATGCTATAGCATCACAAAGCAGTTGCTAACAAGTTAAACCAAATCATCTGTTATGTCTTCATCACAAGAAGCACAAGCTATTAGAATTCTCTTAATAAACTTTGTAATAACTTATGCACAAGCAGAATAACATGCAAGCACATGCTCAGCATTCACTCTTCTTCTTCACTCTTTTACTACAGCATATCTCTCAGCTAAGGCACTTGAGTGCCACCTAGTGGATTATTAACGTAAGGATATCACATCATCTAATTAAGTTTCATTATACTGTACAGATCAAAGCATGATTATGCCAAAAAATAACCAACACTATCAGATCACACTTTTCTTTGATTATTTGACTGTTATAAATCAACAACAGCAGACAAACAAAATTTAAAGTGAAAGTTTAAGTGAAAGTGAAAGGGTCAAGAGCCCAACTAAAGCAAACACTGATCGCCATAACGGTGGCTTACAATTTGTGATTTTCTCCTTCAGTGATTCTGCTTTTTAACATCAGGTGTCTTCAATAATGCTCAATCATCACTAAATTAATCAGTTAATCATCTCATTAACTTTAACACTCTTGAATGTTAATTTAACACTCATATCTGCATCATATCTTCAATCTGAAAGCAAGTGAAGGAGATTTACTACTAATCAAGGAACCGGCTTTACTGATTTAAGAGATGCGCATAACAATGTCACAATGATATATGATAACAATAGCACGTGGTATATCGCCCAGCCCTAATTTTGACCCAACACCACTTTGTAACAATGATTCAATGCAATTACCGTTGGTTTTTGGATGAAATCTTTAAAAAAAACCTACATTAATTATGGGAGCAAAAGTGATGTTGCATAACAAATGTACACACTAACATTGATTTTCATAACATTATTTTTATGGTTGCTATATCTATCTGGGACTCTAATTAAACACACCTGAACCAGCTCATCAATGTCTTCAGGATTACTAGAAAGCTACAGGCAGGAGAGTTTATCAGGTTTGAAGCGAAACTCTGCAGGACAGGGGCCCTCCAGGGACGAGTTTGGACACCCCTGGTCTAAACCAATGGTTTTCAATTCTGCCCCTCAAGTTCAGCTCCAGCCCTAATCAAACACCTGAGTCAATTGTAAGGATTACCAGTAAGTTACAGGGAGCAGAGTTTCATCAAATCTGCAGGAAAGTTGTGTGCCATCTCACATAATAAATCAATAAAGTCCCCAAACCTTCCCAAGCGCAGACAGAAACACAATAATAGTGATTACATAAAAAAAATGGAAGGTCACATCTATAATTCTTGCCACTTTGGTCCAGCACAGAGATGTTTTTTCTTGTTGGTTTTGTCGAGTTGTAGCACGACACTCAGTGAGGATCTGCTTCAGAAGGTCGAGGGTATACGACTGCTCTTCATTCTGATCTGTAACCGGGTCTTGAGGATTCTGCTGGCCTCTTACATTGTCTGTGAGACAAAACACAAAACATTATTCTTGATAAATACTATGTCTCTTGTGTTTTGTCTAAATATAAAATCCCTCAATAGGGAATCTTTGCTGAAATTATTAGAATAACAAACTGAATTTCATATGTGATTTTGGTGTGGTTTGTTTTCATGTGATTACATGCATGTGCTAGCTTCAAATACAACTTTCATGTGATGAAATGGAACAAAATTGAACATAGATGTGCGCACATGTAATTAACATGAAAGTGTTGTTTCAGCATGTCACATTTAAAGAAACCCGGCCCGCTTCTTTTTTTTTTTTTTTTTTTTTTTTTTGAGTGCAGCAAAGTGGATGCTATAGGGTTCGTGTAACGCTTTACAATTAAATTTTCGGACCATACAATGCAAATACAAAAATGAAAAATGGAAACCAGACATTCATTTTTCTTCTTTTTCCAGTTACATTATCAATGGATAGTTGCCTTTTTCTTATTTTTTTTTTTCAATTTTACTTGTGCTAAATTGTGACTTCAGAAACAAATATTTGAATAAAAGAAATTTAACTGATTTTCTAATGTAATTTTATTAAAGTAAAAACTTTATTTACACTGCATGCACGTTGAGGAGAAGTTTAAAAGATGGAATATACGTATATTAGTGCAGTAAGCCCATTTGCAAACCAGAACTTGTTTATTTTTAATTTATCGAAATACTGAAAAGTATCCGGAAATGACAATGTCAATAAAGTAGCCTAAAATTAAAGTCATGTGAAATAATACTTCCTATTGTAAACTATATGCCGAAAATCATCATCTTGATGAATGCTCGATCAACATAGCACTTGCCCTTCCCACAAGATTCATCTTTTGCTTTTTACGCGCGTCCAATTCACTATGGACGCGCAAATGCATTCAAAATGTTCAAGTGTTCAACTAGACGTGATAAACGCGAATTTGACGTTCTATTCGCGTTTGGTCCAATTTTTAATGGAAGATGGCTTGATATTGTCAGAATTTGGCCTTTTTTACAGCAAGGGTTAACAGTGCAGTTATTATCAATAAAAACTGTCACTTCGGGTGAAAAATGTCGTCCTGTGTTCCTTTAAACTTCTTCTCAACATGCATGCAGTGTAAATAAAGCAGTTGCATCAATGTAACGATAGTAAAGTTAGTCTACGGCCACACCCCCGTGCTACTGGTACCGCCCACGGCGCAAATTGCAAGACGAAAATTAGAAAATCAGTTAGATTCCATTTATTCACCCCACACAATGGTATCCAACAGTATCTACAGTTGTTGTTAGAATTAATGCCATCCCTGGAAAAAACAAACAAAAAAACAAACAAAAAAAAAACATTTATTTCATAATGTGATTTCCCCCTCACTTTCGATTAATTTACTTATTATTAATTGCAACCATTATATGATCAAGTTAGGCTCACAATGTTTTTTTTTTTGGGAAATGCAGACAGGTCTTGATGATCATTTCAGTAGTGCTTTAATAATCGAGTAGCATGAAGCTGCAGACTCGGAGCCTGCATCTACAGTCCCCCACCCAGAGTTCAGCATTCTCAAATTGTATCGGATAAACGATACAGCTGAAACGTGAAATCGTAGAGGTGGAAAGTCCAGGGGTCAGAAACTAAAAGTCCTGCCATATTTTATTCCACCCACAGCAAAAAACCCAGCGTTAAATGGACTTTCCAGGGAGTTTATTTGGATCCATAGTGTGAGCCATTTAGTTTATTCTGACAAAAATGTATACTATCAAACATCTACTCATTCCTATGGCTCCGGTAATAGTAAAGGGTATAGCTCTTTATTAGTTTTGATGAGTCACTGCATTTACTTTTTAGTTCCTGTTGAATTAACTGTTAATTCAAGTGGTGAGATAATGATTATTCAAGAACTGTTATTGTAAAGTGTTATCCAGTGTTGTGCAAGTTACTTCCAAACTGTAATACATTAGGTATTACTTGTTACTGTTATTTAAAAGTAATTCATTACCTTACAATATTATTGTCTCAGAATTGTAATGCGTTACATTACTCATGTATTACTTTTGAGTTACTTTCACCAAAATAACTAAGTAGAACTTAACTTTTGGGCTGTAACGATATGCAATATGAAACCGAAATCGCGATTCGCCACACGACTCAGATCCACGAACAGAATCGCGACACACCTCTTCCAACTCCAGCGTTATTCTCCTTACTGTCCAGATCCAATGCTGCCTTATCTTTAAATTCGGCTATTAGTATTATTTGAAGTTAACATTATAAAATACGTAGACCTACACCTCAAAACTAGTTAAGGAGCATTATGGACATGCAGTGTTGGGAGTAACGCATTACAAAAGTAATACATTACAGTAACATATTAGTTTTTGCTGTAACGCAGTAGTGTAAGGCATTACTAATCAATTTTCAGTAATATTTTACTCGTTACATGTTCAATGAGGCTTGTATTACAGTTGTATTACAGTGTATTGTCTGCTTTTACTTCTTAAAGGCAACAGACTATGTGAAAGTTTTAAAGCAGTCTTTTAGTGCCAGTTCAGAGCGGTCGCGTCTGTAACATTGTTTTTTCCTCATAAATGCGAACACGAAAACTAAAATAAAATGAATATTTTAAGTTCTATGGAGACTGGAGAGCCAACCCTTCCTCATCCGATTTGCGCAGTGTAATTAACAGAATTACAAAAAATATATTTTGCCTCCTATTTTTTTTTGTCACGCATGAATGTGTGTCTTTTCCCTAATATTAAAAATAAAACATAGACTGATATTTGTCTAATGTCTGGAGTCCTTTGAGGAAGTAGCCTATACGTTTCAATACATGTATTTTCTGAGAATTTTTATTTCAAGTTTTGACTGCAAATGTCATGTCCATAATGCTCTTTAACTAGTTTTGTGGTGTAGGTCTACGTATTTTATAATGTTAACTTCAAATAATACTAATACCCTAATTTAAAGATAAGGCAGCATTGGATCTGGACAGTAAGGAGAAAAACGCTGGAGTTGGAAGAGGTGTGTCGCGATTCTGTTCGTGGATCTGAGTCGTGTGGCGAATCGCGATTTCGGTTTCATATTGCATATCGTTACAGCCCAAAAGTTAAGTTCTACTTAGTTATTTTGGTGAAAGTAACTCAAAAGTAATACATGAGTAATGTAACGCATTACAATTCTGAGACAGTAATATTGTAAGGTAATGAATTACTTTTAAATAACAGTAACAAGTAATACCTAATGTATTACAGTTTGGATAACTTGCACAACACTGTGGACATGACATTTGCAGTCAAAACTTGAAATAAAAATTCTCAGAAAAAAAAATTCTCATGTATTGAAACGTATAGGCTACTTCCTCAAAGGACTCCAGACATTAGACAAATATCAGTCTATGTTTTATTTTTAATATTAGGGAAAAGACACATTCATGCGTGACAAAAAAAAAATAGGAGGCAAAATATATTTTTTGTAATTCTGTTAATTACACTGCGCAAATCGGATGAGGAAGGGTTGGCTCTCCAGTCTCCATAGAACTTAAAATATTCATTTTATTTTAGTTTTCGTGTTCGCATTTCTGAGGAAAAAACAATGTTACAGATGTGACCGCTCTGAACTGGCACTAAAAGACTGCTTTAAAACTTTCACATAGTCTGTTGCCTTTAAGAAGTAAAAGCAGACAATACACTGTAATACAAGCCTCACTGAACATGTAACGAGTAAAATATTACTGAAAATTGATTAGTAATGCCTTACACTACTGCGTTACAGCAAAAAGTAATATGTTACTGTAATGTATTACTTTTGTAATGCGTTACTCCCAACACTGGTGTTATCAAATATCATAATCAGATGGTGTCTACTCTTACCATCACGGCCAGTAACAGCAGCTGTGTCTTCCACCGATCTCTTCTCAGCTCTTCTAGCCATTATAAAGTTCACAAGGATGGTCTCCAGAATGCTGATTCCAATGAGACTGAAAATCACACTGCAGTAAACCCCTGTCAAAAAGAGGAAATTATGACTGCAAAAGCTCCACAGTGTATTTATTCCACTGTATTATGTTTATGTCCCATGGACACAAATTATGTACTTGTAAACTGTGGTACTCGGAGACTCATCTTGGATAGTTTGATCCAAATGCAGTTAAAGTTTATTTAATAATACAACAAAAACACAAAGAGCAGAAATCCAGAAAGCAAGAAACAAGAACACAGATGCATCTGCGTGAAAAGTCAACACCACACAGTAAATTCCCCGGTGTTAAATTTAACACTGCTCGGTGTTCAAGCTTTTGTGTAAACCGAATATCAATACAAAATATACGTCTAAAAAAAAAAAAAAGAAAAACAGACACAGGACTGTGAATGAAACTGGATTTTAACTAGAAGTCTCCCCTTAAGTCGCAGTCTCAAATATGTAATTGCGTTTTTAACAGATTAAGCCATGATTATCATGTTTAAGTCGAACTCACCAATCAGAGGGATTTTATCAGCTGTAGAGGGCAGCGTTTCATTAAGAATCAGCAGCATCACAGAAATAGACAGCAGTAAAGTCACTTTAAAGCTCAGTTTGTCTGATCCACTTGAGTCAATGAAGAAGGAGGTCACATCCAGCACAAGGAAGAAAAATATTGGTAGCATGAAATTAACGAGATACAGTAGAGGTCTCCTCTTGATGGTGATCTGTCATATGAGAACAGAAACAGTTTAACAATTAAAGCAGTGAATCTAAGTCAAGAAGCATCAATTAAGCATGTCCATCTTAAGCATTTTAATCTTCACAGTTATGAACTGTAGCTTAAAAATAAAAAATAAAAATTTAACTTGCTTTCCAGTTTCACAAGAATTATTGAAATGGGGAAAAGAAATGCAACTTTAGCTTATAAAGCTTTTTTTATATAATGGGAATATAATTATACTAACAGAAATTCAATTAAAATGCTAAGTTGACCATTTAATTGTAAAAATCTGTGTATATTAAATCTGGAGTCTATACTCTATAAAATATCTCAACAGTAATACGCCTGTTAACAAGCAGAATTTTAACAAGGGTTTTTTGTTTGCTTTTGGCAGACATGTGGCATTGCTATGGCCTGCTTGTGGTCCAGATCTGGCAAACATTCCATATGTGCCAGATGTGGGCCGAAACAATGTTTCTATCTGGGTTGGTTCCCACACTAGGAGGAGACACAGGGTCATTTATGTATTTTGGCACATATTTTGCTATTTGGTTGGATCATATTCACTTAACGTTTTAAACTGTGCTCTGTACCTGATATATCAGCTGACTCTTGACACCCCACATGAAAGTGTTGTTAGCGGGAGTCATGTCTATACTGAGGAGCTCCCACTCTCCCTGGGCCTGAAAGGTCTCCTTTGACTCGTGGGTCAGCCATTCAGAACCAAAGAGTGAGCTCATTAAAATCTCATTTACTGTGGGAACAGAATTATATTAATTAAAGTCAAACTGTTTATAAATCATGTTATCTTTCATTTAAGTGTTTTCAGATGTACCTGAATGTGCTGAAGATAGAAGTGTTATATTGCAGCTTTGGATATCAAAGGGAAACCTGTACAAGTTCATCTTACAGGCCGTGGTCAGAGCTAAAACATCAGATGAGATTGTGAAGCCAAGCCAGTCCAACTGCACATATGGATGATCCTTTGTTCCAAAGTCTGTCTTGATGCTAAATGGATAAAATAATAATCACGGTACGGTTATAGTATATAGGAAGTAACAGAAACAGTCTTTAATTCAATCTTTTACAAAAGAATAAACTCAAACACAATCTCTAACGTCATCATAACACTGACAAAAACAGAGAGAGAAAGAAGCACTCAGGGTTTCAATAAATGAAACTAACAAAGGGAAATAATGATATAACAGGTAAACACAATGACCAATGAAACAATCTGAGAAATGAGTTCTGCTAAGGCTGTGTTTACACGGAAACGATTCTGAAGAGAAAACGCAAAAGTGGCGTTGCGTCATCACTTTTTATTCTGCGTTTAGACGAGCGTTTTGGGTGGGAAATCCGCGTGCAGATGGTGACGCAAAAGTGTGTGAAATTCAATGTAGTATGCACTCCAGGCGGCTAGGAGTGCATACTACAACAACACCAAGTCCGCGCGCCTGCGTACAACCTTCACTGTCAAGCAGACTTTTGCGTTTTTACCGTTTACACGGGAACGCGGCGGTGGAGCGTTTTTAAGATTTCCACTCTGGAGGGTGGTTTCACTTTTTTGCGTTTTTAAGCCTCAAAAACGCTGTCGCCGTGTAAACGAAAGGCACATCCGATAAATTATTTTTACGTTTTCACCCGCGAGCGTTCTTGTGTAAACAGGGCCTAAAAATCATATTTTATCGGATGTGGACACTGCTATTAATGAAAGAGAGCAAAATCCCCAAAATAAAAACATAAAACTTCTACCTGCGTTGAGTTGGCCCCCCACCCAACGCAAAACGTCTTCCAAATATGCTCAATTGTTTGTGCTGTAAAAAGTTTTGTTTGTGCTGCTTCTGTTTTTTAGATATTAAAAGTTTTTTTAGGTATATCTGAGGTTATTTATTAAAGTGTAATTTATGTCTGTGATCAAACCGGAATTTTCAGCATCAAAGGAGACGATGAATCACGGCATCACAGATGAAGTTGACTTGACTTAAAGTGTAATAATATTTGACAATATCAGTGGTATATAAAAAACATCATCCTTGGTATAAGCTTGATACCTTTAAAATAGTCATTATAATAATTAAAGCTGCAAGCAGCATTTAGCGGTGTTCAAGCAGTTAAGCCCTTTTAGCACATAAGCATTAAAGGCATTTAGCAAGTATGTAACCACTGACATAATAGATGAAAAACCGTTTACGATTTACCATGATATTAGCATGATTTACCATAGTTTTACCATGTTCCAGTATGATTTACCACAAATCTAGCATGATTTACCATAATTTTACCATTATTTTCCATGCTCTATGCTTTACATGATTTACCCTTGTTCTAGCATTATATACCTTTACCATGATTAACCCTAGTTTACCATGATTTACGCTCGGGTATGGTTTACCATCCATCTAGCATGATTTACCATAGTTTACCATGATTTGGGCTGCACAATGCGTTTCAGGGGATTTTTTTATTTATTTATTTATTTTTTATCCTAACAATTACAATAGGTTTTCAGCACTTCGTGCTTGAACACCTAATAACAATGAGACCTTTTTGACGGTTAGAGCGCCACTTATGGTCCGATCTTCACAAAACTTTGCATGCTTCCAAACCATGTTAGGACACATATTCGCATCAATCTTTGTGAAGTTCTTACTTTTCCTTTAGGATTTATTGGATTTTGACTGTATTTTTCTACGGACCACATTCTAAATGACCCTGTTGTAGCCAACCAAATGCAAACTTTTTTGATAATTATTGATTAAGAGAGTCCACAGAATTGTCCTAGACTGGTCTAGTTCCAATCAGGCGAAAAACCAGGGACAACACTATCTCACGACCAATTCGTGCGAATTCGACGCATGATTAAAAAGTGGCTAATTCGTACTAATTCGTACGACCTCATTCGTACGATTTGTCTAAACCCACGTGACGGTTAGGTTTAGGGGCGGGGTAAGGGGTAGGTCATTCGTACGAATTCATACGAATTGGCCCATTCGTAAAATATGTACGATTTAGCAAAATCGTATTAATTCGTACGAGTGAGGTCGTATGAATTGTTACGAATCAGCCACTTTTTAATCATTCGTCGAATTCGTACGACTTGGTCGTGAGATCTGGTTGCCAGGGACTAGTTCTCAAAAGGCCTTACGGCACGATGCGTTTTAGGGGATTTCTTTTTTTTTTTTTAAATACTAACAATTACAGTAGGTTTTCAGCACTTCGTGCTTGAACACTTAATAATAATAACAATCCAAACTTTTTATCAGTAGCCTAGACTATACTAGCCTGGTAATACCAGACTCTGCTACTTCACTTTGCTTCGTAGACAGAGTCTGGAATGGCATAATAGAGAAGTGTTTTCTCTCTCGCAAGGGGGCACTTCTCTGGAGTTTAAAATCATTGGTTACCCGTAAGCCAATTCGATAAGTTTATTTATGACGTATGTTATGCTGCGACACAGTCGCATCGAGACATTATGCATCGAACTCAAATCTATGATCGAACTTCCACCGTAAACAGGGAGCGGCGCTTTTGTAAGGGCTGCAAAATGTGTGCCAACCGGGAATGAACAATTCACAAGCTAGGTTATTTATATGAATTACTGAGTTGCGGCCGCCCCGCAGCGTCGGCGTGCCCCGCTCTCACGAGTCTGATTTAGCTTCCGCCGCCCCGCAGCGCCGCGAGGACGAGACCCTGCTCTCACGAGTCATGAATAGGGTTGGGAATCGTGAGAAATTTTCCGGTTCCGATTCCGGTTCCGCCAAACGATTCCGGTTCCGATTCCCATTCAATTAAAAATATTAGTAAGAGAAAAATCCACAATCCCTTTTGTGTTTATTTCTTATAGTACTTGAAAAATTAGTTTAACAGACTGGTAATGTAAACAAATTCAACATATTATTATATTATTAATCAAAAAAATAAAAAAAATAAAAAGGAAATTTAAAAAATCGGCATTCTCTAGAGTAATTTAGGACCTCTCCTTCATTGTATCTCCAACAGTGATACCCTCTCAGAAGGGGTAGAATATGCTTTAACACACATATGTGTGTAGAACAGATTATTTTTAAAAACGGTTTGAGTTATTGATTCATAAAGACTTTAATTATCGCATTATTACTGGATAAATCGGCCCTAAATAGCAGTTAATAAACAGAACTGCAGTGCATGCGTCTTGCGGAAGAACATAGTTGTCGGAGCTACTTCTCTCTGTTTATGTCCATGACGAGTCACGCAGGCATTGGGCTACTCCGCAGCAGCTGCGATCCGCCGGCCAGTCGAAACAAACAAGTCGGAGTATTAACGCTTATTACAGGCTTTACGTAGTGATTCAAGATAAGACAAAAACACGGTTTGAAAAAAAACATTCATGATGCACTCGCTCATTGTATACATGTTGTAAATTCTGAACACAAAAAAGTTACGGACTGTGTTTTGATTACTACCATCAATGTTTACTCAAACTATAATCTCACTACTTCTGTAACGTTAATCATTTGAATATGTGTAATATAAATATTGATACTGTGTGATTATAAAGCAGTTTCATATCGACAACTGCTCTCTCTCTCTCAGCGCAAACAGATTTGAATGATTCAGCGCGCGCGTGTGTACTATAAATGCAGCGTGTGTGAAAGCAATCGCAACTTCAGTGGTGAAGTTTTTGTCATTTAGGAATAAGACGGCGTAGGTGTTTGAATCGATATCTTTTAAAGATTAATCATCCAGCTCTACTCTCTCTCTCCCTCTGTCTGCACCTTGAGGTGAGACGCTAAAGGATAATCTACTCCCAGTCCCTGGACTTCGCCCTCATATCGCACCAGAACCGTTTTAGGAACCGAAACTTAGGAATTTTGCACGGTTCCGGTATTTTTTCAAAAACACTACTACGGTTCTCGGTTCCCAACCCTAGTCATGAATGATTTAGCTTGCGCCGCCCCGCAGCGCCGCGATCGGGCGAGACCGAGGCGCTGCTCTCGCGAGTCATGGGTAGGAAGTTCATTTTACAGATTTTCTGAGTCATTCGAGTCATTTCGTTTATTTAAGTGGCTTAATGTTATAATTTTAACAGCCAAATTCCCCGATCACATCCACCTACGCAATGTTGATCATATTCTGAATTAAGAAATCATAATGCAGTAAAAAATTATTTACAGGGAACATAAATAATCACTTTACCTTCCGAGTCTTACGTTCATTTGTCACGTGACATACGCAATGAACAGATTGTTCATGAATCACATATCTGGGACTAATGCAGCAGGATGTCGAAACGAAATATGGTGGATTATTATTATGATAATAATAATATGATAATAAGAGCGCACCAGGAGCGTTCACAGCCGAGGAGACCGACTTTCTTGTCACTGACGAACTGACGTTGCATGGGGGTAAGTTATGTCCTTATAGTTATGCATGGGCAAACAGGTCTGATCCGTCATTACTACAATTAGCCTGAAAAAATTGGGTAGCCTAAATGCCTAAGCTTGAAGTGTTAATATTTGTCCTTGTTAATGATTTGCAAAAATAAAAACGGCGGCATCTGTGTTGATGAGAGAATCAAAAGTGTATGCGCGTTGTGCAAGCTACATAATGGCCAAGCATGCTGGTTTTTGTCGGTATACGTTGCAAATCGAGGGGCAGCAAAATTGTTTTTCGCCTAGAGCGGCAGAAGTGCACGCGCCGGTCCTAGCTGTAAACACTGATGATGCGAGCGAAATACTGGAGTGAACACGGCTGTAAACGACTTTTGCTTCAGTTTGAAAAAACCCGGAATGTTCTCCGTAACAGAGCGAATTGCATCCCGTGTCTTGTTTCCCATTTCTGCGCGGTTGTTTCGATTAACCTACAATGTAAACTCGGCCAGACTCGGCTCGGCTTAGCGTCTACGTCACGGCTCTCAGCCCGCCCCCTGTTCGTTGATTGGCCAGCTGTTTTCAGGCCAGTGGAAAACAGCAAGATAGGCCGCTATCTCAGACTGACTACAGGAGCGAAATGAAATTAGCGGATGTAGGAAGTCTGACGTAGTCAGGCTAAGACTATACTGTATTGGCCTATAAACATATCTATAACATACCTATAACCTATAAACATACACACACAGCCTATGTATAAACACTGCATTATGGTGCTAGTATTTATGACGATATTCATATTATGTTATTAACAAAACAATATATAGACAAACGATTCAGCCTTTTTGGGGTGAATTTGGAGCAGGTGGGGGGCTTCACCATGGTGAAGTCACCGCCTATATTTCTCTTTCATTCAGTATCTGATATTTTAAACCTGACCCCAGAATGACCTACAAATATTATTTTAAAGGGGTGGTTGACTGCTTTTTTTCTTTGCATGATTGTGTTTATGGGTTGCAATATACCATGTATTCATGTTTTTTCTTTTTAAAAGTCTTATTTTTCATAAACTTCACCGTTATTGTAAGCCGCTTTCTCCTCTGTCCCCTGAACGACCGGTCGACTTCCTGAGTCTATGAAACCACTCCTTCAGAAACAGGCAGTGGGCTCAGATTGGCTAGTTTGGGCCGGTGTGTTGGGATTGGCTAAACTGCATAGTGCACATTGTCTGGAAACTTCACGCCCATTACCTTTACGAGTGAATGTTGCATGTGCTGTTCCTGTCAAATATACATAATGGTGTTGATACTGCTGTATCAGTATGAGCCAGAATCAGACCCAGAAAGCGGCGATGAAGAGTCAACCAGAACCTCCCTAAACACTGATCTTACTAAACGTTTCTGAATGGTAATTTGCCTATATTTTTTTTTACTTTATGCACGTTTGTTTTACACAATAGCATCGACCTGAATGGCTACTAACGTTATACACACAAACAGCGTTGGCACTGGTTTACGTTCTTGATCAAATCGAAAAATAACACCATAAAGTATATACATATACAGTATGAAAAATACAACAAATTCAGGTCCAAAATGTTTGTACGCGTTTGTCGTAGACACAAATTACTAAGTGGCTATAAAGCCAGCGCTGACATTTGATAAAACTAAAACTTTACGTCTGAAATTATACATACAAATACATTTAAAATGATTAAGTCTTAGCCTATTGTGGCCCAACAACTGCTGCCTCTGGTTTTAAAGTCGGAACTGCTTCATGTTTTAGTAACAGTTTCTTGAATCCGGTGTTGAACTCGTGGAGATTCTGGAAGCTGTCTTCCGTAAAATGCGCAGCACAGAGAGCTAGATTACGATTGTAATTTTCAGGAACATAATCAAACATAAATTGTATCCATTGTTGACGAAGTACAGCGTCCGTGGCCATGCCCTTTTCTGCATATTCCGGGGGGAGGGTTGATGTAAATGTGTGGGTTAGTGACGTATAAAACCCGTTTTAGTCCCATTCAAGTCGTTTTTGTAGGCATTAAACTTCCTGATTTTTAAAAGACGATATCTCTGCTTACGTTGAACTTTCAGCGCTGCAACTTTGCAGATACTGTTCATGCACCAACAGCAACATTACACACTATTTAAAATGAAAAAAGTGAAATCGCAATCAACCACCCATTTAATGTCTAAAAAACTGAAGCAGCACAAACAAAGCAAAACAAAACAATTTTTTTAATTTAAATTTTTTTTAATGTACTTTATTTTTTTATATTGCTATGGACCATTTTATATGTATGTCCTGAATAAAGATGTGATTAATTGATTGAAAGCTTTTTACAGCCCAAACGATTGAACATATTTCGGCCAACTTCACTCAGGTAAAAGACCTGACACGTAATTTTATACCTTTCTACAATTCCAATGTCTGGAGTCCATAACCTATCTTTTGGCACTGCTAGTGTCATTATTCCACAATATTTCTCTTGATCCCAGTCCATATTCTCATTTTCCCAAGCCTGGAAGAATACAAAGTTCAAATTTATTCAAAGGACATTATTATGCTTTATATATATATATATATTCATGATAATCAGTTAAAACCTTGTGAAAGAAGGACATTTGGCTTTGAAAACACTTACACTCATCATTTTGACTTGTGTCGAGAAGCTCTGGTCTTTTTCATTCTGTAGATAAAAAAGGTGTTGAGTGATGCTACACCTGCTGGACATTCGTAGTGAACCAAATGAGAAGAAAAATCATGCTGGACTCATACCACATCTATGATGGAGGTCACATATAGGTCCACATAAACATAGGTAACAGGGCCCCAGGACAAAGGCCGCATGCGGGTCGTCTGGACGTTCATATCCAAGCCGAGATGCTCAAAAAGTGCCTTATAAGCTGTAACATGTTCTACATCACTGCAGTTTTCAGCAGCAGAAACCCACACTGTGCAAATGAGACTTTCTGTTACATACCAGAATACTTTCACCAAGAAACAGTGGCTATTTTTACATGCAATTAAGCTCTGTCTAGGCTCTATCCCATAGGCTATGGTTTGTGTTGAGCCATTTATTAGTCTGGCTGTTTGATTAGAGATTTAATGTAGTTCTAATAATCTCTGTAATAATCCATACAACTGTATCAGATGACTATTGTTTGGTTTTGCGAAGCTGAGCAAGAACTGATGACGGCACGGCTTGATCTTTGGTTGACCAATCAGCAGAAAGGGGTGTTTTATTCCCATTTAGAAGACAAAAAGAGAAAACAAATAATCAGAAGTTACACAGACCTGTAAAACATTTTATTTTCATTTTGCAACCTTATAAAACATTAAAATATATGTTAAAAATAAAAATAGTGTAGGAAATAGCAAATGTAAATTATATTATTGAATTTGAGTTAGCAATAGTGTCACAGGTCGGGGGGGCCAAGCCGGACTGCACCTAGCCCTCAACCCGGAACCAGCTCGAGGAGCGTACCAGAGACCAGACAGACAAGTCAAATTTCTAAAAGTAACAATCTTTATTGAATAAAAGCAGGAATTAAGTCGTAATGTGGACGTCGTATCTCTCTTCAGGGAGGAGGAGACCAAGGGGTACACTGCGCCGACCCGGGTCACTGGCGGCCACGGAGGAGGAGGGAGTCGAACGCCGGTCCGGCGTGCAGGTAAGTAACGTGGTAAGTAGAACCTTTCAGGCGTAATACAGGCGGGCAGCTATCTGGGCGGACCAGGACCGGGACCACGGACCAGGAGGGGACTCTTTCCCCGGACAGGTGGGTAGCAGGTAAGGTTTCCCAAGCGTTAGCTATTCAGTAGGTGGTCGGCACAGTGGGCGATGGGGTCAGGAGCGGGACTCACTGCCAGCCAGGTAGGTAAATTTGAATTGCCATTTTGCATATTATATTTCAAAATTAAATATTGCTATCCATAAGCTTCCATGGATATATGACAGTGAAAGACAAAATGTATTTCTTCAGTTTTAAAACTTAAGATAATAAAGCTAATACCAAGGATCTGAGATGAATTGAAGTGTCTTCTGTAAGATGCCTGCAATACGCTAGAGCGATGAAGAAGTTACACGTTCGGTGGAAAAATGTGAATGCAATTAAGGAATGCGCCAGAACGCTGCAGACTCTAATAATACCCGGGACACAAGGGATACTCCACTTTTTTTGGAAATAAGCTCATTTTACAACTCCCCCAGAGTTAAACTGTTGAGTTTTACTGTTATTGAATCCATTCAGCCGATGTCTGGTTCTGGCGGTGACACTTTTAGCATAGCTTAGCATACATCATTGAAGTGCACAAGACCATTAGCATTTCTCACAAAAAAATGACCAAAGTGTTTCGATATTTTTCCTATTTAAAACTTGACTCTTCTGTAGTTACATCATGCATTAAGACCGGAGGAAAATGTAAAGTTGCGATTTTCTAGGCTGATATGACTAGGAACTATACTCTCATTCCTGCGTAATAATCAAGAAACTTTACTGCCGTTCCATGAGTGCAGCAGCAGCAGGCGCGATGACTACACAAACTTAGTCCCGGTCACGTTGAAAGCTGGGGACTATTTTCAGGCGCTGAGTCATATCATCGCGCCTACTGCACTCATGGTACGACAGTGAAGTTTCCTGATTATTACGCACGAATGAGAGTATAGTTCCTAGTCATATCAGCCTAGAAAATCGCAACTTTACATTTTCTGTCTGTCTTAGTGCAGAGTGTAACTAAAGAAGAGTCAAGTTTTAAATAGTAAAAATATCGAAACACTTTGGTAATTTTTTTTTTGGGGAGAAATGCTAATGGTCTTATCCACTTCAATGATGTATGCTAAGCTATGCTAAAAGCGATACTGCCAGAACCGGAAATCGGCTGAATGGATTCAAAAACGGTAACACTCAACAGTTTAACTCTGGGGGAGTCGTAAAATTAGCCTATTTCCAAAAAAAGTGAAGTATCCCTTTAAGTATTCTAAGACTGACTGAACACAACACAATTACAGACTGTTTCCAACGACTGCAGCAGATTTTAAACACAGTCTGTGTGAACACCGACTGGACACGACTCAGCGCTCTTGGGCGTGATCAGTCCTAAGTATCAAATTACATTCATAATCAGCCTTACAGTCCCTGGCTTGATCTTTGTTGATTTCACCATAGGCATGCTAAATTGATTTTAATGGGCCGGTATTTGTGAATATTTACACTTGAGATATTCATATACAGCAAAATCCCCAGTGTTAAATTAATACTTATGGTGTACATGTAGGTCCAACTACAGGGTGTTACAAATTAAAGGAGTAGTTCATTTTTTTTTTTTAAACTTTGAAAAGAAATTAAGGTTTTTGATGAAAAGGTTCCAGCATTTTTCTCCATATAATGGACTTTACTGGTAGCCAAACGTTTCAAGGTCCAAATAAGAGTTTCAGTGCAAACTGCAAACTGTTCAACAGGCTTTAAACGACACCAGACGATGAATAAGGGTCTTATCAAGTGAAACGATCGGTTCTTGGTACCCAAAGAAGTCCATTATATGGAGAAAAATCCTGGGTTGTTTTCATCAAAAAACCTTAATTTCTTTTTGACTGAAGAAATAATGTCATGGACATCTTGGATGACATGGGGGTGAGTAAATTATCAGCAAAAGTTTTTTTCAAGTGAACTACTCCTTTAACACTGAAGCAGACTTCAAGCCATTACACATTATTGCACTTATTATTACCAGTTTCAAACATTTACAGTCTTATTTAGATTTACAGAAGTTTAGATGTTGATGTTTTAAGGAATTTTATTTAATGTCACCATTATGATGATCAGTGTTTCATATAGTTGGAATCTTGACCATTTATTTTGTAATATTAGTTTTTATCTGACTACTCCAACTCTGTGTTCATAAAGCACATTTGTTGTGGCAAGAGAAAATGTGACCTGGGCTGCATTTCCCAAAAGCATTGTGAGCCTAAATTGATTGAACAGACCATTTATTGCTATTATTCTATGATCAAGTTAGGCTTAGGATGCTTTTGAGAATAGAAGCCCAGGAATGTTTAGATCAAATCCTACAATCTTGTAGTAGCCTGATGTATTAAATTAGTATTATAAACTGATTATACTAATGTTTTATTTATATTCATTACATTAGCCAATTGCAGTAATGCTTTAATGTTGTGAATGATTTAAAATCATACAAGGACATCAATAATCCACATATAAATCTCAACAATGGTGACAATCACACAAATGCTTCATGTTGCAGTGCATGATGGGAGCCACTAATAAAAATGCACCCACGGCTCACATAATGCATTACAGCATGAATATAATGCAGCTGAATTGTCCTGTAATTTTCATTGTTTTTTCCTGTTTGCTTTTATTTTGCTATTGTTTTGTTAGGACTTTTTTAGCTTGTTTTGTGATGTTCAGAGTTGATCTGTTTGTCACTTGTTTGTTTATTGTCACCATTGTTGATATTCATATGCTTTGTGTCCGAACACAATAGCTTATGCGCACAAACTATGAGATATGCATTTCTGCACAGTTTCAGGACCCTAGTTTTCTGTTTAAACGCTACTTTCTGAACTGGATCACCAAGAACTTTCATTTAACCCCATTTTGCGACAAAGATCACAGACGGGGCCAGATTATTGTTGTTCGACATTCATCATTCAAATAGAGTTCAAAATAATATTCTTAGAAATGTGATTTGTAAGTTAAATGAGAGATGTGAAACAGTCACCTATATTTGTGTTTTTTATTTTATAGATTTGTAATGTTGGGCTTTATTATATGTTATATTTAATTTTTTTCAATGCATTTTGCCCAAGTGGAAAAGTTGAAACATAAAATGTAGGTTTCTTTTAGGATTAACACTCATACGGGTTTAAAAAAAAGCGTACCTTCTATCACTATAAGGGTTAAAACAGCATATAATGAATCACTATTTCCTGGTTATTGCATTGAATTAATCACGTTTGTTGCATTTAAGCAATTCAGATTTCTCTTGGTGTAGTAAAGTTTACTTGAATATTTCCAAAATAAAATGTGTTAAAAACATTCAAAAGTTGAGTGCACACATATTGTGTTGTTATGAAAATAATACATTAAGTACTATCAATTTAACCCCACTTGTAATGTCTTTTCAATTAGAAATTTGTTTGTTTTTAAAAATGTACTTACAGACTGAGGTAGCAGCAAACATTAGGCAGTGTATGTACATGTTCAATATCCCAAGTGTCTCAAATGCTTCTGCTAAATGGTGAGGCTTCACTCTTGAACCAAGGTTGGCCATATTTAAGCACTGTGAGAAACATGCACGACTTCCCAAAATGGTCAAAATTAAGAATTTTCTATAGAGAATCAATAAGGTTGACATAACACCTGCGGGGACTCACATCACAGAAAGGAATTATAATGCCTTAAACACATAAAAAGTCAAATATTTGTCTAAATATATGACTATACATAAAACAATCATCTTTGGCGCATTTCTACATGTAACATGAGATGACACTCCTGCAAAAGCTACCGCTCACAGATGACCAAATGACCAAAACTATTATGTGTTGTTTATTCATATTGCTACAGGGCAACAGACCTGTCAGTTTAATATAATACAGGGGGTTTCAAAGTCAAAGCTCCTTCTGAAATTACACAATGACCATCCAGTATTAATTACAAGGGGGTGGCATGAGGACCGTGAGGGGATGGCAACACCAAAGCATTCAATCATTTATACTAAATTTAATATCAAAATATCATCTCTACAAAATCTATGTACTATTATTAAAGACAAAACAGCCACACACAACAATTATCAAGATCCAAATGATCCAGCGATCCAGTAGAAAGTGTCTTCACTGAAAGTATAGGGTTTCAAACAAATTGATTTAAAAAAGAAAACACTTCCTTTAACTGTTAGATTAAAAGAGCAGTAAATAAATTGTATACAAATGTTTTGTGTTGTTAGGCATATGATTATAATATGTGGATTTAAAATTGGATTAATGCTTCTCACAGCACTATAGTCTTCATGAAAGGATTATTATGTTACCACAAATCATTAAATATATTACCTTTTGTTGAATAACTTTGCTTTGAAATGGGAATTTTTAAATTGGCGCCGCTCTCGCATTGAGACAGGCAGCAGAGACGCAGCACGTCTGTCAACACAGACTGCATGCAGTGATGATTATATTTATAATACTTTAACATTTAAATCTTTAATAAATCAACAATTATATATATATATATATATATATATATATATATATCCATAAAGGAAAAAGTTACCAACAACCTGTTTGGACAGACGAACACAACGAATTATGATCCAACCTGTTTCACTTCCCTGTGACTGAAAATTTTCAGAATATAATTTAGAAATTCTATTTGTTCTATTCATTACCCTTCGTGTAAACGGGGCATTTCGGATTGAGCTCTATATGAACTCAATAAGGTTTTACATGAAGGCTTTTCAGTTCGATTGGGCAGTCAGTCCGATTACTTGGGTTGGATATCGTTTGAATTTTAACAATTCGATTCTGATTCTACTTATCAATTCCGATTATTAACGATTTCTTATTTCGATTCCAATAAGGCAAAATTTTTTTTTTAAATCATTCACATTTATTTTAGAACTTACTGCAAAACATTTCAATTTAGCTGAATACCATGAACAAAAATCAACAGGTTAAAGAAGACTTGCTCAAGAAACCTTTGAAAACTCCATAGAAAAAACAACAACAACAGCATCCACAACTAATCTGATTATCAACTGCTAAAATAAAAACTAAAAAATCACTTATAATTGGAGTCAGATAAAATTATTCAAATTATTCTGCATTTCCGTAAGGTTTTGTACGAATTTGGTCTGACTATAAGCCTGAAGAAAACGGAAGTTATGTACTAGAAGTTATCAAAAGACACCTATTTAACTATAATCCACGTGTTATTTCAAGTGATTGCAACAATATCCAAAGAGGTGGACCACCGAATTGCCAAAGCCTGTAGCTCCTTCGTAGCCTGGGAAAACCCAGACAACTTCAGGCAAATTTAGATTTGCTCTAAAAGTTAGTCTGACAAAGAGCTCATTCAAACCCATTTCCAGTCCGCAGAAATCGCGGCACCAATCAGAAACGTTAGAGCGGGCTTTACACTATGATGACAGCGCTGGGATTTTGAAGCAGATTTTGTAGCCTACATTACAAAGATGGTCGAACCTAACTCGCTCGAATCAGCTATCGCGTCTGTTTTTAAGCGATTTGAATGTTTCCTCTTTGTTAAAAACCGAGCAAAGAACAACACTCAGAGCCGCCGCTCTGAAAACGTCATCTCCTTCATCGCTCTGATTGGTTTTAGGTTCACCCGTGACGTCCGGTGGTGACGCCCCTCTGGAAATGATTTGTCTATGACGCTTTGCCAGACCATATCTCAGTTACAACTGAGAATGGTCTGGTTTTAACAAGGCTAGCTCCTTCGGCCACCTACAAAAATGTGTCTCTGGAGGAACTGCTCACTGTGCCTGCTAACTAAGATCCAAGTTCACAAGGTAATTGTCCTCTGCACTCTACTGTATGTTTCTGAGTCATGTGTCCAGTCCAGAAAGCACATCCAACTGCTTGAGTCCATCCATCAACGTTGTCTCCATACCATACATCCTACAATCTCTGACCTTCAAGTAATAAACCATGACCCCATGGGTTTCAACATCAAAAAAGATCAAAAATCGATCAATTGAAATGGTCATTCAATTTTCATTTTCAGTTTACCAACAACCCCCATTCAACCATATCAGTCCATAGCCCCTGGACTGAAAATTGGGAAATCCCAAATTACCTCACCTCTCGACCCTCTTTTTATTGATGATAAAAATCTCCCTGCCTCCAGTTATCGGTTCCAAAAGAACTTCCGACAAACAAAAAATCGGTCCTCAACAGTTCCGACATCCCAACCTAACATTCTCTTTCCACTCCTTAATCATAGGGGCAGCCACCACAGCAGCACAGAAGGGCCTACCCGAACACCAAATAAATAAAAATGCTTCGACCATTTTGCATCTTACAATGTATGCTCTCCTGTTTTAATTGCAGAGTGAACTTCCTATTTATACATTTACAAATTGGGGGTCTCTCTCCTTCAAAACGCAGCGGGAGCCCTCCCGGTCGAATTGCATTGTGAGCTTTCCGTTCGGCACTGTGGGGGCTCTTCCTCACAGAATCATTGTGTGACCGTTCATGTTTTTTACCATCGAGGCTCTCCCATTCGGATTGCAGTGTAGGCCCTCCTACCTGAACAAGCGGACTGGAGGCATCAAGGACTGTCTGTCCCTTGGGCACAGCAGGTCTTCATGTCTTTAAGGGATCTTAACCCCTGCGTCAAAAGGACGGCAGTTCTGCATTTTTTCTATGTACCATAGGCTCCCTCCCAAAAGAAAGAATTGGCTACCCAATGACCCAACCTTTCCTTGCCCCACCTGCTCTAGAGCAAAGGTGGAAAGTCCAGGGGTCAGAAAGTAAAAGTCCAAACCAAAAACTAAAAACTCCAATGTTAAATGAACTCTCCTGGGAGTATATTTGGATCCAGACTCAAGAGTGTTAAAGTTAATGACATAACTAAGTCTTCGAAGACACCTGATGTTAACAAGCAGAATCACTGAAGGAGAAAATCTATATTTTAGTCACCATTATGGTGATCAGTGTTTGCTTTTGTTGGGCAGTTGACTTTTAAGGAATGATTACCTTAACATTTTGTGCGGCTGTTGTAATTGAATTTTTACAGTCAGATGAACAAAGAGAAAAGGTGATCAGATGTTGTTGGTTATGTTTATTGATGGTGTTATTTTTATTATTATCATTATTGCTATTTTCAAAGCCACGCTGTGTACCTCATGGAGGCAGTACATTCTCCACAGATATTTTTGCTCAAAGGCAAAAGGACAAACATGGTTTACAACCTTTTTAACTCCAAGAAATGTCTAAAAAATAATAAAAAAATAATAGTTTTAAAATAAAATAAAACTCTGTCAATACAGCTGTCACCCACCCTATAGTGATGGATCTTTACATAGAATATGACCTGCGAGGAGTCATGTTGTTTGGCAATTCAATGAAGATCTTGCCCTTGAGCGAGACACTTAAGCCCACATTGCTTCAGGGAAATCAATTGTAATCAATTCATGAAAGTTATAAATGACATTGAATCAACAAACAAATTCCACTTGCCATGGTCATTTGGCAATATATATGAATTATCTAAAATAAATACAAATATGTTCCAACCAAGGAAACATGAAAAATAAATAAATAAATAAATAAAGGTTTGTTTGTTTACAAACATGTGTGTTTGTAACACACGTTTGATCATCCAGCTGTCAGGTCTTCTGTGTTCGAGCTTCCCAAGGACGCTGTACTTCGTCAACAATGGATACAGTTTATGTTTGTTTATGTTCCTAAAAATGATGATGTAATCTAGCTCTCTGTGCTGCGCGTTTTACGAAGACCGCTTCCAGAATCTCCACAAGTTCAACACCGGATTCAACAAGAAACTGTTACTAAAACATGAAGCACTTCCAACTTTAAAACCAGAGGCAGCAGTTGTTGGGCCACAACCTGTAAGTAGGCTAAGACTTCATCATTTTAAATGTATTTGCATGTTTAATTTCAGACGTAGCCTTGTGTTTTATTTTTTATCAAATGCCAGCGCTGGCTTTATAGCCACTAGGCTACTAGTTATGTTATTTTGTGTCTACGACAAAGGCGTACAAACAATATGGACCTGAATTTTTTTATAAGTACTAATTTTGTAAATGTATTTTCATGTATATATGCTTTATGACGTTATTTTCGATTTGATCAAGAACGTAAACCAATGCCAACGCTGTTTGTGTATGTAACGTTAGTAGCCAGTCAGTGTAAAACAAACGTGTATAAAGTTTAAAAGAATATAGGCAAATTATCATTCAGAAATGTTTATTAAGAGCCGTGTGTGGTGAGGTTCTGCTTGCCTCTCTTCATCGCCGCTTTCTGGGTCTGATTCTGCCTCAAACTGATACTGCAGTTCGACACCATTATTTACATCTGGACCGGAGCTCATGACATACACGTTTCGCCCGTAAAGGTAATGGGCGTTAACCTTCCGTACAACGTGAGCAACAGTTTAGCCAATCACAACACACCGGCCCAAACTAACCAATCTGAGCCCACTGCTTGTTTCTGAGGGAGTGGTTTCATAGAATCAGGAAGTCAACCGCTCGTTCGAGGACAGAGGTGAACGCAGCTAACAAAAAGCTGAAATTTATGAAAAATAAGACTTTTTAAAAAAGAAAAACCACAAATACATGTTATATTGCACCCCATAAACACAATCATGCAAAGAAAAAAAGCAGTAACCAATTCTCCTATTCCTCTGCCTATCTGATTCCTCTGACCCAAGCTGAAATAACCTTGTCTGATTGTCCGCAGCATGCCCCTCGACCTCCTGCCCGTCCCGGATTCTGATTCTCTGCCGCCCACCTCGGCACTAAGGCTGTCCCAGGATACTGAAAGTTCCTGAACCTCCTGCCCGGTTCGACTCACGTCTCAGTCTGCCTCCTATTATTATTACCCTGTAGTTTACCCTGACTTTTCTGTTTAATAAACTCGTTGCATATGGATCAATCTCGCCCCACTGAGTCATTACAGTTTGCAGTTTTGCAGACTTGGTCTGAAAATTTGTGAATGGTTTTACTGAGTGAGCCTCAAGTTCCACTTTTAGTGTGTAAGCAGTTTAAAAAAAAACACTTAGAAATCAAAACAACAAACAAATACATTTTTTTCACCATTGCATTTCTGTTTATTTTGTAAATATATCTTGATTATACACATATTGGTAATATATTTATAATAATTTAATAACAACTACAAAATGTTGCAGAATAATGTAATATATGAATGAATACTAGCCTTTAAAGAACCTTTGTGCCAAAAGTGTTCTTTCTTGTCATTATAGAACCTTTTTTAGCATAAAATGTCCGTTAGAGTTGAGTAAAGAACCCAATGCTACATATATAGAACCCTTTTTTCTAAGAGTATATGTATCAATTGTGCATATACAGTGTATTTGTGCACATACATGTACATGTAACTGCACATCGAACAAGCAAAAGACAAGAGAATTGAGAGTAGTCTATACCGTCTTCACATCCGTGTCACGGGTGCATAATCATAATGGCAGGACTTTTTTACTTTTTGACCCCTGGATTACCAACCTCTGATTTACATATATGTATGTTTGTATGTAAGCAAATACAGATATAGCTACAAAATAGATTTCACAGCAGCTTCACAATAGGAACAAGTTAAATATCCTCTGAGAAGCAGCTCCAACAATCTAATAGTGTCAAAATTCAGCTCAAGTCATTTCAGTGTTGATTCATTTCAGTTTAATAACTGAAACATTCATCAATTGTGTGTACATACTACACAGTGTATTTGTGCACATATATGTACGTGTGACAAACTCCTGTACACCCCACCACATGCCAAACAAGCAAAAGACACAAGAGAGCTTTACATTTTTCACAACTGTGTGTGTGTGGCAAATCATTTTATGTTTGTGTGTAGAGTTACTGAGCAAAAACATCATTTTTGGATGAATTAAAATACACTGTAAAAAATATTTTCAAGATTTGTTATCACAACATATTTTCTTTTGTCAAATCAACTTTATAATAATTTATTTAGTTGAGATAACTTATTATTTTGAGTTTCTGATGGTTAAATTAATCTACTTCATTGTATTAACTCACTTTTTCCAGTTCAATCAACTTAAAATTTTAAGGCAACCCAGGTTACTTACTTTTTTTAAGTTAAACAACAATATTTTTTTACAGTGTAGTAATCACAACATTTTTTCTTTTGTAAAATCAACTTAAATAATTTATTTAGTTCAGATAACATATAATTTTGAGTTTCTGATGGTTAAATTAATCTCCTTCATTGTATTAATTCACTTTTTCCAGTTCAATGAACTTAAAATTTTAAGGCAACCAGGTAACTTACTTTTTTAAGTTAAACCATCAATATTTTTTACAGTGTAGTTTTAAATTCTGTGTTTGCTTTTGCAAGAGATGTATGATGTTTTGCATGTCATGTGTATGTTTTATAGTTTTGTGTCTGTTTTAAGAAATTTAGTGGTATTTTCAGAAATTGTATATAAGCAATTTGAAAAAGCGGTAATATTTTTTTTCTGCTATTTTCTGTTACTTTTTAGTCGCTTCACTTATTGTGGCCATAATATGGAGAGATCACTGTGAGATCAAAGTGTCGACTGGGTTGTGTGTTATCTCATGTACTGTATTTAATACGATTCTACAACCCAAAGCTTCCCAAGCACAGACAGAAACACAATAATGGTGATAATGTAAAGAACCAAGAAGGTCACATCTGTGATTCTTGCCACTCTGGTCCAGCAGAAACATCTCTGCATCTCGTTCTGATCTATAACTGAGTCTGGAGGGCTCTGCAGGTCTCTCACACCATCTATGAGAAGAAAAACAAAGCATGACCGTGGATCAATAATTATTGTTGTCAGTATCATCTCATATACAATTCTTCGATTGGGATAGCTGTGTAGATTCTTACCATCGCATCCAGTAGCAGCATCCGTATTTTCCACTGCTGATCTGCTCTCAGATCCTTTTGCCATCAGATAATTCACAATGATGGTCTCCAAAATGCTCATGCCAATTAGACAGAAAATCCCACTGCAGTAAACCCCTGTGAAGACAGCAAAATACATGCCTCTGAAAATACACCCCTGGTATTTTGTTGTTGATGTTCGAATTGTAAGACTTTGTGGGTGTGTCTTTTCATCTTACACTGTTAAAGTGAATGTAAGTGATTGTTGCAGTGGTGTAGTCTAGTTTTTTGTAGTAAGTATATTGTGATATACCAGCAGGACCTTCTAAAAAAGGTGTAACTTTAGTTTAGGAAAGCTGCTGTTAACAAATAGAATCACTGAAGGAAAGAGGAACAAGAACAGAAAAGAAAAGAGACTAGCAGAAACACAAGAACTACAACTGACCAGCCATTACACATTATTCCACATATTATTAATCAGTATGACTTTTTTTTTGTCATGCGTCTACAGAAGTTCTTATTGAGATGTTTTATTTAAAATGTTTGGTTTGATGTCACCATTATTGAGATCAGTGTTTACTTTAGTTGTGGTCTTAACCCTTCCTTGACTTTTTAACATCAGTTATGTTGATATTGCATTGACACACACACACACACAGCGCAAAACAGTAATAAATTGCAATTAATAATTACTGTGCCTGGGTTTTTACGTTACACTGTTTTGACCACTAGGGCTTACCGTGGAGATGGGTATCGGATTGTTTTGAAAGGCTCGACACAATACGGCACATTTGCTTCAACTTTTTCAGTGTTCCATGAAGCCTCGATCTGCCCACCCAACCCGACCTCACGACCAAGTTGTACGAATTTGACGAATGATTAAAAAGTGGCTAATTCGTAACAATTCATACGACCTCATTTGTACGAATTAGTACGATTTTGCTAAAACGTACATATTCTACGAATTGGCGAATTCGTATGAATTTGTATGAATGACCTACCCCTGACCCCGCCCATAAACCTACCCATTACGTGGGTTTAGACAAATCGTACAGGTTCGTACGAGTGAGGTCGTACGAATTAGTACAAATTAGACAATTTTTAATCATTCGTCGAATTCGTACGAATTGAGCTAGTGAGCTAGTGTTGGCCCACCACTAAGTTACAGCAGCAAAATAATAAATAATGATATAAAATCAAGGGTCAAGAGCCAAACTAAAGCAAAAACTGATCTCCATCATAAGTGACTGCAAACTTAAAAATTTTCAATAAAACATAAATCTACTGTATTCTCAACATGTAATTTTGTAGCCTGGGAAAACCCAGACGATGAGTAAGGGTCTTATCTAGGACCCGCCGAGTCATGACTTGAAAAAAGATTTGGTTTATTTTGATAAACGAGTTCGAACGGGAGAGTCACGAACGCGCATCACAGAACAGAGCAAGGCGAGCATTTGTGCTAAGACTTAAACTTTGTTATTTATTTATTTATTAAATGACCGATCGTTTCACTTGATAAGACCCTTATTCATCGTCTGGTGTCGTTTAAAGCCCTTTGAAGCTGCACTGAAACTCTCTTTTGGACCTTGAACCGTTTGGTTCCCATTGAAGTCCATTATATGGAGAAAATCCTGGAATGTCAAAAAACCTTAATTTCGTTTCAACTGAAGAAAGAATGACATGGATATCTTGGATGACATGGGGGTGAGTAAATTATCAGCAAAAGTTTTTTGAAAAGTGAACTACGCCCCACTATCCCCTACCCAAAGTGCACAGATGGTGTTGTATTTTTTTTAAGTAAGTTGACGTGCATACTCTTTTAACAACACAAATATGAAAGGATTTGCGAGTGTTCAAATATAAATCCCTAAATTCACCGATATATTTAAAGGTGGGGTAGGTAGAAATTTTCTTTAAAAAAAAAAAAGAGTCGCCCAGCCAATTGTTTCGTTCGTCCTGGTTGGAAATAATGAGCAGTGTTTATTGCAGCACTACAGATGTGGCACTAGTGTAAATTAAAACAGAAACAGAAGACCCCCCCCAAAAAATTTGAGACTATTATACTTTTATATTCAGAGTAATCTATTCAGACTAAAATTCTGAATGCGCTTGAAGTGTGTCTTTGACTCCTGTTAGTGACATTGATAGATATCTGCAAGAATGACATGTACTCATAAGTATACTGGGTATATCTATTAGTCCAAACCACTAGGGGGAGCTCTTTTCAAGGTCTGCTCAAGAATGCACGTAATATAGCAGTTAACGCAGAGACGAGCAGATAACACACCGAATTGAGATGCTCCATGAATGACTAATTGTATACTGTTAAATCTGTCTTGCAGGTAAGATTGCTTGTGTCTATTGTGGGTCAGGGTGGTCCATGAGCAGTTATGTTTAGTGTTTGGGTATTTAGGATTTGTGTTCGGTAGGTTTTGAGCATAAAAACTATTCTTATTACCCGTGATAAGAGCGTGATCAGAAATGACGGCAATGAAAGCTCGTATGTGAAACAATAATTGGTATTGTACAATAGAGATGGAAAGAAAGTATGCACAGTAATTTTATTCAGCGGTTGTGTGATACTGACGGGTAAAATAATACTTAAAGTGACGCGAGTTCAGTAGCGCACGTGGAGTTCGCGGGTGTCCGCCATTTTGAGCAAATTGTATGCAGCGGGGACATTAGAGTTAAGGGAAACTCAAACGAAGTGATTTGCTCATTAATAGTCTAAAAGGGTCGTGAAATGTGACATAAGAGAACATTAAAGTGTATTGTGTTATTTAGAGTAACAATTCATGCTGGGAAAGGAATGTATATACTTTGAAAAGTGTTTAACAGACAATTAAGGGGAAATGTATAGATTCAAATTAAGTTTAACAAGGGTTATTTGTTTTTTTGATATGGGGCAAGATAGATTGTACGTTCACATGTTTCATTTGCAAACTGTATGTTCAAGTGAATGTTAATTTAGGTTAGTGAGCAACAGGTAATGTTACAATGAGCAATTAGAAAATGTCATACTGGATTTAAGAATGCACGTAATATAGCAGTTAACGCAGAGACGAGCAGATAACACACCGAATTGAGATGCTCCATGAATGACTAATTGTATACTGTTAAATCTGTCTTGCAGGATTGCATGCAAAAAAAACCAATATTAAATGTGTTGCACCAGAAAAGACGTCTGATCCTTTCTAAATGTGTAACATATTTTGGCGAGCCCAGCCAGGAGAGGTAGAGCAGTGTGACAGAGACTACCTCTTCGTACAGAGACGAACTTAGCCATGGAGCACCTTCATGACCAAGTGAGCGCCGATCTCTGGCAGTTGGACGAAGATCATCTGCAGGAGGTTTGTCGTTACCTGAAATGTGATGTGTCCTCAGGTAAGCCCAGACGGTTGCTCATTAGGACAGTCGAAAGCATGTTGGATGAAATACAGGAGAAGGAGAGCGAGAGTGATGTCATTCAGCACTTCAAAGATTTACTCGCATTCATGAGTGAGGTGAGATTTGGTACCACTGACGTGGAGGTGACGGGAGAGAAACCAACTCATGTAAGAGGGCTGGAAGAAAAGTATCTTAGCCGCTCGCAGCGAGATGAGGGAAGTTATTGTAAGACTGAAAGGAGGATAGACAGTCGCAAGCCTTTTAACAGTAAAACAAGGTATGAGAAGAGTATTGAACCTTCTCAGAAACTGACCGAAGTGACTCTAAGAAGAGAATTCAAGATCTGGGGACAGATAGGAGAAAGTGGACAGAAAGAAAAACTGTCATACCCCAGTCTAATTCGTCAAATTGAAGTGGGATTAGAGAAGGGCCACTCTGAGACTGAGATAGTAGAGGCAGTGGTTAGGGCTGTCACCCCAGGCTTACCATTGAGAGATATGTTGGAGATTAAGCGTGGTCTTGCGCTCCAATCGTTACACACAATCTTAAAGGGCCATTACAAAGTTGACAGTACAACTGCTCTGTATCACCAGCTCATAAATGTATCCCAAGAACCCAAAGAGTCAGTTCAGAACTTCATCTTCAGGGCAATTGAATTGAAAGAGAAGCTGCTGTGGAAAGCTGAGGATGGTGATGACGACCGCTATAGCAGAGATATCATCCAGCGTAAATTTCTGCGTTCAATTGAAACCGGACTTACGAGTGACTCTCTGAAATTCCAGATACAGCCCTTACTCAATAACATTAGGACAACGGATGAGGAGCTGATTGAAGCGGTGAATGAGGCTGCTAAGCTGGAAGGCGAAAGACAAGAGAAACTGAAAAGGCTCCATGCAGGTAAACCTCCCCGCATACATGAGTTCCATACCGACCCACGATCTGAGTACGCACCTGCTATGGCTGCGCAGTCAGCAAAAGAGCCTGGTATGGCTATGGCGATCAGAACTGTGAAAGGAAGGGAATCTAAAGAATGTCAGAAGGTCAATAACGAAGTTCCAGACACTAAAAAGCTCATGGAGGAGCTGAGAGCTGAAATGAGACAGATGATTACAGCTGTAATGGAAGCAAATAATAAGACATCCTCCCGGTACAGAGAAGAACGACAGCGGGGCTGTAAGAAATGTAGGGAAGAGCAAGTAGGTGAAAACTGTCAACACTGCTTCAAATGTGGACAAACAGGCCATTTCTCACGTGGATGCAGAGTACAGAGCTCACAGTCGGGAAACGACCAAGGACTGCTGAGACGGGGCCATCAGTAGTCCTCCCAGAAGTGTCCCATTCCTCTGCATCTATCTTTCCCGGGGACCGCATACAAAGTAATCAACCATCTCAAGTGGCCATGTCAAACGCCCATGCATTTAAGTTAACCTCGGTGGAAGTAAATTCCAATCTCTGTGCTGTAAAGTATCTCCCACCCCAACATGAATCACAGCTCATTAAACTGATTGGAAAGCGCTGCTTGGTCAACTGCCGTCTGAATGGTCAGCTGATGGAGGCGCTGTGGGACACAGGGGCACAAGCTTGCATTGTAAATGATGCTTGGCGACAACAACACCTCCCTGATACTGTCATTCAGCCTCTGGAAGAGTTGTTGGGAGAGGCAACCCTGACTGGGCTGGCAGCGAACAACACAGAGATTCCATTCATTGGGTGGGTGGAGGTTAATTTCCAACTGGATGGAGGCACATTCCCAACACCACTGTTAAAAGTACCCATGCTGGTGTCCAGTGATCCAACAGTGGCGGAGGACCCAATTATTGGGTTCAATGTAATCGAAGAGGTTGTGAACAGGATCGAAGATGCCCCACAGGGAGAGAGGAAAACGCTACATACAATGAGCTCTGCATTTTCAATCACCCACAGCGAGGCGCACACACTGATGAAACTGATCCGGAGTAAGGAGCGAGATGTAACAGTGGGGTGGTGAAAATTGGGAGAAAGCATGTGTACTTGCCTGCGAATCAAGTGACCACTGTAATGGTCCGTGCTCACCTAGGGTCTCAGTATCAGGGCCAAGAACTACTCTTCTCACCCAGCGAGGTAAGCTCAGTTCAAGAGTTAGAATTAAGTGAAGTAGTTGTGAAGATTCCTGCAAGACACATCAAGTATATACCCATATCTATTGTCAATGCAGCAAAGCATAGCATCACTCTGCAGAGAAATCAAATTTGGGTCACTTACAGCCTGTGAAAACAGTGTATCCTGTGGCAGTCCACCCCACTGGACTTGAGAAACCCCTGGCAGAGAGAGTCCAAACTGGTGAGCCAGACTCTGAAAAGACCCCTGATGATTTAAGAGCCAAAACACTACCACCATCATGGGATCCCCCTGTGAATCTGGACCATCTACCAAAAGCTCAGGAGGAAGCTGTGAGAAAAGTACTGAGGGATGAGTGTCAAGCTTTTGCTTACAATGATGATGACATCGGTTGCATTCCATCATTAAAGATGCACATCACACTTCATGACACCAGGCCTGTGCAGAAAACTTATATGTCTGTCCCAAAGCCCTTGCATGATGAGGTCAAGGAGTACCTACAAGACTTGCTAAATAAAGGCTGGGTGGCTCCCTCCAGGTCTGCATATTCATCTCCAGTAGTCTGCGTGAGAAAAAAAGATGGCAGTCTGCGATTGTGCTGTGACTACCGGGAGCTAAACCAGAAGTCAGTCCCTGATCGCCACCCAATCCCTAAGATACAAGACATGCTGGATGCGTTAAGTGGAAGCACTTGGTTTACTGTTTTGGACCAGGGGAAGGCATACCACCAGGGCTTCCTGGATGAGGAGAGCCAGCCGCTATCAGCATTTATAACCCCGTGGGGGCTGTACCAGTGGATACGAATCCCATTTGGGCTGAGTTCGGCACCAGCTGAGTTCCAAAGAAGTATGGAAAGCTGCTTGTTAGGCCTTAGGGACACCATATGTCAACCCTACCTAGATGACAACTTGGTCCATAGCAGCAGTTTTGAAGATCATTTGGCCCATGTGCGGCTGGTGCTCCAGCGCTACAAAGAGCATGGTGTAAAGCTCACCCCAAAAAATGTGAGCTCTTCAAGCGCAAAGTGAGGTTCCTGGGGAAGATGGTGTCTGGTGAAGGTTATACGATGGACCCAGAGGAGATTGCGCCAGTTCAGGCCTTGAAGGAGAGGAGACCATCCACAGTGGGCGACGTACGGAAGATGTTAGGGTTCCTGTCTTACTACCGTTCTTATATCCCAAATTTTTCACGCATCGCCCAACCGCTGTACCAGCTATTAACGGCAAGAGAGAGCGGTTCAGGTGAATCAGGAAGGGTCTCAAGGAAAGCAAAACCCACCGGTCGAGGAAAGAAAGTAATCTAACATCACGGACACCCATTGAGTGGACACAAACCCATCAGGCGACACTGAGCAACCTGATTGATCACCTTGCAAAACCTCCAATCCTGGGTTTCCCAGATTTCACCCAGCCCTTTGTGCTACACTGCGATGCATCCCAGGAAGGATTGGGTGCGATACTGTATCAACGTCAGAATGGAAAGATGGTAGTGATAGCTTATGGGTCCAGAACACTAAGTGTCCCAGAGAAAAATTACCACATGCATTCTGGTAAGCTGGAATTTCTGGCGTTGAAATGGGCTGTTTGTGAGCGGTTCCGCCATTACTTGTACTATGCCCCGTCGTTTGTTGTCTACACGGATAACAATCCTCTGACCTATGTCCTCACCACCGCCAAACTGAATGCCACCGGGCACCGCTGGGTCGCAGAGCTTGCCGACTTTAACTTTTCCATAAAATACCGGCCAGGAAAAAAGAATGCAGATGCTGATGGTCTGTCACGCATGCCGTTGGACATCGACAAGTTTATGGAACAATGCACAGAACAAATGCAACCAGAAGTCCTTCAAGCTTCAGTGGAAGGAGTGGTAGTGGAGTGTGAAAATCCTTCACAAGGAACTGGGTACATTCACTTAAATGCCTTGAGTCTAGTGAGAGAGAGAGACCAAGGTGACCTGGGTCCACCACTGACCCCAGCCCAGATTCGAGAAGCTCAGGAGAATGACAGTATTATTGGGAAAGTCCTGAAGTTCAAGGAGAAAGATCAACGACCAGGTAGAGAGGCAGTAAAAGCGGAACATCCTGAGGTGGCGATCCTGTTAAAACAATGGGGTAAACTCTGTGTGGGTAAAGATGGAGTACTATATAGGAAAACCAGGAAAAGAGAACAGTTGCTCCTACCGAAATCTTACCATTCCCTGATCCTAAATGAGCTACACCAAAAGATGGGTCATCTGGGTGTGGAGAGAACCCTCTGCCTTATCCGAGAGCGCTTTTACTGGCCAAGAATGCAGAGAGATGTGGAGCACTTTGTCACCAAAGTATGCGAGTGTCTGAAAAAGAAAAAGCCAGTCAGAGAAACTCGAGCACCGTTAACCCCGATTCACACCACACATCCATTTGAAATGGTCTCAATCGACTTTCTTCATTTGGAGACCTGCAAGCAAGGTTTCGAATACATTCTTGTGGTGATGGATCACTTTACTAGATTTGCGCAGGCGTACGCAACCAGGGATAAATCCGCGAAGACGGTTGCAGAGAAACTTTTTAACGACTTTGCTTTAAAGTTTGGTTTCCCCTGTAAAATTCATCATGACTTGGGCAAAGAATTTGACAACAAATTGATGAAGAAACTGAAAGAACTCTGTGGAATTTGCGGATCACACACAACACCCTACCATCCACAAGGCAATGGACAAGTGGAGCGATTCAATCGCACTCTATTGTCCATGCTCCGTACACTTGCGGATGAGGAGAAAGTAGACTGGAAGAATTCCTTGGCTAAAGTGGTTCATGCCTACAATTGCACGAGAAGTGAAGCAACAGGGTTTGCGCCGTACTATTTATTGTATGGAAGATCCCCTCGCTTACCGATTGACATTCTTTTCAACCTGAAGACAGATGAAGTGTGTGGCACTTACCAGGACTATGTGTCTCGTTGGAAGGAAAGGATGGGAGAGGCATATCAAATTGCCGAAAAGACCGCTTCACAAGCAGCAGCCCGTGGGAAAAGTTACTACGATCAGAAGGCTCAAGGGAGAGATCTTCAGCCTGGTGACCGGGTCCTGATCCGCAATTTGACTCCTAGGGGGGGCCCTGGGAAGATACGTTCATACTGGGAAGATCAGGTATACGTGGTTAAGGAAAGGAAACACGCTGAAAGTCCGGTGTATGAGGTGAGACCTGAAAGCAAGAAGGGAAAAAGCCGTGTCATCCATAGGAATCTTCTCTTACCGTGTGACTTCCTGCCGCTGGAAAGGGAAAAATCTGATCGACTCCGCTCACAGAACACTCGAAATATGGATAAAGAGAGTAAGAGTGACAGAGACAAAAAGAGTCAGATTCCAGTAAACGCTGAAAGTGATTCAGAGGAGGAGTATGTTCTTACGGGTCAGTGGCATAAGGGGAATTGTTTGCCTCTTAACCCAAGAGCACTGCCCTTCAAGCCTCGAGATGAAACCCTTCAGAGCGAAGAGGATTTGCCCCTTCAGAGCGAAGAGGATTTGCCCCTTCAGAGCGAAGAGGATTTGCCCCTTCAGAGCGAAGAGGATTTGCCCCTTCCAAGTTGTTCTGTAGAAGGGGACTTGCCCCTAAACCTTGAGGAAAATGTTCCCTGCTCAAGTCATGGAGACATTGACAGTGACAATGGTGTAAATGACAGTGAGTGTGAGATGGACTCTCCAAAACCCCTGAGACTTTATCCAAAGCGACAGAGACAGAAATCAGTGGTATTCACGTATGATACCTTAGGCCAACCTTCTTTGGTCCAAAGGGACTGCTCGGTAGAAGTAAAGCAGTCGCCGGCACCAAGCGGTCATTTCTGGAGACCCTGGAGCATAGTTGAGAGTTGTTGACTCCTGATGAGAAATGGTTAAATTTGTTTCAAGTTATTTTGAAATGTCAGGAGACATTTGGTTTTGTGGGGGAGAGTGTGGCACTAGTGTAAATTAAAACAGAAACAGAAGACCCCCCCCAAAAAATTTGAGACTATTATACTTTTATATTCAGAGTAATCTATTCAGACTAAAATTCTGAATGCGCTTGAAGTGTGTCTTTGACTCCTGTTAGTGACATTGATAGATATCTGCAAGAATGACATGTACTCATAAGTATACTGGGTATATCTATTAGTCCAAACCACTAGGGGGAGCTCTTTTCAAGGTCTGCTCAAGAATGCATGTAATATAGCAGTTAACGCAGAGACGAGCAGATAACACACCGAATTGAGATGCTCCATGAATGACTAATTGTATACTGTTAAATCTGTCTTGCAGGTAAGATTGCTTGTGTCTATTGTGGGTCGGGGTGGTCCATGAGCAGTTATGTTTAGTGTTTGGGTATTTAGGATTTGTGTTCGGTAGGTTTTGAGCATGAAAACTATTCTTATTACCCGTGATAAGAGCGTGATCAGAAATGACGGCAATGAGAGCTCGTATGTGAAACAATAATTGGTATTGTACAATAGAGATGGAAAGAAAGTATGCACAGTAATTTTATTCAGCGGTTGTGTGATACTGACGGGTAAAATAATACTTAAAGTGACGCGAGTTCAGTAGCGCACATGGAGTTCGCGGGTGTCCGCCATTTTGAGCAAATTGTATGCAGCGGGGACATTAGAGTTAAGGGAAACTCAAACGAAGTGATTTGCTCATTAATAGTCTAAAAGGGTCGTGAAATGTGACATAAGAGAACATTAAAGTGTATTGTGTTATTTAGAGTAACAAGTCATGCTGGGAAAGGGAATGTATATACTTTGGAAAGTGTTTAACAGACAATTAAGGGGAAATGTATAGATTCAAATTAAGTTTAACAAGGGTTATTTGTTATTTTTGACATGGGGCAAGATAGACTGTACGTTCACATGTTTCATTTGCAAACTGTATGTTCAAGTGAATGTTAATTTAGGTTAGTGAGCAACAGGTAATGTTACAATGGGCAATTAGAAAATGTCATACTGGATTTGAGAATGTGTAATATAGCAGTTAACGCAGAGACGAGCAGATAACACACCGAATTGAGATGCTCCATGAATGACTAATTGTATACTGTTAAATCTGTCTTGCAGGATTGCATGCAAAAAGCCCCAATATTAAATGTGTTGCACCAGAAAAGACGTCTGATCCTTTCTAAATGTGTAACACAGACACTCGATTTGTATACTTTCTTTTTCAGAGTACTTACATTTTAATTATGTATTGGTATCAGGGCCTGAAGTAAATTTTTTCGGCCACCGGCCACTGTGGCAGGTGGATTTAAAAATTCACCCGCCACAGAGACTTTTTACCAGCCATTTTTTTTTTGCCTCATAAACGTAAAAAAAAAAAAAAAAAAAAAAAAAAAAAAACCCGGGAATTTCACAATATTGTTCTTTAACTTGTAAGAACACACATTTTAGTGCTGTCAAGTAATAATAACTCTAATAACATACATAAAAAAAAAATATTTTTATTCATTGATTTTGACAGACACACACACACACACAACATATATAGTATATACTCAACAGATAGACCTACCGCAGCTCGTAAACAAATCACACGCGGCTGTGTTGATGGCGGATTTAGTCACGTACAGGTCTTACTCTTAACAGCTTTTAGTTACAGCGTTCAGGAACGGTTAAATATGAACTAAATTAATAATGTTATTACTGATAAAATTACCGGGTACCGGACATTTTCTCACCGGTTCCCAACTCCCAACATGCACAGTTGCACACGCACACACATCTGTGCAACTGTCATTGTACTGTAACCTACAACAGCGACGCGTTACATTATCTCATCCCATCTCATCAACAGTTTAATACTCGCACACGTAGTCAGAAAAAGAGCCTCATCTTCTTTCTGATCGCATGAACGTTACGAAACAACAGTCGCTGTCATAAATCAGCCGCTCACGAACCTTGCCATTGCCGCCGATTGTTCACTTTGTATTAAAATGTCTTCTTTACTTTTCTTTTTCTCATCCCCATCTTTTTGTTGGCTGTTTGTTTTGTTTCAGCTGGCCTCTTTACCCCAGTAATGTGCCGCCACATTTTAGCTAAAGTCCACCGCAATAGCGGACTTCGTTGAAATGTAAAAATCCTAATGAATCACTCAATTCTCATTGGCTACCCGCCAATGTGGCAGGTAGATTGACAGTGTTACCCGCCAATAGCAAAATTCACCCGCATTTGGCAGGTGGTCGGGTGTTAATTTCAGGCCCTGATTGGTATACATAGACTGTTTAAACAAATTTGGGGAAAAGATTTTTATAAGATTTCTACCTACCCCACCTTTAATTCATTATGAGAATCCTGTTGTTTTAATGCATATTTCATAAGATGTGTTATCTTGACTTGAGCTTCAGTTATAGGATTGCATTATTAAAAAGATGACAATCATGTCAATGTTAGACTCACCAATCAGAGGGATTTTATCAGCTGTAGAGGGCAGTGTGTCACTAAGAATCAGCAGAAACACAGAAATAGACAGCAGTAAAGTCACTTTAAAGCTCAGCTTGTCTGATCCACTTGAGTCAATGAAGAAGGAGGCCACATCCAGCACAAGGAAGAAACATACTGGTAGGATAATGTTGGTGAAATACAGTAGAGGTCTCCTTTTAATTGTGATCTGCCATGAAGAGAAAACACATCAAAATGCACCAATCAAATAAAAAAAGGAAAGTTGACATTTTTACTGCAATCATGAGATTGACTGCACATTAAAAAAACAAATTCTCTGAATAATTTAGAAGTTACACTGTATGTGCAAAACCTTATGCTGATAACCCACATAGCCATATTTTGACGTCCCATATCAGGCCCACATCTGGTACATGTGGAATACTGATCTGGCCCACAGCGTAGAATGACGGTCCTTGGGTAACTTACTGCTGTTTGCCAGATCTGGACCACAACCCAGCTAACAGAATTTTGTTATAAGAACATTCTCTAGATATTCAGTGTTGGTTCTGGGAACGTGAAAAATGTCCAGTTTTCTTGATGTTAGAGGAACGTGTTTTAAAAGGCATAATGTTCCTCAAACATTCATTAAACGTTATTTTCGATTAAAAATTCAACATGACAGTAATGTTGATTTCTAACATTCCAAAAACATAAAATGTCCAGTTTTCTGAATGTTACTACACAGCAAAAACTCAAGAGTGTTAAAGACTCAAGAGTGTTAAAGTGTTAAAACTTGAGTGTTAAATAAACACTGAAGAGTGTTAAAGTTAATGTGCTATTTAAGTTATTGATTGAGTGATGACTGAGCATTATTGAAGACACCTGATGATAACAAGCAGAATCACTGAAGAAGAAAACTCAAATTTTAGTCAACATTATGTCGATCAGTGTTTGGTTTAGTTGGGCAGTTGACCTTTACATGTTTAACTTTAGGTTTTGTTTGGCTGCTGTACTTGAGTTATGACAGCCAGATGAACAAAGTGAAAAAGTAATCTCATGGTGTTGGTTTTGTTATAACATAATTGTTATTTCACAATCATATGATCTGAATCACTGAACTCAAGTAGTCCTAATCTCTGATTTGAATGTATATTAGTCATTACAGAATCAAAGTGATTTAACTGTAAAAGTTCCTGGTTGTTCAATATAAAGTTAATGATTTATCAAAAGTTGTTCTGATAAAAAAAAAAAAAAAAAAAACATTTTCTCAGGCACACATAGACACATAGATTCAATGTATGAATCTCCACAATGGTGACAAAAAGAATATTCGATTAGGACAAGAAGATCCGTAAGACAATTCAGATCATAATTTATTCATACCGCAATGTATGATGAGAGCTATGAATGAGTTTTGATTGGTGGCACCCAGAACGCACTGCAACATGCTTTATTATTGTCACCATTGTTGAGAATCACAGGCTGATTATTGATATCTGTGTGTCCAAACAAAATTCCATTTTCAGAACAACTTTAAATAAATATTTTGGATTATATTGAAAAATCAGGATTGTATGCTGTTAAATCACTTTGATTCTGTAATGACTAATACACATTCTTATCAGAGATTAGTACTACTTGAGTTCAGTGATTCAGATCATATGATTGTGAAATTATGATTATGTTATAACATAACCAACACCATTAGATCACTTTTTCTCTTTGTTCATCATGTCATAACTCATGTATGGCAGCCAAACAAAATCTAAAGTTAAACATGTAAAGGTCAACTGCCCAACTAAACCAAACACTGATCTCCATAATGTTGACTAAAATTTGAGTTTTCTTCTTCAGTGATTCTGCTTGTTATCATCAGGTGTCTTCAATAATGCTCAATCATCATTCAATCAATAACTTAAATAGCACATTAACTTTAACACTCTTCAGTGTTTAACACTGAAATTTTAACACTTTAACACTCATGAGTCTTTAACACTCTTGAGTTTTTGCTGTGTAGTAACATTCAGGAAACTGGACATTTTTATGTTCTTGGGATGTTAGAAATCAACATTACTATCATGTTGAATTTTTAATTGAAAATTACGTTTAAAGAATGTTTGAGGAACATTATACACAGCAAATTTCAGGAGTTGAAAAATCATGAGTTAGGCAAAAAAGTGTGAAAGAGTTAATTTTTTGGAGTTATTTTTTAAACTCTGACTACGGTTTGTGTTATTGGATACTCCCCGGCTGTGTTGTATTTTGGAGTTCATTCATTGGTGTTCAGGAGCGTGTTTTAACACTACACCTGGAGTTATTTTTGAGAAGTGCGCCACGACACGACCCTGCCGCTGCACAAAGGAATAATGGACTTACGCTTCGTCGTGAGGTAGGTAAAAGTGTAACTTATATAAAACTATTTAAAAAATATATTTTCTGACAAACACGTTTGGTCATCGCGTAGCTGTTACGTTACAGGCTAGTTACTGTTTACTAACGTCAACGACCATGACAAACTTGCTGTTGAACGCATGTTTAAATTACTTGTTTCAAATTTTGAAATGGCTATTTGCGTGGGTTTTTTGTCGATGTAAACGAGTTAACATTAGCTTACCGTCTTTCCATTCACCGTGTTTCTGAAAATGAGTGTTTTGCCGTGAAATTGATGCATCAATGCATTACAGGCAATTGAATTGTAACAGCTATGTAACGTTAGGCTATATTAGTGGTGACCCACGATGTGCGTGATTTTCAGCTTATATATTTTTGCATTCTCAATGAATGGTGCTAGATTATATTATTCCTCATGCTGTTGTTTTTGTGATCTTCAGACGACTGTCCTGCAGCAAGCGGTTGAAGGTTACTCCTCCTCAAGTCTGAACCAAATGGATTTGCTCAAATAAAGGCAGTAAATCAAGAGTATGGTGTCCAGTGTAGTAATTTCCACACAAAACATTATATTGTGTTAAATAAATGTTAACTCTAAGAAGTGTTAAACTAAACTGGTAACACTGGTAATGAGTTCATATAATTAATTTTAGAGTTACATTTACTCTCTGTAGGATTAGTATTTTAACTCCATTTTAACTCTGAAAAAAGTGTTAAAAATTCAACTCCAAGAGCAGAGTTATTTTAACTCTGCGGTGGAGTCTAATTGATGGTCTCACATGTACACTCAGATTGAGTTGATTTTAACTAACAGGGAGTTTATTCCAAAAACCAGAATTTGCTGTGTACCTTTTAAAACGCGTTCCTCTAACGCAGGGGTGTCAATTCAAACATACGGCCCGCGGGAACCGGAACCGGCCCGCCAGGGGGTTCAGTCCGGCCCGGGGATAAATCTGCAATATGAGAAAAAAAAAAACAAAAAAAAAACAACCTGAGCTTCAGTAATTGGCCTGTAAGTGGCATTTGGTTCTATCGTTTTACACGCGTTTCTGTTGCCTGGCACCCTCATCGGCAAAATGTCTTTGTTAAAAAAGAGAAAAGTAGACACAGAGTGTCGGATCTTTCAAGAAAAATGTACCTCTTCCTATATGTTCACGGAGGTGAATAGGAAACCGTTTGCCTTGTTTGCATGCAGCAAGTTTCGGTGCTTAAGGAATATAATATTCGGCGCCACTATGAAACTCAGCATGGCGAAAAATACAACAGCTTGCACGGAGAACTGAGACGACAGAAGGTAAATGAAATGTCGGTGAGTCTGAGGAAACAGCAATCTGTTTTCACCCGGAGCTGAGAGGCCAGTGATGCGGCCGTGAAAGCCAGCTACCTAATTGCTAGCAAAATAGCATTAGCATCAAAGCCGTACTGTGAGGGTGAGTTCGTCAAAACTTGCATGCTGAAGGCTGCCGAAATTGTTTGTCCTGAGAAGCGACAAGCTTTTGCCAATATTAGCTTGACGAGAAATACCGTGGCAGACAGGATTTCGGAACTATCGGCAGATTTGGACAGCCAACTGAAACGCAAAGTGGAGTCATTTCTGGCATTTTCTGTTGCAATTGATGAAAGTACTGATATTACGGATGTCGCTCAACTGGCCATATTCATTCGTGGTGTTGACGAGACTTTGACTGTCACTGAGGAGTTTCTTGAGTTGGTGCCTATGACCGACACCACAACAGCTGAAGACATTTTCCGCTCCGTCGTTGGAGCGCTGGACAGAGTCGGGGCGGACTGGTCCCGTGCCGTAAGCCTGGCTACAGATGGTCAGCATACGTGCATTCAAGTTAAAGCTCACGTTACGGGAGACGCAGCTGGCAAGCGGTGACCCTGCTCATTTCCCCTGTCTAAGAGATGTGTGCGCAGCAAGCGTTAATCCTGACATGAGACAGTACAAAGACACGATTTCAGGGTTGCTGAAGGAGTCTGAGAAACGATATCAGGTCTTTAGCGAACTCGAGACAGAATTCGCAGTTTTTCGCTCACCATTCACAGTCAGAGCTTCTGATGTGCCTGTTGACATGCAACTTGAAATAATTGATTTGCAGTGTAATGTAGAATTGAAGGACAAATTTGCCTCTGTGGGCTTGGACACATTTTATCAGTATCTCCTGCCAGGCTATCCTAAATTAACAGCACTGGCTGCAAAAATGTTGTGCATGTTTGGGACTACCTACCTGTGTGAGCAAGTGTTCTCAGTAATGAACATTAATAAAACGAAGCTGCGCTCAAAGCTCACACATAAGCACTTAAATGAGATTCTGAAATTGGCTGCTACTCAGGATATAATGCCTGATATTGATGCACTTGTGCAGGCTAAAAGATGCCAAGTTTCAGGGACAAACACAGAGCAAGATTAAATCCTATGGAATGCTGCAAATAAACATGTGAAATTAATATTTGCTGTAGTAATTGTTGTAGTCAGTGCTAGTCAGCAACAAATTTACTACAAAAGGCTTTTGTAGAGTAAAATATTATTTCTTATGCATACCATATGTATGTGAGTTTTTTTTATAACATGTTATGCATTAACAAGGCATTTAATTTTCTTTTTAATCAATTTTCTGTTTTAAACAGTTGCCACTTAATGGATTAGTTCACTTTTGAAAAAACTTTAGCTGATAATTTACTCACCCCCATGTCATCCAAGATGTCCATGTCTTTCTTTCCTCAGTCGAAAAGAAATTTAGGTTTTTGATGAAAACATTCCAGGATTTTTCTCCATATAATGGACTTCAATGGGAACCGGATGGTTCAAGGTCCAAAAGATAGTGTTAATAACAGTTACAGATGCAGCTTCAAATGTCTTTAAACGACACCAGACGATGAATAAGGGTCTTATCATGCGAAACGATCGGTTATTTCAAAGCTCATTCCAAAAATGTAACTTTTCTAAGGACAAATGCTAGCCTTGCTCTATTCTGTGAGGCGCGTTTGCAACGTCACGTATTACGTAATTACGTTCAAAAGGTCACGGGCGACGTAGCCAGAAGTACAGAGTCAGAGTGTTTACAAGTTGAACGCATAGGTTGAACGTGCAAACTAACTCAAACGCCGTTTACAAAAAAGGAATTAAACGGTAAAACAACGATGTCGGACGATTTTGATTCTGTACTTCCGGCTACGTCGCCCGTGACCTTTTGAACGTAATTACGTATTACGTGACGTTGCAAACGCGCCTCACAGAATAGAGCAAGGCTAGCATTTGTCTTTAGAAAAGTTACATTTTTGGAATAAGCATTGAAATAACCGATCGTTTCGCATGATAAGACCCTTATTCATCGTCTGGTGTCGTTTAAAGACATTTGAAGCTGCATCTGAAACTGTTATTAACACTATCTTTTGGACCTTGAACCATCCGGTTCCCATTGAAGTCCATTATATGGAGAAAAATCCTGGAATGTTTTCATCAAAAACCTACATTTCTTTTCGACTGAGGAAAGAAAGACATGGACATCTTGGATGACATGGGGGTGAGTAAATTATCAGTAAAAGTTTTTTCAAAAGTGAACTACTCCTTTAAGATTTTAAGTGTGTGGAGTCAATTCATGTGTTCAGAATTGCTTCCCAGAATTGGAAAATGCATTTTAAATAATTTCTATATTTTGATGTGTTTGATTTGTTAACATGCAGGACAGTGTTTTTAAGTCCACAAAACTGTGTCACTAAATGTTTTGCGACATTGTACTGTGAGATTTTATACATAATGCACTTTAATAAATGTTAGTTAAACTAAGTAATAGTGTTGTTGAAATTGCACATATTTTTCTTAAAAACTCTTAGGTTGTTCATAATATATTTTGTAGAAGAACAATTCATTTAATATAAAGATTTTTATAATTTACTACTTTGCACCAAAAAAGAGGACTTATTGTTAGTTACGTAATTTTGCTATGAGTTTACTGGTCTGGCCCCCTTGAGATCAGATTAAGCTGTATGCGGCCCCCAGACCAAAATGAGTTTGACACCCCTGCCTAACGTCAAGAAAACTGGACATTTTTCATGTTCCCAGAGCCAACACTGAATATTTAGAGAACGTTCGTATAACAAAATTCTGTTAGCTGGGCTTAAGCCTGTTAACAAGCAGAATCACTGAAGAAAAAAAAAGATGATGTGCTGAATGTGAAGAGCCATGTCTCTGGAACCAATTTATAGGTGATTTGTAGGCTAATGATCATAAATATGTCTGAAAAAATAACAAGGCATTTTAATTGTTTATTAATAAATTAGTGTAGCCCTATGGGAATTTGAAGCGACTAGGAGGCGCTACATTAGTGTTTTCTAAATCAGTGTCGGCTAAAAACATATCTCCATCTCCCCTATAAAGTGGATGTGCCTTTAGAGAGAAATGCAACTTTCATACGGATTACAATCAGACGGTATTTGCTTTCGATTCGAATTTGTTCGTTTAAAAGCGGACATTTCAAGCTTATAGGTAGGCTTGTTTGTGTTCATTAATGATGAAATTTCATTAATCATGAAAGCACACCTGATTGTTTTCTTTTATTTTACAAAAGCACAACGTTTTCTTGATATTGTGAGTTTACACAAACAAAATAATTTTTCTGTATGACCAGAAATGATAGAGTATTTGAAGTTGTTTCCACTGTTGATAGGAAAATGCAAGTGTCCACGCCCACGACCTCCGTGCCATGCAGTGCACACTTCTACACACTTGGATATGCATAAAAATCTAATGTTTATTTGTGATAATCTTGGCTCTGTATTATTATTGTCTTATTATTATTGTATTATTAACTTGTATAATGACTGACATTTGACGAATTGCTATGTTCTTGTTGTTGTTGTTTTGTTTGTTTTTTTTTTTTTTGGGGGGGGGGGGGGATAAAAGCATCTTCAAAATATGTATCCTAAATAGCCTAAAAATGGCTTTATCACTATAAATGAGTTGACTGAATACAGTAATATGTTTGCCATAAAACAATTTATGAATGGTTTATTTTTATATAACCTATTCTTGTGTTTGTGTTATATTTTCTTTTTATATGTGAAAACTTTTCTTGCTTATTCTATTATACTGAGCTTTTCCTCCCCCCAAAAATGACTGGTTATGACCAATGACCAAAAATTATGTTAATGCTGTTTTTTTATATAAAAAATTAAGAAATTATCCTTTTAAAAAATGAACACAAGCTAAACACGAGTCATGGTTGAATCGTACGGCACAGACTATTTCCAGGGGAAGAACTACAAATCCGTGGGTACAGATTGCAGAAACTGAAAGCACAATTTGTTAAATTGAGCCATCAAGTTAATAATTCCCCAGGCACCTAATACATCAAACAGCACTAGAAAATTAGTTATGAAGAAATTTTAAATTCACCATTCTCTGAAAAATAATGATTAATGGCTTTACATTGGCACATACAGCCATCAAGAATCAGCCAATGAATCTCAACAAGGTTGACAATCAACAAAAAAGATAACATCAAATCTCTGAACATCACAAAACACACTACTTAAAGTCAACACAAAACCAACAGCAAAATTAAAAGCAAAAAGTACACATTAAAGAAAATGACCAGACCTGTCAGCTGCAAACTTTATTAATCCTGCAATGCATGCTGGGAGTCATGGCTGAATTTTTTTTTTTTTTTACTATGCTGGTACCCAATATGCATTGCTTATGATTGTCCCCATTGTTGAGATTCATACACCAATTCTTGATGATAATATAAGGGATCAGTGACACTTGATAATTGTGACTATTCACAAGCAGCATTTGTCATCAGATCCTGAGTGAGAATAGGGTGTGATTTTGAACACAGCCTCTGCTAATTCATAGTATATTCCTGTAGGCTACTTAAAAGTGTGCTTGTGCTCTATACCTGATATATCAGCTGATCCATGTCATATTTATACCACGCATTGATGGTTTCAGCTCTAGAGATATTTATGTCGAGGAGCTCCCACTCTCCCTGGGCATCAAAGGCGTCCCTGGAGTCCTCTGTAACGGTGGGTGCATTTTTGAGTGGATATATTAGAAGATTTGTTTCTTTGGGAACAAACATAAACATTGTATTATTTATTATGAAGTGAAATGATTCAAAATAATTTATGTTTCATTAATTTATGTGTTTGGCCTGATTCATGGTTTTCAGATGTACTTGTATGCGTTGGAGACTGAAGTGTTATACTGCATTTTTGGAGGTCGAAGGGAAACCTGAAGAGATCCATCCTACAGGCTGTGGTTAGAGCTAAAACATCTGTTGTGACTAAAAAGCCCCATTTTTGCACCTGCACATATGGTGACTCCTTTGTTCCAAACTCTGTCTTGATGCTAGATGGATAAAAAAAAAAAGTTTATACTTATGGAATATTAAAGACAAGATTACTTAAAATAAAACCAAACCTGCATGCTACTGAAGGTTGGTAATGTGATTAAAAAGACCCCAAAAGGTCATTGTGATGTTCATCTGGAATAACTAGAGAAGTATGATTAACTCTTCAGAACCTGAAGCTAAAATAGGGGGTTTTCACATATTTAGATTTTAGAAAAAAATTCTAAAACAATATGCTATCTTCATGTGCAAGGTATCAACTTTTTCAGAAAAAGATTAAGTTTCAGCAAATTACAGTTATTGACCATTATTGTGTGACGTGAGTTTATAAATAGAATTTAAATAGAGAAAAATAAACAAGAATACATTTTCAAATTTGTAATATAAATTAAAAAAAAAAAATCCCACAGTAAAATCGCAGGCGTTAAATTAACACTGCTCAGTGTTTATATGAGTCCATACTCAGGCCCTGTTTACACGAGAACGCTTGCGGGTGAAAACGTAAAAATATTTTATTGGATGGGCCTTTGTTTACACGGCGACGGCGTGTTTGGGGCTTAAAAATGCAAAAAAAGCGGACTTGGTGTTGTAATATGCACTCCTAGCCGCCTGAAGTGCATACTACATTGAATTTCACACACTTTTGCGTCACCATTTGCATGTCTAAACGTTATTCTGCGTTTGGACGAGCGGTTTTGGTGGGAAATCCGTGTGAAAATGGTGATGCAAAAGAGTGTGAAATTCAAAGGAGTATGCACTTCAGGCGGCTAGGTGGCAACGTGAAGCGCTGCCACACAACAACACCAAGTCCACGCGCCTGCGTACAACCTTCACTGTCAAGCAGACTTTTGCATTTTTACTGTTTACGCGGGAACGCGACGGTGGAGCGTTTTTAAGATTTCCACTCTGGAGGGTGGTTTCACTTTTTTTGCATTTTTAAGCCCCAAAAACGCCGTCGCCGTGTAAACGAAAGGCACATCCGATAAAATATTTTTACGTTTTCACCCGCGAGTGTTCTCGTGTAAACAAGGCCTGAGCAGTGGTAATTTAATACCGGGGACTGTGCTGAGTAGTATTTTATACATAGACCAGATTTTATCACATGCAAAATTTAAATTTGCACAATTTAATTTAAATGTGAACACAACCTCTGAAATGCTATTATTTATAATATGTAAGGATTTTGGCCAGGCGAATCAAATCCCCCCCCCACCCCCAGGGGTTTTCTGAAACACACACACACACACACACACACACACACACACACACACACACACACACACACACACACACACACACACAAGCCCTTCCCTTCCCCCATGTGTGGAATGTCTCTGAACAAAGAGAAGGACTTTTGGTGTTTAAAGACATTCAACTAAATGTTTTCAATGGTTTTTATGTATATGTGTCTTCCCCGTGTCACAGTGAAATAACTTTGTTTGGTCACAGCGTAAATAGAAATTAGAAATATCCTCTTCATGCATTTTAAACATACGTGTATATTCCTTTGATATAACATAATGTTCCTTGATATCTCTAGAATGCTTATTGAATGAAACACTCGAAAATGCATAGAGATGTAAAGTAAAGTGTATTTTTGATTTGTTTTACTGCCAATGAAGATCAAATTGTTTACTATAAAACCCTCATTGAACACACCCCCTTCCACGGTGAGCGCTCGCTGAGGAACGGACAATAAACCAAGAGTTCCCGTGAGCTACGTCCATCTCCCCGATTGGCTCAAGCCAACAGGAAAGGGATGGATTCCGCCAAGGGGATAAAGGAGTGCGCAGGGTCCGCCTCTTCCCTTCTTCGTCTGACCCCCCTCAGAGAAACATGTAATGCTTTCGAGATCTCCTCACGGAGATCTGATCCGACCATGGATCTTTTCTTTTGTTCGTCTAAAAGTCTCGTCTTTTCTTGAAATGGACTACAAAGTTCGTCTCACAGGAAAGGAAGTGGACTTTGCTGAACTATTTCCTCGGGTAACGTCACCTCAAAGACTTTAAGCCTCTCAAACACTCGCGCTAAATGCCAATGAAAGCCACGTGACTCCCCACGGAACAAAGCAGCCATGAACGAGCCGGGACGGGCCGCGCAAACACGCCGCGGCCGCGCTTCACGTGACGCACGCGCGCAGGACAGGCGCACCTCCAGTCGACACGTGGCCCGAACGGGCCGAGCAACCAGCCCGCGACTCACACAGACCAAATGTGCCCTGCAAGTATACCTTCTTTTAGAGCTTCTAAGAAGCATTTAGAAAGTGTATTCGTGGTGTTCAGAAAGGTTAACTGACTGTTTTGGGGAACGTAACACACTCTCTCTCACTTGCTCTACAACTCACTCTATCTCACTCTCTCTCTCTCTCTCTCTCTCTCTCTCTGTGCGCATGCGTGAGCGTCTGAGCTGAACGAGTGTGGAGTGCGAGAGCGCTGGCCTGCGGGCTGTGTGAGTTTTCTAACTTTTCTTCTTTCTTTGGCAAAGTTGTTGGTGTATTTGTGGAGGTTTTTTTGGAATCAGGGAGAGTAGGTCGCTGTTGCTCAGCGTGTGCTGTCCGAAATGGCAGCAGCATCGGAGAGCGTACAGTTTGACAAGCTAACGCGGAGGAATGGCATTAAAATCACGCCCGCGGAACGCTGTTCTATAGAAGACTGCAGCATAGCAGTTGCTCAAGTTGTGGGGTATAAGAGTATTTTGTCAGCATCTAGGATGAACAGTGCATTTGTTTTTTTCCTAGATGACGTGAACAAAGTAAATGAAATAGTCGCGAGTGGAATTGTGTTGAATGAGTCGTACACACCAGTGATGCCTTTGATGCAACCGGCGAAAAAGATTTTGTTGTCGAATGTTCCACCTTTTATAAAGGACGAAGTGATCCAAAGGGAATTGGTCAGGCACGGAAAAATTGTTTCACAGTTTAAAAAAATCGCATTAAATTGCAAATCGGCACAGTTGAAGCATGTTGTTTCTTTCCGGCGGCAGGTGTACATGATTCTGAACAATGAGAGTGCGGAGCTGAATCTCGCGATGAAGTTTAGAATTGATGATTTTGACTATGTCATTTACGCTACATCAGAGACAATGAAATGTTTTAAATGTGGACAAGGAGGACATCTTGCGCGTTCGTGTCCTGAGAATGTGGAACATGATCCAGGACAGAATAACATTGAAAGTGAGGGACAGAAAGATAATGTGGAGGATGAAAATCAGGAAAAAGGTGGAGAAGTGCTAGAGAATGGTGAACAAACTAATCAAACAAAAATTGTAAGCAGGAGTAATGAGGAAACAGTAGGAGAAAGGGAGTTTGAAAGAGCAAATGATGCTGCTGGCCCTGTAGATGTCTCAAGAGATATTGATATGACGGAGGATGACAGTCTGTTTAAAACACCGACTTTAAAGAGAAAAACAAGTGGAAAAAGTAGAGGGAAAAAAGCTAAGAAGGAGCAGGTTCAGGAAGAACAGACAGAGGAAAAGATGGTTCAAGAAACAATGCCTAACACTGAATAGAGTAACTCAGATGATTCAGTATCAGGAAGTGAGTGTGAATCTGTAAGTTCAGTTGACTCGGTGTCTCTGAGAAGATCTGGGAGGAGTGCTTACACCCTTGAAAAAATTAAAGCTTTTTTGCAGAGTACAAAAGGCATGAAGGGAGTTCAAGTACTAGAGTTTTTTCCAGATCGTGAGTTGTTTATAGAGTCTGCAAAGATGTCAATGAAAGAAATTGGGTTGGGGGGTCTCACAGAGCAAGAAGTATACAGGTTAAAGAAAATAGTTCATAAAGTGAGATCCAATATGGTAAATGATGAAAAGGAGGTGTTTTAATTTTTCCTTTTTCTTTGTTAAGTTCTTGTTTTTGTTTTGCTCAGTCTCTTTTTTTTCTCATTTATTTATGAGTAATTTAAGGATGGGCAGCCTGAACGTGAATGGTGCAAGGGATTTTAGGAAAAGAGCAATACTTTATGAATTGGTGAGACAGAAAAAAATTGATGTTATGTTTCTTCAAGAAGTACATAGTGATATAAAAAATGAAAGTGAATGGATGATGGAATGGGAAGGAAAGGTGATAATGAGCCATAAGACTACCACTAGTGGAGGTGTAGCAATCTTACTCAGAAATAATATCAATCCAGTCTCGTGTGAAGTAGAGCATGTAGTCGGGGGACAGTGTTTGAAAGTACGGCTTGAGTTTGAACAATTTTCTGTTGTATTTATAAATGTGTATGCACCAGTTTTGGGCCCTGAAAGAGTGTTGTTTTTAAACAAAGTTAGAGATACTGTAAGAAGTTGTAAACCTGAAGAGTTTTTATTTCTAGGGGGTGATTTTAATTGTACGGAAGATGATAAAATTGATAGAAATCACAAAGAACCACACATGCCTTCACAGTGTGTTTTAAAACAAATTCTGAAAGAATGTGAACTGTATGACATATGGAGGGTGTTGAATAAAACACAGAGACAGTACACATGGACACAAGTGAGGGAACGTTATGTGACAATGGCTAGACTAGACAGGTGGTATTGTTTTAAACATCATCTTAATATTATTAAACAATGTGCAATTTCTCCTGTAGGCTTTTCAGATCATGGTTTAGTCAGTTGTAATGTTTTTATCACTAATGTAAAGCCAAAAAGTGCTTATTGGCATTTTAATACGGTTCTTTTACAAGATAATTTTTTTCTTGAGGTGTTTGGTCATTTTTGGCAACAGTTTAGGAATAAGAGGTCATTATTTGATTCTTTGCAACAATGGTGGGATATTGCAAAAATAGAGATACAGCAACTGTGCCGTATGTATACTTTCAATGCTTCGAGAGACATTTCCCGATCTCTAAAGGATCTAGAGAAAGAGATAGTTGAAATGCAAAATTTAATTGAATCTGTTAGAGACAGAGAATGTGTCAAAGTTTTAAAAGATAAAAAGAAGATTTTAGATGATTTGTTGGGGGTTAAAGCACAGGGTGCTCTGGTACGCTCGCGTTTTCAGAGTGTAGTACAAATGGATGGCCCAACCAGTTTCTTTTTTGGACTTGAAAAGAAAAATGGCCAAAATAGAAGCATGCATTGCTTGTTATCTGAATCAGGCACAGAAATTATAGAGGCTAAGGAAATTAGAAAACGAGCGGTAGGTTTTTACTCAGAGTTATATAGCAGTGGTCACGTGGAGGAAAAGGATATAGCCAGTATGTTTTATGTGAGTCTGCCTAAAGTTTCGGATGAAGCAAACACTGAGCTGGAAAAACCTTTTACGAAAGGTGAGCTGTATAATGCCCTAAAGAGTATGGAGTGCGGGAAAGCTCCGGGGATCGACGGAATTCCTGTTGAGTTTTATAAGTCACTCTGGGCAGTTTTGGGTGATGATCTTCTGGAGGTCATTAATGACAGCGTGGCCAGAGGGTCACTGCCAACAAGCTGCCGGAGAGCAGTGATCACCCTGTTACCGAAAAAAGGAGACCTCACGAATATAAAAAACTGGCGACCAGTGTCACTCTTATGCTCTGATGTAAAAATCCTATCTAAAGCCTTAGCAATTAGGTTGAAGGAGGTGATTGGTGGGGTCATCCATATAGACCAGACATACTGTGTTCCTAATAGATCGATCTTTGACAACATTCATTTAATTAGAGATTTTTTGGACGTCTCTAGATCATTGGGTTTAGTTTCTGGCCTTATTTCCTTAGACCAGGAAAAGGCTTTTGACCGGGTTGAGCATAAGTACCTCTGGAGGACTCTGAGTGAGTTTGGTTTCAGTCAGGGTTTTATCAAAATGATCGGAGTGTTGTATGCAAACATTGAGAGTATACTCAAAATTAATGGAGGGTTGAGTGCTCCTTTTGAAATTACAAGAGGTATCAGACAAGGGTGTGCACTTTCTGGCATGCTATATGCTTTAGCCATTGAACCGTTGCTGGTAAGAATTAGGGCAAACATTGATGGGTGGAGTATACCGCAATCTGAATGTAAAGTTAAGTTATCAGCTTATGCTGACGATATTGTGGTTATGATTAAAAATCAAGAAGAAGTAAACACTTTACAGGTAATTATAGAAGAGTTTGGTAAATTGTCTTCTGCTAAGGTAAACTGGTTTAAGAGTGAAGCCATAGTTGGCGGAAAATGGGAAGGTAGAGGTTTTCCTAAACTACCTGGTGGACTTGAGTGGAAGAAAGGTGGTTTTAAATATTTGGGTGTTTATCTTGGAGATGACTCAATGATGCAAAAAAACTGGGAAGGGGTTTTGGAAAAAACAAAAGGACGTCTAGAAAAATGGAGATGGTTGTGTTCAAAAATGTCTTTTAGAGGACGAGTGACAATTATTAATAATCTGGTGGTTTCAATGTTCTGGCATCGGTTGGCATGTATTGAGCCGCCAAGTGGACTTCTTGCAAAACTGCAGGCTGTAATTGTGGACTTTTTCTGGACTAAGCTTCACTGGATTCCCCAGAGTGTACTCTATCTTCCTAGAGAAGAAGGGGGACAAGGACTGATACACTTGGTCAGCAGAGGAGCAACTTTTCGCTTACAGTTCATTCAAAGACTTTTAACAGGTCCAGATGATCTAGTTTGGAGAAATGTTGCTGGATCTATATTAAAACAAGCTGGAGGTCTGGGATTGGACTTTACTTTGTTTTTATTGGATTCTAACAAGATTCAACTGAATGGACTGACACCTTTTTATAAGGGGGTTTTTAGAGTGTGGAGTTTTTTTAAAAAGAGAAGAGGAGTTTCTGAGACATCTTTATTTTGGTTATTAGAAGAACCGACTGTGTTTGGAGCCAGGTTGGATGTATCTAATGAAATTGCATGTGGTTTTGAAAATGTATTGATTGTTTCAAAAAAGGTTAAATTGTGTGATCTGATTGCAGCTGGGGGTCCTGGTTTAAATAACTCACATGGGGTAGTAGCTGGTTTAAAATTAAAGTCAGAAAGATTGGCAAGTAAATTGCTGGAGGTTTTAAAACAGAGACTTACGATGGAAGAAAAGTTTTTACTTGCAAGTTATGGGGAAGGGAGGGTTTCTCCAAATAATAAAGATCCTTTTCCTGAAGTTTTCTTTTCTCCTGATCTTAAAGGAGCAAATGGGTTAATGTTAGAGGACTTGGAAGAAGTATTCACAAGGCTGACCGTAAGAAACTGTATCGAAATTGTGTTAAAGTATTAAATAAGAAAGTTTTAAATGGAAGAGTAGACACTGTTTGGAGAGACAAGCTTCACTTGTATCATAGTATAAAGCCTGTGTGGAGAGTGTTGTATAAACCTCCTTTGGAAAAAAGAGTTGGGGATCTTCAATGGAGGATTTTACACGGGGCAGTTGCTGTCAATGCTTTTATAAGTGTTATTAATCCTAATGTGTCAAATGGGTGTCCTTTTTGTAAAAAAAAGGGAGACCATCTTTCATTGTTTCATGGAGTGTTCAAGGTTGGGTTATTTTTTTGATTTTCTTAAATTGTTGTTTAATAAGTTAAATGAGGTTTTTACTGTTCAGAGTTTTATTTTTGGTTTTCGGTATGTTGCAAAAAATAGAATAAAATGTCAACTTTTAAACTTCATCATAGGTGAAGCAAAAATGGCAATATACCTGAGTAGAAAGAATAAAATTGAAGGATCAGAAGGTTGTGAAGCTGTTTCTATATTAAAAAACAGGATAAAATCAAGAGTATGGATTGATTTCAAATTTTATAAAATGATGAAGGACTTGACGTTTTTTTCAAATCAGTGGTGTTATAATGATGCAGTTTGTCTTGTTGTAGATGAATTTTTATTTTTTTCTTGTGTGTTACAATAAGTATTGCTACATGTGATGTGTGTTGTGGTGATATTTATATTGGAATTGTTTTTAATGTCTAAAGAATTGTAAAATAAACGTTTTGTTAAAATTTCTCTCTCTCTCTCTCTCTCTCTCTCTCTCTCTCTCTCTCTCTCCAACTCACACGTATCCATTGTCTAAACGCTCTGCGTCGTCTTAGTTTGTGTTTAATGTTTGTAAATACATGTATCATTGTTTGTAACGTAGTAAATGCTTAAGTAGTAACTTTATTAAATACAAAATATGCTTACCTTGACTGATTGTCTTGCTCATAATATGGGTCAATGAAATGTCAATTCAATAAGCTACATGCTTTACAGAACTACAAATACCTAAGAGGGTATTTGGTTATAGAGCAGGGAAGGCAGATTCTAGTGGCCACAGAATTTGTTTTCACAAGCTCTATAACTTAATTAAGCTAATTGATTTTGCCTGTCTTGTAAAACGTGGTCCTTGCAATTAATAACAATTAATTTGTGGTTAATTGCGGGGATGCACATGCATGCATATGGGTAAAATTAAGATGTAAGACCGGTCTGATCCATATCTGTATGAATAATTATCAATTATTAATTATGATATGCAAATTCCCCCTTTATCAGACCCGACCTAGAGTCTTTACAAATAATTTCGGTCCTTTCATTAAGTGAGAAAAAGTTCTGACAGAAGTATTTTTACACCTTTCTAATATTCCAATGTCCGGAGTCCAAAACACATTTTTGGGGAATGGAAGTGTATCAATTCCACAATACTCTTCTGGATCCCATGACAATCTAGGGTCCCTCCATGCCTGCAAAGTTATAATTATGGAGTTCACAGTGATTAAGAGAGTGAGATGTTTGAAAATCAAGAAAAATCTCTGATCATACATGACAATTTTTAGGAAATCAAAACTTTATGAAATTAGAGTTTTAAAACACTCACAACAATCAATGAGATCTGCGTCGAGATGCTCTGGGCTTTTTCATTCTGTAGATAAAAAGAAGTGAGGGATAAAACTACACACCGAAATCCCCAGTGTTAAATGAACACCCCTCAGGGGCGGTTTCCAGGACAGGGTTTAAATTAAGAGCAGACCCATAATCTAGAATAATTAATCGGGTTTTAAATGGCTTTCTGAAACACAGATTAAGTGTATTACTAACACCTGAACTTTACACTGTTAACCCTTGCTGTAAAAAAGGGCCACAGATAGACCTTATGCACCAGAGAAACGTGGACGCCGTCATCTTTAGAATATTGTCTTTGAACTTCCGTTTTTGCACTCGCTCTGTATAGATTTCTAGTGATAGAAAAAGATTTAGATTTCATCACTCATCCTATTTCTATATGGCATCGCTGTCGAGGAGTAATTAGCTGGTGAAGTGGATTTACTTATTGTAGAGTTAACAAAAGTTATCATGAGAATTGTAATGTTTATCATAAGCATTTTAAAGCAGATGTCTTAACAAATCTCGACTGGGAATTTTTAACGAGCAGTTCATTCATACCTATGCAAGATCACTGAAAATACAGACTGGAAGTCAAAAGACAACGAGCGCAGAGCTGAAAAGGGGCGGGGCTACATAAGGTCTATAGACGCTTTCAGCAGTGACAACATAAACAAACGGTACTGCGCATGTGCATTAATCTGGCCTAAACTTAACTTCCGGCAGACTTGCGGAGACAATCCATAACAAGTAAATAACCTAGTAGCTGGTATTTCTTGCCAGTCAAAGAAAATAAATGTTACCTGGCCAAACTGAAATGTGACACTACCAGACCCGTTGAACAAAAATTGGAGACAAGATGTTTTTCTACCGACGTGTCTGATTTACCGCAGTGTTAAAAAAACTGTGGTGAGCGCGACGGCGGAGTTTGATAAGGTTAACATAGCTAGGCTACTTACATGCTTGCTAACCTTTTTTAAGGTGGGTCTCCACATTGACAGCATGTTGGATGGATCTGTGCAGCGCTGTTTATGATGCTAACCATTCAATACACAGACTGGTCCGCTGTCAATGTGTTTGCGAGAGAGAGAGAGAGAGAGAGAGAGAGAGAGAGAGAGAGAGAGAGAGAGTGAGAGCGTCCGAATATGCGCTGTACGCAACTCTGCAGTCAATTACAACTTTTCCCATCTTAAATTGTTAAAAACACGGAAATCAATATGTGGCGGTCAGCGCTGAGAATGTGGTGGGCTGCCACTAATAAATGTATGGGAAACACTGTACCGGTTATCACTCAGATAAACATAGGCTATTTTAATACCGCCGTCTCCCTCACCTTGACGTTTTTTATTTTTAAAAATTGCGTTTGCTCCCTAGGTCAGGTTGCACCCCACAGCTTAAACCTGCTCATCACCTTAAATTTCACTGCATTTGTAGTCAATGCCATATTATCCAGTAAACACTAATAAACGAACAGAACGGAAGTTAACTTTGGGCCAGCTCATCACCATGGCAACGCGTCTGATGAAACCGTCCTCACGGCTGGGCAATATATTGCGTGACATATGCGCATCTCTTCAGCCGGTTCCTTGATTAGTAGTAAATCACCTTCACCTGCTTTCAGATGGAGCGGCATTTACTACAAAGAGCCGTAGTTCACTGACAAGCTGAGCCATATCAACACAGTCTCATGAAGATGCGTATCTATACCACGAGTGTCATTTCTCGTGGCATTTATACGCCAAAAGTGTTTTTTTCGTGTATTTGGTACGCACTAAAAAAACCTGGGTTAGGTTTAGGGGGGAGGGGGGTGGGAAGTTCGTGCGTATCATACACAAAAAAGTGCGTATCATATGTACGCGAAAATCGCGTGCCAAATACACGCAAAAACTGTTTTTGGCGTATAAATGCCACGAGAAATGACATTCGTGCCATAGACACGAACTTTCATGAGATCGGGCTGGCCATATCGCATTATTATCGAGGACGAATCGCCAGCAATAAATAATGCGATATAGCCTATGGCTCAGCTTGTCAGTTAACTACGGCTCTTTGTACACAGCAAAAACGCAGTGTTAAATTAACAATCCTGGGAGAAGAGATGGGCAGTATTTGAATTACAAAATACTCAAAAGTAATTAAATACGTATTTCAAATGTAATTTGTCATTTGTAATTAAATACTTTGAGGGACTGTAATTTGTATTTAAAATAGGGCTGGGTGATATATCGGATGACATTGTTATGCGCATCTCTTTAGTAAAGCCGGTTCCTTGATTTGTAGCCTAGTAAATCGCCTTCACCTGCTTTCAGATGGAAGATATGATATATGAGTGTTAAATTAACATTCAAGAGTGTTAAAGTTAATGAGATGATTAAGTGATTAAATTAGTGATGATTGAGCCGCAGGGTTAAGACAAATAGGCTAATCTTAATGCAAACGCAAACAAGATTATTTTTCTTACTCCATTGGCAAATCATTTGCAAAATAAGACATACAGTATAAAAAAATTGTTCCTGTTGGACTGCTTCACACCCCATAATGACCCGAATGAGAAGATAAATAATGCTGTACTCATACCACATCTATGATGGAGGTCACATACAGGTCCACAAATGTTTGGACAGCAGTGGTCCATGACAACAGGGGTCGTTTGCTAGTCTGACTGTCGGGCTCGTCCAAACCGAGAAAGTGAAGAAGTCCATCATAAGCTTCAACATAAGCTGTATTATCGCAGTTTTCAGTATAATTTCCAGACACCCAACCTGTGAAGACTTATTGTCATGAATTGACATTTTAAATTTTTTTAGTTACTGTTTCTAGTTACAAATCACTGTGCAGTGTAAAAAAAAATACAGTCAACTTGGATATTTAAGTCATATAAACTTTTTTTCCTAATCTTAAATCTTTAATCTTTTATAACTTAGAAAAAGCATAATCGAAAGAACATATGTTGATGAGTTCAAGCAATGTAAAAAAACATTTTGTTATGACTTAGATTTTTTACAGTGCAGAATTGAGATCTCTTTCACATCTTTTTGCACTTGAAAGGACAAATACACATAAATGATGTCGAAACATCTGTCTTGGCAAGTATTCTCATAAATTCTCATAAATACAGATGATTTTGTCTTACATCTATTGTCTTGATCAGCAGTTGAGCTAATGGTTAGTCAGAGCTACAGTCTTTCAATGACTTGAGCACTTTAATTGAATTCAATACCTCATAACTTGAGAAAATAAGCTGTATTGGAAATAATTACGGTTTCACTTTATTTGGATGGTCCCTTTTACACATTCAGCTGACTATAAGTAACGTTGCACCTACAGGTCTACTAAATCTCACTAGAGTGTTAATAGACAACGCATTCTCATCCTTTAGCGTCATATAGATCGAACGCCATATGACAAAACGGCGCTATACTACGCACATGGCACCCGTTATCGTTAATATAACACGAGCTGTGAGGGGTAGGTTTAGGTGTGGGGTAGGGTAGGGTAGTCTCATATTACACGGGTTCGCGTGAATATTAACGATAAAGGGTGCCCTGTGCGTAGTATAGCGCCGTTTTGTCATATAGCGTTCTATACGCTAAAGGATGAGAACGGGCTGTAATAGAGTATCAGAAGACTGCAGGGTTAGGCCAACCTGATCACACGGGAATTCGTACGAATTTTACGAGGTGGCTAATTTGTAACAATTCGTGCGACCTCACTCGTACGAATTAGTAAGATTTTTGCTAAATCGTACATATTTTACGAATTGGCCAATTCGTATGAATTTGTGGAAATGACCTACCCCTGACCCCGCCCCTAAACCTACCCAACATGTGGGTTTAGACAAATCACACAAATTCGTACAAGTGAGGTCATATGAATTAGTACGAATTAGCCACTTTTTAATCACTCGTGAGAATTCGTATGAATTGCTCGTGAGATAGCGTAGGTAAGGCTTATAATAAGTTGTCAGACCAACAGACCCCCTCCACACACACACACACACACACACACACTCACACATGCATTATCCAATGTTCAATTTGAATTCTATCATAAAAACAATATTTGAAAGTATTTACTTACTGATTGAGGCCATAAAAAACAATAGCAGATACATGGTCACTAAAGAAAACAAAATTCCAAGTGTTGAGATACTGTAGAATGAAGATTCACTCCTGAACAGATGTCTGTGGTTTGCTCATATGAACTCTGTTTCAGAAATGTGCATCTCGCCAAATATAACTAGATTTTTTATTTATATATGATAATTAATTGAGGTTGGCAAATAACTCATGGGCACACACATGTTAAAAAAATATAAATAGTCAAAAACTAGGATCATCAATCCTCTTAGGAACAATCCAACTGAAATATGAGATGATATTCCTCAGGGTAACTATGTAAGTTTCGAATGAATTAAGCAATTGCTTTGTTTTGCCTTTTTTATGTGTGTGTGTGTGTGTGTGTGTGTTTCATTTAACACCCTGTAATGTGCACACTGAGTAGTGTTCATTTCACATGCGCACACAGCCTACAGCGGTCTTGGCTGGGTTGTGATCGTATTGTTCATGTTGTTTTCAAATAATACTTAAATACACAGAGTATGTGACATATTTAATGTCAAATATACTGTGTAATCACACTGTAAAAGAATTCAAATAAAATAAAAAACATTTTTTGATGGTACCTTTTGAACATTCTGTTGACTGTCTAAGTAACTTTGCAACTACATGTTAACTTACTCTCATTAGAGAATTTGTCTGTCTGTGTAATATCTGCTAACACTTTGATGCTCCTAACAATCAGATGAACAAAGAGAAAGGGTGATCTGATGGTGTTGGTTGTGTTTTAACAATCATTATTTTACCTAAATCACTGAACTCATATAGAGCATACTTCCTGAGTTAGATTTATTTTGATTGATTGTAGCAGCACTGTCCTATTACAGCATGATATTTCTTTAAAGTTTTTCTGATCCAAAACCATGATTTTTCATTTATTTATTTATACACACAGACATCAAGAATCAGCCTGTGAATCTCAACAATGGTGACAATTATAAAGTATGTTGCACTGCATTCTGGTGTGTATCTCAGTGATTAGGCTCTATATGAGTTCAGTGATTCAGGTCAAATGATGATTATGTCAAAACACAACCAACACCTTCAGATCACCTTTTCTCTTTGTTTATCTTGGTGGTATAATTCAGCTACAGCAGCCAAACAAAACCTATGATTAATAAATTTTAAGGGTCAAGAGCCCAACTAAAGGAAACACTGATCAACATAATGAGGACTCAACATTTTATTTTCTCCTTTGGTGATTCTGCTTGTTAACATCAGGTGTCTTCAATAATGCTCAATCATAACTCTATTACGTAATTATTACACTCTTCTGTGTTCAACACTCATATTTTAACACTTTAAGGGGGGTTTCACACTGGCAGTTTCAGTTCGGAACGGGCACGGCCGCATTAACCATAGGGCTAGGCGGGGCTTAAGCCCCGGGGCCCAAGCAAGGAGGGGGCCCGTGATTGGCTGTGGAGCAGATACTGCAAGCCATCTGATTACCAAAGCCTTACCACGCAACGTCCCCCACAAATCATCCCTGTTATTTAGCTGCACTTTGCCTTATATTCCATGCATTATCATGGAATCATTATCATTAATAGAGACGTTCGCAAAGTCCCGCCTTTTTTAGGTACTATGTGACGGGCCACGAGCCAGGCGGCTCTCACGAGTCACGCACATCATGTTCTCATGCAATCACGCAGTGAAAAATACTTCGCGGGGCAAAGACTAACGTTACACCGAGTGATTACGAGAGAGAGTTCAGAGCAGCTTACTGTTGATATGAAACAAAGTCTTAACTTTCAAATATTGTCATTTAAGTAATTTAAACATTACCGTTTTCAAGTTCATGTCCACCGATTGACAGCTTTGTTGTCGGACAAAGTTTCGTATTCGGCGTTATGATTGGCCAGGCCACCTGTCAATCAAACCCCCGTAGGCATGCAGGGCCAACGGCTCTGAGCAGGGCATGGTAAATTGAAACGTCAGGTTTTAATTTGATATGACAAATATATTTATTCTATATTTAACTTGTGAACGACCGACCTGCTGCTGCACGTAGGCCTGTAGATGATTGCTGCCTGCGCCTTATTAGAAACACATCAACCAATAAATCGCCTTTACTCTTCTCTTCATTCTAATCTAGTCTATTCTTAAAACACAGCGTCATCATCGACCCCACAAACTTTCGGTAAGTTTGAATATTAACTTGATGGATGTATAATTTTGCTTTTTGTGTTTGATTAAACTCTATACATAGTTCCCACATGACGTCACAACATACGGGCATTTGCCGACCCGGCGCCATTGCTTAGGGCAAAACATTAGAAGAAGCAATACGAGTTGAACGAAGTGAAATGAGTTTCGTGCTATAAAGTGAAAATGGTCATCTCCTGCTGGGTCAATGGATGATAAAATCGTGCCGGATGTTCAGTTAAATCGGGATTTTACACTATACCCGTCATTAGATTTCATGGATGTGAGAAGACTAAGCTTTTGTCCGAACAACGACGGAGATTATGGCTGGCGAGCATAAACAGGAAAGAAACTCACTCAAAACACGCACGAATTTGTTTGACAAAAGCACAATGTTGTGTTTTATTGTGAGTGTAAACGAATATAAGTTAACACATTGCAGTTTGTATAATGTCCTGTATGAACAAAATGACGAGCTATTAAAAACATACAAAACAACATTGTTTCCACTGTTTGATCTCACATTCCAGCATTGCAATCTCAGATTACGTCCCTAAAGATCCCGCGTATAATGTAGTTCCGCATTACATTACTTAAATTGCACGCGAGTTATTTATTTTTATTCATGCACCGAACCATGACGCCCGCAAGAACATGCATATGACAGAAATCACCGGTGACTGTTTTAAGGGGAACAAAGGAATTAAGTTGTGCAGGCTATGGCTTTTTAATAGACAGATTAGCATCATGCTACTTCGCTATGATGACTAAGTTACTTTTCAATTGATTGCACTTGAGCAAACGTCACCAAACCAACCCCACGTCAATCTGATCGTAGCCTCAGTGATTTCCAGCCTCGGAATTGCTCACATGTGTAAAAACTCCTCACCAATACCAGATAATGGTACACATGAAAATACTGTATCTGATGCAAAGTTGCATAATCGGTGCTCAGTGCTTCTTTTGTTGCATAAGGATACACACCATTTATGAATGAAATGTTCGCATTCTACCTCTCTCTGTCTTGTTTTAATAGTCTCTTTATAAACTATTTCACTTTGTCTTTTCATGATTTGCATAACAATATAAGCATAAATAAATATTTGTTTGTAAAACGACATTCTCTGATAAAACTTTGTAAACGCCTATGGTAAACACAGCGGTTTTGCCCTCAAAGATGGCGTCTCCGGGGAGGTCACGTGACATTAATTCGCCTGTGGGAACTATGTATATTCGCCTAAAGGACTGGCGATAATATATCCGGTAGAAATATTAAAATTTTGCTGCGCCATCATGATGTAAGTTTATCATTTAAACGCGTTTTTAAACGTTGTGGTTTGGATACAAATTATTTCAAACTGCTCAGGCACAGTGAGCAGCGGGAGAATTTATTTTGTAAATGCTGGTTTTGAGACCAAGGTGAACCATAGACTGGAGACGGTTATGCACAGCGCACTTGAATCCGACTCTGCGGTCTCAAAGTGACAGACGCTGCTAATAAAGCTGCTGTCGCCATGTGTGTCAATAATGTTAATCAAA
>NW_024121135.1:1141964-1170076 GCF_016745375.1 Pimephales promelas
CACTTTCTCCGCTTTCAGATCCAGCAGAGCCGCCGGAAATATGATGGAGAATACACACCTGATGTTTCCTGGGATAAAGACGCCATCCTTTCACTGGGGAACTGGCATTTCAACAGCTGGAAAGAAAACAACCTGATCTTCTATGACACAGACCTGGAAGCCTGTGGTCTTGAACGTCTATAAGGCATCAGTGTACTCAGGCATGTGTACCCAGATCTTTAAGGAGGAAACAGGGATCGTTCTTGGTACCATGTACTGCTTTGGTTCACTTGAGCATTCAAGAGTTTATTGCAGCCCTTTATGCACATCTGTTTCTAGACATCAACAAGACAAGTGTGTTTGATCATGAGTCTACAGAACAGGAAAACAGAAATGAAACCATGATTGATTTTCTCAAGACTGCAGTGGACAAGGCGCTGGAGAGTGACAATGGACACCTGGACCTTTTCCTTCGCTTCCTCCTCGGTCTGTCACTCCAGTCCAATCGACGACTCTTACGAGGTCTGTTGACACAGCGAGACGGCACTGACCAGAGCAACAAGGGGAAAGTTCGACAACTCTTACGAGGTCGGTTGACAAAGAAAGACGACACTGACCGGAGGAACAAGGAAATAGTTCATTGCAACAAGGAAATAGTTCAGTACATCAAGCAGAAATTAGAAGCTAATCTTCCTGCAGAGAGATCCATCAATCTGTTCTACTGTCTGAATGAACTGAATGACCAAACTCTGGTGAACGAGATTCAGACCCACCTTAGCAAAGGAAGTCTCTCATCTGGTGACCTTTCACCTGCCCAGTGGTCTGCTTTAGTCTTTGTGTTGTTGACATCAGAGGAGGAGCTGGAGGAGTTTGAGCTTCAGAAATTCAAGAAATCAGACGAGTGTCTCATTAGATTATCGGCAGTCATCAAAGCCTCCAGAAGAGCTCTGTAAGTCTTTTATGTATTTTGTCATGTTTTACATGTTTGTCATCTGAAAAATGCATGTATCTCAATATTGATTCCCCGTCATAAAAATGAAGCTATCTGCATGTGTGTGTGTGTGTGTGTGTGTGTGTGTGCAGACAGTTTATCACAATTTAAGACAAAATATTAAATATCTTGTAAAAATGTTTGCATGATTGTTTTGTATCATATGATCCACCAGACTTGTATGACTTGTTACATAGAATTATATTATCACATACTCATTCTTGAGGTAGAAAAAAAATCCATATTTTATTAATATTCCCAAACTGGGGGGAAATAATGTAATTTGGTACAGAAGAGATGTTATTTATATTGCCAAAACGTAATATGAAATTTTGAAAGGTTATAGATAAAACATTGAGATTTTTATAAAACAGGCTACTAAAATAAAATACCTACATCTCACCACATCATATACTAGTTGTCCCTCAGTTTCTCCCAGTAATTATATATTTAAATGCTTATTTCTATGAGTACTTCTGTAGTTTAAAGGGTTAGTTCCTGTATTTTACACTTAAATCCCTGTTTTAAGATCGTTTCTGATGAAATAGAACGGTTAAAGGGTTAGTTCACCCAAAAATGAAAATTAAGTCATTAATTACTCACCCCCATGCTGTACCAACCCCGTAAGACCTTCGTTCGTCTTCGGAACACAAATGAAGATATTTTTGATTAAATTTGAGAGCTGTATAACTACCACATAGGCTCCTAAAGGACTGCCTCTTGACGGCCCAGAAAGTCAATGAAGAAAATGTTTAAATATCCCAAGTGACTACCGTGGCTCAACTATATGTTTATCAAGCGACGCGAATACTTTTTGTGCGAAAAAACAAACAAAAATAACGAGTTTATTCGACTATTTCTATTCTTCCTTGTAGGCCAGAACGAGACTTCCTTAGATTTCCACGACGCATGCGCGAGATTTGCGATCTGCTCACATCAGCTTACACCACTTCAGATCGCAATTCTCGCGCATGCGTTGTGGAAATCTAAGGAAGTCTCGTTCTGGCCTACAAGAGGCAGTCCCTCTTTCTGGGCCGTCAAGAGGCAGTCCCTTAGGAGCCAATGTGGTAGTTATACAGCTCTCAAATTTAATCAAAAATATCTTTATTTGTGTTCCGAAGACGAACGAAGGTCTTACGGGGTTGGTACAGCATGGGGGTGAGTAATTAATGACTTAATTTTCATTTTTGGGTGAACTAACCCTTTAAGATTGAAATTTGGACAAAAGCTGCTATGCAGAGAATTTTAGGTTTGTGTGTTAGCACGCCCCACCTACACAATGGTTGTCTATGTGCACTGGAACAATCATTCATAAAACGCATTAAACTTTAGTTTACTAAGACGTGAAACTCATCGAGGGGTCTGGGGTGTTCACTGATATGCTCACACAAATATCACTGCAAAAGATGCTTTCCAACAGGTTTTATTGTAGTTTTTGCAAAAACAGTATTGCAGTAGACATACAATTTAAAAGAAAAAAAACACAACAAATTAAATGTATTTTGCTATTACATTATATCTTCATACAAAAATAAAAACTTTGGCCCGCTTTCAGATACATTTAATTCAAGTTTAAAATAAAACTTAAATAAAAAGCTTTTATATTTAGCTTTAAAGTGCTCTAGTCAGATCAAACAATCATGCTAAATGAAGAGCTTAACCAGTCAACCTGGTACTTCATACTCTTGTGGGGTGCGCACAGTCTTCACTCGGACGCACTCTTCAATCTATCGCCGTTGCGGAAACTCTTTATTCATTCCGATGAAATCACAAAATAAAATGCACACAAACGTGTCCCTGCTTGATATAGACTGTAACCACTTATGAACATATTCGGTTTTGATGAGAGAGAGGAAAAAACTATGTAAGTTCAGATAAGACAAAAGATCTTGGCAAAAGATCTAGCACTAGACCATTTAAGAACTCAAACAAAATATGCGGATCGACGCATTTATTTTGGGGTTGAGCAGAGAGGCTGCACAGTTTGACCTGCAGGCAGCGGCCACACACCAGTCCGCCGGATGGTAAGAACTTGCAATGTATCACTATTATCAGACCGGCCCTCACGGCCTCAAACTACGAGTCTCCCGATTGCCACTCCGCCCCTGCACGCCATTACAAAATATAATATGGTGGGCTGTTATCGGCGTTAACTTGCTGCGTTAAAGTGAGACTCTTATCGAGCGATAAAAAAATATTGCCGTTAATCTATTCTCAAAGTTGGGTTGGGAGCTGGGTCTATACTATACAAGCTATGATGACTTTTACCTTGATATTTTAGCGCAGATGTATACCTAGCCCAATTGCACTGTAAGGGGCATTTAATACCAATCTGTTTATCCAGACATTAGGAAAATATCAGTCAATGTATTTTATATTTAATATGAGGGAAATACACATCTGTAACGGACATGACCCAAAAAAAAAACAAACCTTTAGGTGTACAAAAAGTAATAATACCCATCAGTTGAAGAAAGGAAGCTTCAAGAGATTTCCACGACGCATGCGTGAGAACTGAACTGAAGTTATTGTAGGAGATCGCAATTCTCGCACATTCGTCGTGGAAATCTCTTGAAGTCTCGTTTCAGGCCAACAAGGAAGAAAAGGAATAGTCGAATAAACTCGTTATTTTTGTTTGTTTTTTCGCACAAAAAGTATTCTCGTCGCTTGATAAACTTATAGTTGAGCCACTGTAGTCACATGGAATATTTAAACATTTTATTCATTGACTTTCTGGGCCGTCAAGTGTCATTAAGTGTCATTTAAGTAAATACACAAATAAAAACTTTGAGGCGAACTAGAATTTATGTTTTTGTACAGCACGTATGTATTTGTATAGCCTGTTGTCTCCAGCAATGCTAACAAACGAGGCACCCACAGGCGTTAACACATCGTTGTTGTCATGTAGATGCACTGTTGTGCTTGTGACAGCATGAACTGAACCAGCAGAGAGAGAGAGAGAGAGAGAGAGAGTCCCGTCTCACAACTAAGTCTTGCTCTCTCTCCCTCGCACATATTAATCAAAATAAATCAAGACGATGGCAAGGTCGGAAGACTAAAGTTTCATGTGGACCATTCGGAGATTTATTTTTTTCCTGAATTACCGCTGGGTGGGAATATACGTTGCCTTATCTTCTCTGAAAAGTGTTCCACACATTCAGCTAACATATATACCGCACTTTAAATAAACAAAAAAAAATATCCAGTGATGAATTGTTTTCTGTGATGACACAAATCGTGTGGGATGTCCTAACTGTCATGTGATAATATCACAACGCGCACACATCCGATAATGACATGTCCAATTCGCAAACTGACTCATTTGAACCGATTCATTTTAATGAATGGTTAAAGAAAATAATCTGTCCTACACTGAACTCACGAGACGTCTGAATCGGTGTATAACTAATCGGTAACACTTTACAATAAGGCAACCCTGTTTGCCCCCGCGCGCACATTTAAAATCAGCTTGTGTGTGTGTAACATGCTGGGACACACAAGGTGGTAGAGTACATGTACAGGTAGGCTATGTTATTGAAAAAACAGAGTAGCCTATCCATCGCTACTGTAAAGTAAAATAAAAAAAATATAAAAATAAAAAATAATTTCCTTTCTATCCCTTGCTGCCACTGGAGAAAAAAACATACCAACCCATGACCTCAACTGACATCCAACCGTAACCAAATTTTTTTTAAAAAAATGTTATGCCTAGTATATATATATATATATATATTATATGAATCTTTTTTTTTTAATTCTATTCATCGATTTTCAATTGGTAAAGCTTGAATTGCGATACAAATGTGAATCAATTTTTGTGCACACCCCTAATATTAAGGGTCCCCAATTAAGAAAGACAGAGGCAACACTAGCAAGAACCTAAACTCTATCAGGTGACATAAATAGAGAAAATATCCTATAGATATAACAGCTTTAAACAAATATTTTTTCAAACATGCTTCAATTTGTCTTGGAAATTTGTCACTGTATAAAAAACACTATTGTTGAGGAAATTGTAGTTTTTAAAGGTAAATGTTAGTTTAACTCAGCCTCTTTGCTGTATATGCTGTTTATGTAAAAAATAAGTGGAAAATTTCATTAATATTAGTATATAGAAAATGTATTGTATGTGTTCAATCTAATTCTGTGTTGTGACTTTATTGTAGGTTAAATGATTGTAACTTAACAGACAAAAGCTGTTCAGCTCTGGCTGCAGTTCTTGGATCAGACACCAATCTGAAAGAGCTGAACATGAACAATAATAAACTGCAGGATTCAGGAGTGAAGCTGCTCTGCACTGGACTGAAGAATATAAAGTGTAAATTGGAGATACTGAGGTAAGTTGAGCCACAGGAGTCACATGACTAGAGTGAGGTGCGATGACTGACAGGACGATGCCGGAGGCAAAAGCGCAAGATAACTTTTGTGAAAAAGATGTTTATTTATTTGTTACAACGTGGGTATACCATATCAATCCTGTCATTGTGCTATTTTATTGTTGTTGTGTATAAAGGATTATTATTCTCTTAGGGCTAATTAATACCCGGTGGCAACCACCAAAGATTGTCTGATCAGAACAGTAAAGGATGTCCGTTTAGGAGGAGCCAGATGCACACACCACTCACAGACCACCAGGGCTGGATTAACCATTAGGGCAACTGGGCTCTTGCCTCAGGGGCCCATGACATCTAAGGGGTCCTGGGCACCAGGGGCGGAGTGGCAATCGGGAGAGTCGGGAATTTCCCCTGTGGGCTGGTTGTGTTTCGAGGCCGCGAGGGCCGATCTGATCAAATGTATTTATTGCAAGTTGGCCATGCGCACTTGTGGCCCTTGCGAGGGGAAGAATTTTTAATTTTTTTTTACTTTTTAGAGAACGGAGCGTATGTTTGCACTAAGTGTCTTTTTAGCAAAAAGAAGCTTGTCACGAAATAGCTACGGTGGCGCAGGTCGTAGGGCTTGAAGCTTTTGATGCTCTCGACCCGAGTTCGAAACCGCCTTTTTCTGAACTCTCTCTTCTCCCTTTTCCCAACACATATAAGATGTAAAATGTATACCCTAACATAAAGGTCTCTAGCGCTATATTTTGCCAACAAACTAAAATTGAAACCATGAAATGGCTTTGTGCCTTTATAAAACAGCACAAGACTTTAAAGGAGTAGGTCACTTTAAAAAAAAAAAATTCTGATAATTTACTCACCCCCATGTCATCCAAGATGTCCATGTCTTTCTTTCTTCAGTCGAAAATTAAGGTTTTTGTTGAAAACATTCCAGGATTTTTCTCCATATAATGGACTTCAATGGCAACCAAACGGTTCAAGGTCCAAAAGACACTTTCAGTGCAAACTGTTCAAAGGGCTTTAAACGATTCCAGACGATGAATCAAGGTCTTAACAAGCGAAACGATCACTCATTAAAAAAATTAAAATAGCAAAGTTTAAGTTTTATAAGCTCAAATGGTTGCCTTGCTCTATTCTGTAATCCGCATTCGTGACTCTCCTGTTCGAACTCGTTTATCAAAATGAACAAATCTTTTTCCGTGTCATTTGGTTCATTCAACGAATGAAATGAACGAATTGAAGAATTGTGAAGACAGACACAGGACAACAGGCGGCGGTTTCACTTTATTTACTGATATACAAAACAGACAAAAGTCTAAATCGCCCTTATTGCTCTCTAAAACAAATGAGATGTACATTCATCACCATGTGCTTTCTTATAACTTAAATGGGGTAAATGTATCAAAATAACCACACAGATAAATACAATAACTTAATACACATGATTTGGAGTAAAGATATTGACTCAAAAGCAACAATTAAAATAAAGATTAATAAAGATTGACTGGAGCCATAAATAACTCACCTCTTCAGTGCATTAACAATGCCAAGAGGAAGAGGAGGAGACAAAACAGGAAATTGTGTAGGCTTATGATGATATCACGTGAGCTCTACGGTACGAGTGAGTTTTCTACCTTTTTTTTCTATCTCTCGTGGATTTGTTAGTTAGGTAAATAGAGTAAAGGGTGTTGTGTTTGTGAGGAGCGTCGTCGGTCAGTTTGCACTGATCGTTATGGCGGCGTCTCCGCACGTGAGTTTAGAAAGTTTGACGCGGCGGCATGGCGTTAAAGTTGTACCCGCGGAGCGTTGTTCAGTTGAGGACTGCGTCCTCACTGTTGTTGGTCATGAGTGCATTCTTTCTGCGTCAAGAATGAATACATAGTTCCCACATGACGTCACAACATACGGGCATTTGCCGACCCGGCGCCATTGCTTAGGGCAAAACATTAGAAGAAGCAATACGAGTTGAACGAAGTGAAATGAGTTTCGTGCTATAAAGTGAAAATGGTCATCTCCTGCTGGGTCAATGGATGATAAAATCGTGCCGGATGTTCAGTTAAATCGGGATTTTACACTATACCCGTCATTAGACTCCATGGATGTGAGAAGACTAAGCTTTTGTCCGACTCCGAACAACGACGGAGATTATGGCTGGCGAGCATAAACAGGAAAGAAACTCACTCAAAACACGCACAAATTTGTTTGACAAAAGCACAATGTTGTGTTTTATTGCGAGTGTAAACGAATATAAGTTAACAAATTGCAGTTTGTATGTCCTGTATGAACAAAATGACGAGCTATTAAAAACATACAAAACAACATTGTTTCCACTGTTTGATCTCACTTTCCAGCATTGCAATCTCAGATTACGTCCCTAAAGATCCCGCGTATAATGTAGTTCCGCATTACATTACTTAAATTGCACGCGAGTTATTTATTTTAATATTCATGCACCGAACCATGACGCCCGCAAGAACATGCATATTACAGAAAGCACCGGTGACTGCACAACTTAATTCCTATGTTCCCCTAAAAACAGGCTATGGCTTTTTAATAGACAGATTAGCATCATGCTACTTCGCTATGATGACTAAGTTACTTTTCAATTGATTGCACTTGAGCAAACGTCACCAAACCAACCCCACGTCAATCTGATCGTAGCCTACACCTCCAGTGATTTCCAGCCTCGGAATTGCTCACATGTGTAAAAACTCCTCACCAATACCAGATAATGGTACACATGAAAATACTGTATCTGAGGCAAAGTTGCATAATCAGTGCTCAGTGCTTCCTTCATTACTGCATACGGATCCACACCATTTATGAATGAAATGTTCGCATTGTACCTCTCTCTGTCTTGTTTTAATAGTCTCTTTATAATCTATTTCACTTTGTCTTTTCATGATTTGCATAACAATATAAACATAAATAAATATTTGTTTGTAAAACGACATTCTCTGATAAAACTTTGTAAAGGCCTATGGTAAACACAGCGGTTTTGCCCTCAAAGATGGCGTCTCCGGGGAGGTCACGTGACATTAATTCGCCTGTGGTAACTATGCACCAGTTTTGGGCCCTGAAAGAGTGTTGTTTTTAAACAAAGTTAGAGATACTGTTAAAAGTTGTAAACCTGAAGAGTTTTTATTTCTAGGGGGTGATTTTAATTGTACAGAAGATGATAAAATTGATAGAAATCACAAAGAACCACACATGCCTTCACAGTGTGTTTTAAAACAAATTCTGAAAGAATGTGAACTGTATGACATATGCAGGGTGTTGAATAAAACACAGAGGCAGTACACATGGACACAAGTGAGGGAACGTTATGTGACAATGGCTAGACTAGACAGGTGGTATTGTTTTAAACATCATCTTAATATTATTAAACAATGTGCAATTTCTCCTGTAGGCTTTTCAGATCATGGTTTAGTCAGTTGTAATATTTTTATCACTAATGTAAACCCAAAAAGTGCTTATTGGCATTTTAATACGGTTCTTTTACAAGATAATTTTTTTCTTGAGGTGTTTGGTCATTTTTGGCAACAGTTTAGGAATAAGAGGTCATTATTTGATTCTTTGCAACAATGGTGGGATATTGCAAAAATAGAGATACAGCAACTGTGCCGTATGTATACTTTCAATGCTTCGAGAGACATTTCCCGATCTCTAAAGGATCTAGAGAAAGAGATAGTTGAAATGCAAAATGTAATTGAATCTGTTAGAGACAGAGAATGTGTCAAAGTTTTAAAAGATAAAAAGAAGATTTTAGATGATTTGTTGGGGGTTAAAGCACAGGGTGCTCTGGTACGCTCGCGTTTTCAGAGTGTAGTACAAATGGATGGCCCAACCAGTTTCTTTTTTGGACTTGAAAAGAAAAATGGCCAAAATAGAAGCATGCATTGCTTGTTATCTGAATCAGGCACAGAAATTATAGAGGCTAAGGAAATTAGAAAACGAGCGGTAGGTTTTTACTCAGAGTTATATAGCAGTGGTCACGTGGAGGAAAAGGATATAGCCAGTATGTTTTATGTGAGTCTGCCTAAAGTTTCGGATGAAGCAAACACTGAGCTGGAAAAACCTTTTACGAAAGGTGAGCTGTATAATGCCCTAAAGAGTATGGAGTGCGGGAAAGCTCCGGGGATCGACGGAATTCCTGTTGAGTTTTATAAGTCACTCTGGGCAGTTTTGGGTGATGATCTTCTGGAGGTCATTAATGACAGCGTGGCCAGAGGGTCACTGCCAACAAGCTGCCGGAGAGCAGTGATCACCCTGTTACCGAAAAAAGGAGACCTCACGAATATAAAAAACTGGCGACCAGTGTCACTCTTATGCTCTGATGTAAAAATCCTATCTAAAGCCTTAGCAATTAGGTTGAAGGAGGTGATTGGTGGGGTCATCCATATAGACCAGACATACTGTGTTCCTAATAGATCGATCTTTGACAACATTCATTTAATTAGAGATATTTTGGACGTCTCTAGATCATTGGGTTTAGATTTTGGCCTTATTTCCTTAGACCAGGAAAAGGCTTTTGACCGGGTTGAGCATAAGTACCTCTGGAGGACTCTGAGTGAGTTTGGTTTCAGTCAGGGTTTTATCAAAATGATCGGAGTGTTGTATGCAAACATTGAGAGTATACTCAAAATTAATGGAGGGTTGAGTGCTCCTTTTGAAATTACAAGAGGTATCAGACAAGGGTGTGCACTGTCTGGCATGTTATATGCTTTAGCCATTGAACCGTTGCTGGTAAGAATTAGGGCAAACATTGATGGGTGGAGTATACCGCAATCTGAAGGTAAAATTAAGTTATCAGCTTATGCTGACGATATTGTGGTTATGATTAAAAATCAAGAAGAAGTAAACACTTTACAGGTAATTATAGAAGAGTTTGGTAAATTGTCTTCTGCTAAGGTAAACTGGTTTAAGAGTGAAGCCATAGTTGGCGGAAAATGGGAAGGTAGAGGTTTTCCTAAACTACCTGGTGGACTTGAGTGGAAGAAAGGTGGTTTTAAATATTTGGGTGTTTATCTTGGAGATGACTCAATGATGCAAAAAAACTGGGAAGGGGTTTTGGAAAAAACAAAAGGACGTCTAGAAAAATGGAGATGGTTGTGGTCAAAAGTGTCTTTTAGAGGACGAGTGACAATTATTAATAATCTGGTGGTTTCAATGTTCTGGCATCGGTTGGCATGTATTGAGCCGCCAAGTGGACTTCTTGCAAAACTGCAGGCTGTAATTGTGGACTTTTTCTGGACTAAGCTTCACTGGATTCCCCAGAGTGTACTCTATCTTCCTAGAGAAGAAGGGGGACAAGGACTGATACACTTGGTCAGCAGAGGAGCAACTTTTCGCTTACAGTTCATTCAAAGACTTTTAACAGGTCCAGAGGATCTAGTTTGGAGAAATGTTGCTGGATCTATATTAAAACAAGCTGACAAGGTCTGGGATTGGACTTTACTTTGTTTTTATTGGATTCTAACAAGATTTAACTGAATGGACTGACACCTTTTTATAAGGGGGTTTTTAGAGTGTGGAGTTTTTTTAAAAAGAGAAGAGGAGTTTCTGAGACATCTTTATTTTGGTTATTAGAAGAACCGACTGTGTTTGGAGCCAGGTTGGATGTATCTAATGAAATTGCATGTGGTTTTGAAAATGTATTGATTGTTTCAAAAAAGGTTAAATTGTGTGATCTGATTGCAGCTGGGGGTCCTGGTTTAAATAACTCACATGGGGTAGTAGCTGATCTAAAATTAAAGTCAGAAAGATTGGCAAGTAAATTGCTGGAGGTTTTAAAACAGAGACTTACGATGGAAGAAAAGTTTCTACTTGCAAGTTATGGGGAAGGGAGGGTTTCTCCAAATAATAAAGATCCTTTTCCTGAAGTTTTCTTTTCTCCTGATCTTAAAGGAGCAAATGGGTTAATGTTAGAGGACTTGGAAGATGTAAGTATTCACAAGGCTGACCGTAAGAAACTGTATCGAAATTGTGTTAAAGTATTAATAAGAAAGTTTTAAATGGAAGAGTAGACACTGTTTGGAGAGACAAGCTTCACTTGGATCATAGTATAAAGCCTGTGTGGAGAGTGTTGTATAAACCTCCTTTGGAAAAAAGAGTTGGGGATCTTCAATGGAGGATTTTACACGGGGCAGTTGCTGTCAATGCTTTTATAAGTGTTATTAATCCTAATGTGTCAAATGGGTGTCCTTTTTGTAAAAAAAGGGAGACCATCTTTCATTGTTTCATGGAGTGTTCAAGGTTGGGTTATTTTTTTGATTTTCTTAAATTGTTGTTTAATAAGTTAAATGAGGTTTTTACTGTTCAGAGTTTTATTTTTGGTTTTCGGTATGATGCAAAAAATAGAATAAAATGTCAACTTTTAAACTTCATCATAGGTGAAGCAAAAATGGCAATATACCTGAGTAGAAAGAATAAAATTGAAGGATCAGAAGGTTGTGAAGCTGTTTCTATTTTAAAAAAACAGGATAAAATCAAGAGTATGGATTGATTTCAAATTTTATAAAATGATGAAGGACTTGAGGTTTTTTTCAAATCAGTGGTGTTATAATGATGCAATTTGTCTTGTTGTAGATGAATTTTTATTTTTTTCTTGTGTGTTACAATAAGTATTACTACATGTGATGTGTGTTGTGGTGATATTTATATTGGAATTGGAATTAAACTCTCTCTCTCTCTCTCTCTCTCTCTCTCTCTCTCTCTCTCTCTCTCTCTCTCTCTCTCTCTCTGCTAATGTAGGTTAAGATGCTGTGATATGACAGATGAAGGTTGTTCTGATGTGTCTTCAGCTCTGAAATCAAACCCGTCACACCTGAGAGAGCTGGACCTGAGCGGGAATAAACTAGGAGACTCTGGAGTGAAAAACCTCAGTGATCTACTGATGAACCCACAATTCAATCTGGAGAAACTACAGTTAGTGTCATTATACTGTACAGCAATTACAGTGTGACTGAAGTTTATTTATTTGAAGACAGCAGGGCTTATGTTTCATTGGTTATAGCAGTGCACTTTCTGGGTTTACCTATTGCTCACATTTTTTTCTATTTCTTTATCTTTTCACAGTTTTTTATCTAGTTAATAAAGTGTAGTTTGTATTTTTTTTAATTCCCATCTGATACAATGTACTGATTGTGTACACGCAGAAATCTGCCTTTTAAACAGAGAATAAAGAAGAGAGACGACAAATAAATAGTTAGAAATGAAAGAGAAGAAACAGTGTCTTCCAGCGCACAGAACTAGTGTGACTGGGTTTTAAAACAGACTATTGGAAACTAAATGCTGCTGTAGCTCTTCAATAAGATGATCATCATAGATGTGAACTATTGTTATTTCTCTGTCTTCAGTCTGAATAGATGCAGTATTACCGAGAAACAGAGTCTCATCCTGACTTCAGCTCTGAAATCAAACCCGTCACACCTGAGAGAGCTGGACCTGAGCGTGAATAATCTAGGAAACACAGGAGTGAAGCACTTATGTGCCGTACTGAAGGATTCACACTGTAAACTGGAGAGATTGAGGTCAGTCACATTCACATACAAGAATCAAAATGCTTAAAATCACTTCAACTGTTTAAACAAGAACACATTAACATTATATTTGAACAAACATTTTCACCTTAGTATTTTGTGATCTGGTGAAATAAAGATGAATATCTCTCTTCTTCTGTTTTATTTGCTGATGAAGATGATGTGACTTTACAGAATAAAGAGTCTCTTATTTTCTTCATTCTCTCTCTCTCTCTCTCTCTCTCTCTCTCTCTCTCTCTCTCTCTCTCTCTCTCTCTCTCTCTCTGCTAATGTAGGTTAAGCTGCTGTTATATGACAGATGAAGGTTGTTCTGATGTGACTTCAGCTCTGAAATCAAACCCGTCACACCTGAGAGAGCTGGACCTGAGCGTGAATAAACTAGGAGACTCTGGAGTGAAAAACCTCAGTGATCTACTGATGAACCCACAATTCAAGCTGGAGAAACTACAGTTAGGGCCAATCCCAATTCTACCCCTTACCCCTTTACTTTCCCCTTCCCCTCCGTTTTGCGCATCCACGTGAAGGGGTAGGGTTGTCCCAATTCTCTTTTGGTTGGAGGGGGAGGGCTAGGGTGAAGGGCCAGATAGCCCTTCAAACGAAGATTTTTCGGGAGCACACTTCAAACGAAGGGGTATGAGAAGTGTCACTGCTAACCCAGGCTGGCTGCCCAAGCAACAAAGGAGACCCATAAATTTAAGTATTTGTGGCTTTAATAAGTATTGTAACGACAAACAATGATTTGCTTTATGTTACATTCAATATTGTGTTCATATTTACGGTCAGTTTCTTCACAGACACGTTTGTTAAATAAATAAAAAAAAAATCGCTAAAATTACTGTAGTTTGCTAACGATAGTCCCGCAACATATTTTCGTCGTCTCCGTTGTTTCCTGCGAACTTCACAAGATAAATGCAAGAAAATAGCTGTAACCCACGCGACTGAGATAACTGCAGCTGTCGGCATCTTGGAAGTTGTGATAAACATCGGCGCATCTCCTGTGACGTAGGCGCTAGCGACGACTTATAATGACGTTTAACGGAGGCGTAGTGGTGTCCCATTTCTTAGGGGAATATTTTCACCCCTACGCATTGCCACTCTGTTTCAAGGGTCAAGGGGAAGGCGAAGGGGTAGGGCTAGGGGAAAGGGAAGGGGTAAGGGGTAGAATTGGGATTGGCCCTTAGTGTCATTATACTGTACAGCAATTACAGTGTGACTGAAGTTTATTTATTTGAAGACAGCAGGGCTTATGTTTCATTGGTTATAACAGTGCACTTTGTGGGTTTATTAAACTAAGAGATCTGGAGACCTTCAGTGGAGAGTAGTGCATGGGATAATAGCCACAAACAGACACAGAGCACACCTTGATCCGCAGGTTGGGGAGGATTGTCCTTTCTGTGGGATGAGGGAAACAGTTTTTCATCTGTTTTTTAATTGTTTAAGGCTAAAGCTTTTATTTCACAAATTAGAAGAGTGGTGCCAGACCCTGGGGGAAGTTTTTGTGCACACTTTTTTTATTTATGGACCTAAATAAAACAAGAAAAAAAAAGAAGTTCACGTTTTATTAAATTTTCTATATGGACAACCTAAAATGGCAATTTGGTTGTCACGAAAAAGAAAATTAAATGATGGTGTATCAACTGATGTAGTCGCTGTGTTAAAGGGGTTAATACAATCACGAATCAATATAGAGTATTGCTATTACAAGGCTGTTAATGACTTGGATGTTTTCAGAGGTAAATGGGGCATAGAGAAATGTCTTTGTGATGTTGACTCTGATGGCTGTCTCCAAATGATTGTATAATGCTCACAGTTAGTCCGCTAAAGGAGTCTTTTTTTTTTTTTAATGCTCTCTTTTTAATTGGAAAAATTTACTAAAGATATTATACCTTAAATGTTTTTGTAAATAAAGTGATCTTAAGGTCAAGGTCTCTCTCTCTCTCTCTCTCTCTCTCTCTCTCTCTCTCTCTCTCTCTCTCTCTCTCTCTCTGCTAATGTAGGTTAAGCTGCTGTGATATGACAGATGAAGGTTGTTCTGATGTGACTTCAGCTCTGAAATCAAACCCGTCACACCTGAGAGAGCTGGACCTGAGCAGGAATAATCTAGGAGACTCTGGAGTGAAAAACCTCAGTGATCTACTGATGAACCCACAATTCAAGCTGGAGAAACTACAGTTAGTGTCATTATACTGTACAGCAATTACAGCAGTGGCGGGCCGTGTATTTCACACCTAGACCATCTGTCCTACCTGAATTAATAACTTTTAATAGTGTATCAGCGTAAAGACTCTCTATAATTGTTGTTTTTATTTTGCACCGGCAGTTATTGGGTTATGCGGTGAGTTCGGGAGAGGCCGGTAGAGAGAAACGAGCGCGTGAGTTCGGCTGCTGCGTTTGTAAAGTGGTTCTTGCGTTCCGAATCCGATTATAAGTTCAGAAACGGAGCCTCACTTATCTTGTCGTTCAAGGGTTACAATAGTCCCTTTTCAGACGTTACAATAGTATGAATGTTTGAAAAAAATTAAGTTTCGATTATAAATTTATACAAAAAATTAAGAAGAAAATCATATTCACCACGGGGGAAAAAAGCATATACTCACCAAAACTACAGATTATTTTTTTACACAAAATCCATCCTTATTTCTTTCCTCAAGAAGACTTCAATTACTTTTGTACAGGTTCTGACTGCGTTTCAGTTCCAATAATGTTGTGTCTGTCTCGTCTTATTTCTAGCATAAATTTTAATTTGCTTTATGGCTGAGAGTGCCTGTTCGACAGAAGCACACAGTCACCGCAAAACATGACGATGTACAGCTGCCCCATGCTCTCACACAGAGTTTTGACCGAAATCAACGAGATCAGCGGGACTTTTGCCTTCAAAATCATTCGTTTCATAACTTACATTAATCAGTTCTGTTTTTACCCGGAGAGATCGAATAGAGTCCCGTTACTCTGCGTTTAGCTCAGGCTGAATAAGGGATTTTTTCTGCTGGGGGTCGAGGAAGGAAAGAAACATTAATTTGTGGGTTGAAATCTATTACATCTACAGGAATATATTTTAGTTTATGAAGTTTGCTACAGATGCGGATACTACCAGTAATAATACGCGCATCCAATCAAAGAACGAGAAAATACAGATGTTATTATTCGCCTGCTAGATGGCCCCACTGCAGTCAAAGCGAAATCTGATTGGCTGATTAAATCTGACGGATTATCTGATTGGTTAAAGAAACAGTTTCATTGCCTTTCATTTTAAGCTACAGGCGCCTGCACTGTCGATTCTGAAGGCCTCCAGGCAGATTTATTTGACCCTGGCAACACATGATGGCTGAAATATGATTGGATACAAGCTCTAACATAAAAACACAATACTGGAAGCAGCGCAACCAAGAGAAAAGCTATGAAATTAAGAGAATGAACTATTGGGAATAATTTAATATTCATGCAAAAAATATATTAAAGTGCAAGTCAGTGATTCTGATCGTGTTCAGAGAAGGCCTTGCTGGCCCTGACGGCCCACCACTGAATTACAGTGTGACTGAAGTTTATTTATTTAAAGACAGCAGGGCTTATGTTTCATTGGTTATAGCAGTGCACTTTCTGGGTTTCCCTATTCACATTTGTGTGTGCTTTTTTTCTAGTTAGCTTATACAGTGTATTGTAATTGATTTCACTGCTTTAAAATTGAATCAATATTTTTGATTGTTTCACCAAAAAAATGTAGTAAATTATATAAAACTTTTTAGAGTGTAGATAGTAATTGTTTAATTCCCAGCATCTGATACAATGTACTGATTGTGTACACACAGAAATCTGCCTTTTCAAAAGAGAATAAAGAAGAGAGACGTCAAATAAATAGTTAGAAATGAAAGAGAAGAAACAGTGTCTTCCAGCGCACAGAACTAGTGTGACTGGGTTTTAAAACAGACTATTGGAAACTAAATGCTGCTGTAGCTCTTCAATAAGATGATCATCATAGATGTGAACTATTGTTATTTCTCTGTCTTCAGTCTGAATAGATGCAGTATTACAGAGAAACAGAGTCTCATCCTGACTTCAGCTCTGAAATCAAACCCGTCACACCTGAGAGAGCTGGACCTGAGCGTGAATAATCTAGGAAACACAGGAGTGAAGCACTTATGTGCCGTACTGAAGGATTCACACTGTAAACTGGAGAGATTGAGGTCAGTCACATTCACATACAAGTATCAAAATGCTTAAAATCACTTCAACTGTTTAAACTAGAACACATTAACATTATATTTGTACAAACATTTTCACCTTAGTATTTTGTGATCTGGTGAAATAAAGATGAAGATCTCTCTTCCTCTGTCTGTTTTATTTGCTGATGAAGATGATGAGACTTTACAGAATAAAGAGTCTCTTATTTTCTTCATTCTCTCTCTCTCTCTCTCTCTCTCTCTCTCTCTGCTAATGTAGGTTAAGCTGCTGTTATATGACAGATGAAGGTTGTTCTGATGTGACTTCAGCTCTGAAATCAAACCCGTCACACCTGAGAGAGCTGGACCTGAGCGAGAATAAACTAGGAGACTCTGGAGTGAAAAACCTCAGTGATCTACTGATGAACCCACAATTCAAGCTGGAGAAACTACAGTTAGTGTCATTATACTGTACAGCAATTACAGTGTGACTGAAGTTTATTTATTTGAAGACAGCAGGGCTTATGTTTCATTGGTTATAGCAGTGCACTTTCTGGGTTTATTAAACTAAAACACTTTATTCTCAATATCTGACAGTGAGTCTGAGTTCACATTATATCTGTAAAATTCTTCACATTTGTTTGTAAGATAATCTCTCTTCCTCTGTTTGTGTCTCTCTAGTCTATATCACTGTGGCATTTCAGATGTTTCTTCTTTAACTCAGTCTTTGACGAACTCAAAAGCTCTGCAGTTTTTAAAAGAGCTTGATCTGAGTTACAATGAGATCGGAGACTCAAAGCAGCGGCTCAGAGACGAGCTACGAGACTCAAACTGTGTCCTGAGGTGAGGAAACATCACTGAGATATTAAAGACATCTTCATTTACCTCTTTATATGTGAACAATCCTTTCAAATATTCGTGAAAGGAAATTATCATTAAGCTTTATTGTATCAAAAGTTTGTGTGAGAACATAATATGAAGTTATTGAAATGTTGAACACAAAGGAGGAAAGAGAAGAAAAGCTCACTGTCACAGCTTTATACATCAACACCTGCTTTATGAACTGTGTCAGTAGAAGTGAATCATTTGAGTGTGAAACAGACTTGGTCAGATTGTAGGAAACGCTGCACTCCTGCTAAAATCAGTGCAGTTCCAGCTTCAGCTCACAGCGTCCAGCTCACATGAGCAATGTCTCTGTCTCTAGTGTGTTTTTACTGTGACAAGCAACACGTCACACTACTCGACACTTACTTTACTCTCAGTTATTTACTAAGAGCCTACAAACATGTTTAAACTAGAGGACAAACGGCTTTAACTAAAGGTTTGTGTTTAACTCAAAATAACATTAGTATTTGCTCGCTGTGGTTTATTCCATACGCCGTACACTCATTAGTTTCTCCTTTACAGAGACTCAATAGGAGTCGCACCGACACACACAGACACACGTATGAACATGATTCAGGCTTTACATCTATTATATTTAAAAACACAAATATCTTTATCCAAGATCATGTAAAGTCAGTAATTAATCTGATTACAGGAATTCAATTTAACTTACTTTTACTGAAGAAAAACAGCACTTTGTTCCACTGAACACTGATTGTTTTCTCTTCTGTTCCACTTTACAGATTATATGAAGATCGATCATAAAACGTCAGTGGATTTCCATCAAGGTTTAAATCTGTGAAACGGAGATGAGAGGAGCAGAAACCATCAGGTGATCCACAGAAGAGTCTCACTGCTGTCTATGAGGAGAAATACATGTGTAAATGTGTTTCATACAGGTGGAAGAGACTCAGACTTCACTATTAAATAAAGCAGCGTGTGTGTTAGCATGCGTATTAGAAACATGTGATATTGAATGATTAATGTTGGTTTATTATTCAGACAAATGATGGTTTAGTTGTAATTAAAGGTGGAACAGAGGAAGAAGCTCAGATGAGTGTCAGCAGAAATCTTCACTATCAGGCCTGCAAATATAATAATGTTTAGACTAAACTCATCCAGAATTATTACAATATTTCTAATCATGAACGTGATTGTCAAGTATAGCACATAAATGTTTCAAAAGATATAAAGTTTACATGTAACTTTTAAACAATTACATTATCTCTCTAACATTTTATACACAGAATAAATGTATTGTTATTGTTTTATTGTATATGAATTTAGGTGTGTGTGTGTGTGTGTGTGTTGCTGATGCACAGATGTACAGTATATTGTGTTTGTTCTGTGGATGAAGTCTCTTCTCCTCTACAGACCGACTAAACATTTTCCCCAGTTAACAGCATTTGTGTGTGTTTCACTCGCTCCTCAGATAGCAGACGGATGTGGGCCACTTCAGGCGATGATGCGGCACTGCAGGCCTTCTTATGGCCCGACAAAATGTGTGTGAGCCTGAAGTGGCCCATGTGTAAAATGGCAAATATGGCCCAAATATCTTAAATCACATGTGGGCCTTTTTAGGCAAAGATGCGGCACTCATGGCAATGTGTAATCTGAATTTGGGCCTAAAGTGGCCCATATGATAAATAATGAATATGGCCCAAATATCACAAACCAAATGTGGGCCACCTATGGCAAAAATGTGGCATAATCAACAATGACTAATCTGCGTGTAAACCAAATTAAAATGTTCAGATGATTTTAGAAATGCAGTGGTTCTTCTGAGGAAACAAAAGAACAAAGTTGATTAATTTATATCCATTCACAACATAATAATTATTGGCCAGTAAAGGGCTTTAAAATGTTTTTTGAAAGAATCAGGGGACCTGTAGTAGGGAAATAAACAAAAACAGACCAAACTAAAGCCTATCCACTTGTTATTCATAACGCAAATGACGACAGTCGACAGCAGGAATTAGCTAATACGTTATATCAGCAATTTGAAGACACAGTTGTACAGAATACATTTAAGTGAATGACTAAAACAATCTAAGACAATAAGTCAATGATTTTCATTAATTCTTTAACGTTAGATTAGTTAGCGTCGCGGCTCAAACCTTCATACCACATACTGTGCAATAAACGAGTGGTAAACTCTGTAAGAACGCGTGTTTTAGTTTATATATGTATGTGTTTGAATATATAGTGAATAGACTCAGTATTTATATTTCTTTGGCGAGTTTACAAACCTTGTAACGGAGAGCCGAACAAACAGCCGAAGCTTTGATGAGAGGAGCCGTTACTTTCAAATCCGACGACTATCAGCTGATCTTTGTTGCGTGCGAGCAGCGATAACAGTGAAGCGATAACAGCAGATGAATAGCAGCAGTTTCGTTACAGAATAAAACTGTTCTCTTCCTGCTGCTTCTTCTTCTTCTTGTTCTTCTTCTTCTTCTCCTCATATTCATATGATCATATTATCATTATAATTATTATTAGACATACTTACTATTTTTTGTCGTTGTTTAAGTTTTAAATGAATCAATAAAATAGGCCAATACTAATTGAATGTAAGTATACTAGCTGCATCCAGAGGCATAGCAAGCTTTTGAAAAGTGTGGGGGATGGATGTGTCATTTAAATTTGGGCATGTTACGTAGACCCCTGTCCCTCTAGGGGGGTTCAGGGGCATGCTCCCCCGCAAGAAAATTTGGTACATTTAAGGTTAAATGCATCAATCTGGAGCACATTGAGAGCTCAAAATTAAGAGCTTCAACTGGATTCGACCCAGGCCTGTGCACATTGAACAACAACACATTCTCACCCCAAGGCGTCACCTTTGACCATGCTTCAATATTTGACGTTTAGGCGCCCTTTAGCGTCACTTACATGACGCGATTCTACGGCGTCATCTAACTGACGCTAAAGGAAAGCGTCAGTTAGAGGACGCGGTTAGGTTTAGGTATGGGGTGGGGGTAGGGTACACGCGATCCTAGGGCGTCATCTAACTGACGCTAAAGGGTGCCTAAAGCGTCAGATATTGAAGCATGGTCAAATGCTTCAATTAGGGAAGATACAAGTCAATGCTTTTTCGTTGTTCACAGCCCATTCTGGGCTGTGAACAACGAAAAAGCATTGACTTGTAGCTTCCCTAAAGAGGGCTCAAACATCTCTATAGTTATGATATAGAGTCTGTCATTATATTCTATACGCTATCAAAATTACAATACTTTTGTCCTAATTTCTTCACTTGTAAGAAATAAAACCTTGAGCTTTTATTTAGGAGAAAAGCAAAGAGCAAAGAGCGCGTTTTTTTTTTTTCTCAAATCACGCAGCAGAATGCCTAACGCAAGTCTTGTACTGTTTATACAAAAATACGAAATATAATAATGAAAACACTGGACATGTCAATAAAACATAAACATAACATCTTCCCAAACACATCAAGCTTATTTAAAAACCTCGAAAGCATAAACACTCATTCAAAGCACCTGGAAAAGGGAGATGTAAACAACCATAAGTTCCAGCCTCCTCAGCACGAGCTGACCGATACATCTAAAGGTGGGCATACACTGTGCGATGTCTGTGCGATTTCAGCAAGGTACCTACTCACACTGAACGAGTAAATCGCATGCGATGCAAAGCCAAAGTTCAGGATTTATGTGCTCACACTGTACGTTCCGATCGTCGAGCTGCGACTTCACTGCTCACACTATACGTGTAATATCTGCGATAACCCCCTGGATTGCGCCTATTTACGTGTATGTATCCAGAGATATTGTCAAAACAAGCATCTGCTATCAGTATCAAGATGATTTAGTATTTTCAATTTATGCATTTAATTATTATTATTATTATATTATCATTATTAGGGGAGGCCTATAGGCTAATTTTACTATTAAATTGATCCGCTATTATAATTAATTTGCCACGCAATATTTTCACAGCACGTTGGTTTATTATCTGTGAGGATAATAAAATATTAATCTTACTCCTCATTAAAAATTGTCTAAAACATTTAGGTCGATTACAATGAATTATATATAAAATAACTATTAACAGTCTATAATATGTCCGAACATTGCCATTATTATTAATCATCAATGAAAATTAAAAACAGGTTTATTTCAAAAACATTGTTTGACAAAATAATAAAAGAGGTGTTACATATCAGGTGGCTTGAAGACGGTGGGTAATATTATCCATTTTGCAACACGAACTGGAGGTAAGCAACAGTAATTTGTAGCTCGTTTTTATTTTAATTTTATTTTTGCTGCAGATGAAATGGTTAAACTTCTGTTTTCGCGCAGGTGCAGTGAGGGAAAAAACACTGAGTTTAGGGCAATCGGTTCGTAGCTTTGCTTCAACTGTGCGATATAGTCACGAGGAGCGACCAAAATTTCTGACATGCCAGAAATTCATCCGACCATCCGATTGTCGATCGTGAGAGGTTAATCGCCTCTCGTTTCTCCCTGTACACTGCACGAACACTGCACGACAAACGACGCACGACAAAGCTAAAAAAAAAACGGTCCGACACGAAAATGAGTCGCACGAGTCAGAATTCGGCTAAAAATCGGACGAAAATCGCACAGTGTATGCCCGCCTTAACACATCAAGAGAGGCGGGACTTAAGGCAGAACAGCCAATCATCAGCCGGACACACTCAAAGCCGGTGTCATGTTTGAGAGGAGACAGCCGCAGAGAGCGCACACACACACACACACTGAGCGCCAGAGAAACGGAGGAGCGACTGTAGGAAGGCGTTTGTGTAAAACTGCGGAAAAACGGCAGAAAAAGTGCGGGTGTTGAACACTCTCACCGAGAAAAGTGTGGGTGTTAAAACACCCACATCCCCCACGGTTGCGACGCCCCTTGCTGCATCAGAAACATAATTTTCGAAATATATATATATATATATATATATATATATATTAGGTATAACAATACTTAAGTATAACAATAATAGGATAATAATAGTATTATTTAATTATTTTAATAATAGTATTATATAATAGTATTATAATAGGATAATAATTGTATTCTGGACTCACAACAATTAGGTTCCTCCAGATGCTGACTTTAACATAAGAGATCTTCCAGGAACCATTTAAATGTTAAAAGATCTTACAATAACCCTTTTATAGCATTTAAGTTCCTCTAATTTCCCCCAAAGCACTTCGAGGTCTCATGGTAGTGAAAAGGTACCTCCAGAACCTCTGAAATTAATACAAAGTGCTTCAAGGATCCCATAAGTTCCAGTAAGAACCGCTAAGATTGTCAATGCTCCTCCAGTAACCCCAACTCTATGAGAAAGAGCTTTGAGGCACTTAAATTGTGTTTTTAGGTTCCTTGAGTATCCGACAGGATATTTGAGGCACCTTTAGTTTTTACAGTGTACCCCCAATTCTCTTTCACTCTCTCAGTCAATGATACTGAAAGCTCACACAAGAATATGGTTTTAATGTGAATATTGTTTAGAATCATTTTGATGTTCTCAGGGTGACTGGTAATAATGTCTCATTCCCAAAGAAGTAAATCAAAAGGTAATAAGTTTAGGAATAACTGTTACACAAAGGAGTGTGGTCTCTAGGGACTCCAAAGGTGTAAATGCTAATTTCCACTGTTCTAAGCTCCTTCCCCCAGTAAGCATGGCTGGGAATACAGTACATTTCCACTGGAACTTGCATATGAAATGAGGTCTGGTTATAAAGGGAGATGTAACAAGAGTTCGGGGCTGCCTTTCTGTATTCAGATCAGCCCATGATGTTGTATCTTCTCAGCTCATGTAGCCTAATATGTTGGGTAAAGTTCCTTTGTCCTAAAACAATTGATGGTTTGCTCTGATTATCTTGTGGAACTGTAATAATACATTTACCTGACATAATAAATTGTTATATTTGGCTATTCTAACAGACTTTGACTTTATTTTCATTAGAGTTAAAAGGAATAGTCAAGCATTAACGTATTTAATGATGCACAGATATCATTGATAAACCCTTTTCATTTTATGGAGTCAGATGAAACGAGTTAATACATAAGATTAAATGTGTTGCATTTAATTAAAATTCACTTTGCTTGGAAAAGACGGAACACGATTTAAACCTTCACCACGAATCGAACCCCGCCATTTGGGTCGATTTCGTGGCCCTTTTTACACCAGCAAAACACTCTCCAAGTCTCAGATGAACTACCCAGCATATAGACTCGAGTTGCTGGCTTTAAAGTGGGCTATTTGTGACAAGTTTAGCCATTTGTTAAAAGGGAGACATTTCACTGCATGGTCCGATAATAACCCACTGACCTATATTCTTACCAAACCCAGATTGGACGCGTGTGAACAGCGATGGGTGGCGAAGCTTGCTGCATTCGACTTTGACCTGAAGTATGTGCCAGGCCAAAAAACATTGTTGCAGATGCCTTGAGCAGAGAACCCTTTGTCAAGTCTTGTGTTAGCCATCGTCTGTTGAAAGAACCATATGTTTCTCTCTTGGATGAGGTAAATGGAGTTGTTACTAGAACAGTGCAAGATGCCTTCCGAGTTACTAACAACTGTCAGAATGTGCAGTCTAGCAGTGATGACGGAACTGAGAACGAGCTAGAGGATAACGTGAATGACTCATGTCCTGGATCCATTGATGCTGCTGAAGTTTCTGTTTTCTAGGTTCTAGTCCGACGTCACTCCAGCTTCCTGATGAAGACACATCTGTTGCAATCCCGTTTTCAAGACTCTCAAATCTCCAAGAGTTGGACAACGTAGTTGGTAGAGTCATCCACTATGTTCGGAGACATAAACGTCCTTCAAAGAGTGAGAAAGTAAAGGAACCTAGCTCTGTGACAGACCTTTTGAAACAGTGGAAAAAGCTGAAGGTTCGTAATCATGTACTGTACAGAGTCAAGAGGGATCGACTGATGAACAAGAAAATCTTTCAGTATGTTGTACCAGATTCCCTAAAGCATGACGTCCTCCGTGGTCCTCCACTTTATTTTTTACAGGAGCGCCCCTCGGAAACTTGTGGATAATGTGTGATTGATAAAATACATCATATACTTCATCACACATATTGTGTCTGGTCACTTTATCTTATATAAGAATATTATATTACTGTTAAGCCTACTATGGATATTAAAATATGCCGAACCATGTGTCCTGTATCATAGCTACATGAATGACCTTTGCAGCAAAAAAAAAAAAAAAAAAAGAAAAAAAAAAGGCATGTAAATCAGTTCAGTATTCAGTGAGATTTGGTTAATTTAATGCGCTGACAGCTCATTTCCCCTGCCATACAGATTACACTGAGCGGAGTGGATGACCGGTTTATGATGGCGGCTCCAATTCTCGTCCGTGCCAATAGGCAGTTGCGGTCAATAGGGCATCTACAGTACCTATATGATGTCTATGTGCTGGCCCCTCTGCAGTCAAAGCGAAATCTGATTGGCTGATTAAATCTGACTGATTATCTGATTGGTTAAAGAAATGGTTTTTATTGTTTTAACAGATTTATTACTGATACAAGCTCTAACATAAAAACACAATACTGAAAGCAGTGCAACCAAGTAAAAAGCTATGAAATTAAGAGAATTAACAATTGGGAATAATTTAATACTCATTCATAGAAAAAACATATTAAAGTGCAAGTCAGTGATTCTGACAGTCAGTGTTTAGGCCAGCAGAGAAGGCCTTGCCCTGACGGCCCACCACTGGGTTTTGATGAGAGAGAGGACAAAACTACAAGTCTGGATTAGAACATGTAACGTCTCGGTTACGTATGTAACCCTCGTTCCCTGAGTAGGGAACGGAGACGTTACGTCAGAAGTGATTAGTATTTAAACACGAGCCAATGGCATGCAATGCCTTGGGGCTGCGGAAATTTGCATAGCGTACTCCGCCCTACTCCGTGAGTATAAAAGGAGGAAGTGAACGCAACCGCAGTATGTCTTCGCTGAGGAGCCAAGACTGAACTCGGCCTCTACCCAGCGATACAGCAGAAGTGGCAGGGAGACGTAACGTCTCCGTTCCCTACTCAGGGAACGAGGGTTACATACGTAACCGAGACGTTCCCTTTCGTAGTCACTTCGAGTTACGTCAGAAGTGACGGAGAACGGGGGTCCGTGCCATCACGCCAACTTCAAGCTGTCTTCCAGTGCCCTGCGAAAATCTGAACCCCTTCTTTTTTTTTTTTTTTTTTTTGGATCTACTTTGACACAGGATTACCAAGGTACACTGGGAAACATATCCCGGAGGGGACATGTTACCAGATGCCTACCGGAGGGAGGACTTAAAATACTCATATGGTAAGAACACATATGGAAAACTGGAGTACCAGCAGTAGGTGGCTACACTTTAAACTCCAGGGTTGGCAGATGGCTTGCCAAGGGAAGACACATGCTCAGGGAGTCTTACAGTGGATAATACACATGAGACGGTTACCAAGGGGGAACCGTACGCATGGAGGCACCTAGCTAGCATCCAGAGCCACAGCAGTGGAGCCCGCATTGTCGGTGCTGGAGGACTCGAGTCTTCAATGGAAGAACTGAGGAAAATCGCACTTATCCAGTCCGGGGAGTGGAGTGGCGAGCAAGCGAAGACACCTGAGCGGGTCCAGTACCGGCCGGAATGAGTACGTGAGAGGACACTGGCTCAATTCGCAGATTATAGAATCTGGCGAAGGTGTTGGGTGTCGCCCAGCCTGCAGCTCTGCAGATGTCTGTTAGCGAGGCGCCGTGCGCTAAAGCCCAAGAGGAGGCCACACTCCGAGTGGAATGGGCCGTCACACCAAGGGGGCACGGACGGCCTTGCTGCTGGTAAGACAAAGCAATGGCATCCACAATCCAGTGGGACAGCCGTTGCTTTGAGAGAGCCCTTCCCTTCTGGCTCCCTCCATAACAGACAAAGAGCTGGTCTGAGGTCCTGAAACACTGCGTTCTGTCGACATAGGTGCGGAGAGCACGTACTGGACAGAGCAGTGCCAAGGCTGGGTCTGCCTCCTCCAGGGGCAGCGCTTGCAGGTTCACCACCTGGTCCCGGAAGGGAGTGGTGGGAACCTTGGGCACGTATCCAGGCCGGGGTCTCAGGATCACGTGAGAGTAAGCCGGCCCGAACTCCAGGCACGCTTCGTCAACGGAGAATGCGTGCAGGTCCCCCACCCTCTTGATGGAGGCCAATGCAACCAGGAGTGCTGTCTTCATGGACAGAAACTTTAACTCTACTGATTTCAAAGGCTCAAAGGGATGCCTCTGCAGAGCACTTAGAACTACTGAGAGGTCCCAAGAGGGTACGAGGGGAGGACGAGGCGGATGCAGCCTCCTCGCTCCCCTCAGGAACCTGATGACCAGGTCGTGCTTCCCTAAGGACTTACCTTCCACTGCTTCATGGGAAGCGGCAATGGCCGCGACGTAAACTTTAAGGGTGGAGGGCGACAGCCTGCGCTCCAACGCCTCCTGCAGGAAGGAAAGCACGACACTGATCGAACATCTCCGGGGGTCTTCTCCGCGAGAAGAGCACCAATTGACGAAGAGGTTCCACTTCAACGCATAAAGGTGTCTCGTGGACGACGCTCTAGCGGAAGTGATGGTTGCCGCCACCACAGGTGGCAGCGAACTCAAACCTTCCTCGTCCCGTCCAGGAGCCACACATGCAGCCTCCAGAGATCGGGACGAGGGTGCCATAGAGTGCCCCGTCTCTGAGAGAGTAGGTCTTGTCTCAGAGGAATAGGCCAAGGAGGTGCTGTCGCGAGGAGCATGAGATCGGAGAACCATGTCTTGGTGGGCCAATAGGGGGCTACCAGCAAGACCTGCTCCTCGTCCTCCTTGATCTTGCACAACACCCGTGCAAGGAGGCTCACTGGGGGAAACGCATACTTGCGTGGGCCCCGTGGCCAGCTGTGCGCCAGCGCATCTGAACCGAGAGTGCCCCAGGTCAGAGAATAAAACTGGGCGCAGTGGGCTGAGTCCCGAGAGGCGAACAGATCTATCTGTGCCTCCCCGAACTCTTCCCAGATCAGCTGGACCGACTGGGGATGGAGTCGCCACTCGCCGGAGGTGGGACGGACCCGTGACAGCTCGTCGGCTGCCCAGTTCCGGTCTCCGGGAATGTACACTGCACGAAGGGACCTCAGGTGCTTCTGACTCCATACCAAGAGGTGGCGGGCGAGCTGCGACAACTGGCGCGAGCGTAGACCCCTGGTGGTTGATGTACGCTACAGCCGTAGTGTTGTCTGAC
>NW_024121135.1:1170576-1203076 GCF_016745375.1 Pimephales promelas
AGTTAGAAAGAAAGAAGGAAAGATATATTGGTTAGAAAGAAAGACAGATAGTATAGTTAGAAGAAAGAAAGATTATTTAGAGAAAGAGGATAGATCAGTTAGAAAGATAGATATAATATCTAGAAAGAAAAGATTATTTAGAAAGAAAGATTAGTATAGTTAGAAAGAAAGATGATTATTAAAAGAAGAAAGATAGATTAGTTAGAAATATAGATGATTAGATAGATAGATAGATAATAGATAGATAAGTTAGATAGATAGATAGATAGATAGATAGATAGATACCAGATAGATACATACATAGTCTATACATAGATAGATCATTATAGATCATTTGCCACAGAAAGTTCAAATAGTTAAGACAGGCAGATGGATAGAAGAGGATAAAGGAAGAGTAGAAAGGAGAAGAGATTATGAAAGGAGGGTAGAATAGGAGGACAGGAGGAGTAGAGGATTGGAGGAGGAGAAGAGGAGGGAAGAGAGAGGAGAACAGGAGAAGTTAGAGCATAAATGCAACAAAAACTTGTAGTATCCTTCAGAAAAGAGCTGAGTGACTGTCCCACCAATCAGAAAACAGGACCAATTATGTGTGTCTCCCTTTGATCTTTGCTAATCAGCATCACCTGTGGGCAATCAGCTTTCCTATTTAGACAGAGGCCAAATTGCTGATACTGGCCTCGAACAAACCTCAATAGAGACAAAACTATAGTTGTATTGGCGAAATGACCTGACCGTGAGCGAGACAAGGCCTTTGTGAACGATGTGATGTATTTTTTTTGTGGATAGAGTTAAAAAAAGGGACCACTTAGGCAAGTTAAAAAACTGTTTGTATTGCTCTGATCACAAAAGTTTGACCTGAATTTATAATTGCTGTCAATGGAGGAAATGTCTGTCACTCTTGTCCTTTGGAAGGACACAGTGAAAAACTATAAGTCCCAGGGATTTACTAAACACATGAGAGGAACCACAACAAAAATACCTACGTTTCAAGTATAATTTTATGCCCAAAGAGTGAAAATTGTGGCCAGGCCAGCGATTTAAAATTATTTTTTAGCATTAGGTTTCAAGCTGGCTCACTCTAGCACGTGCTCTAGCTCTGAACAGTCTCTCTCATTCACTCCCATTATAATTTCAGAAACGGGTTGAAAAACATCATGAGACTAAAGTAGAGATTGTGAAAAAAGTATAATAGATATCAAAAAGTTGAATACAACTTTAATAGCTTACAAATTTCTCACATTTTAAAGTTTAAATGACAGAAATAGCTGAAAGTATGCAGAAGTTGTAGGCTTTGAAAGCAGAAGGAGCATAAAACAGAATTTGAAGAATTCTCCATTGACTTCCATGTTAAAAAATATGCACAAAAAGTTTAAATAATTTAAAAATTATAAAGGTTATAAAAAAGAAAGTAATAGCACACATGTCTTGAAAAGCTGCACATTTGATACTTGAATGGTTTTGTAGCACAAAGTAGAGAGGAGAAGAAAGCGACCGAAAAACGTACGGAAGAATACGGAATAATAATAAGAAGATTTGATTTCAAGAGTGTGAATGCTTGAAGCATTCACACTAACTAGAAAAATTGCATTTCCTGCGGAATATGCGTGTGAATGCTTCAAAAGCTTAACTGAAATGCACAAACAATTCAAACAGTGCAAAAAGAAAAAAGGCTTAATTCAAATGCATTTAATAAGCTGAAATGCAAAGAAAGAAAGAAGAAAGAAAGAAGAAAGAAAGAAAGAAAGAAAGAAAGAAAGAAAGAAAGAAAGAAAGAAAGAAAGAAAGATGGATTAGGTAGAGGAAAAAGACAGATAGAAAGAGAAAGAAAGATAGATTATTAGAAATAAAGAAAAAGAAAGAAGAAAGAAAGAAGAAGAAAGAGAAAGAAAGAAAGAAAGAAAGAAAAGAAAGAAGGATTAGGTAGAAAGAAAAAAGAACGATAATAGATAGATAGATAGATAGAAGATAGATAGATAGATAGATAGATAGATAGATAGATAGATAGATAGATAGATAGATAGATAGATAGATAGATAGATTATTAGAAATAAAGAAAAAAAGAAGAAAGAAAGAAAAGAAAGATTATTAGAAAGAAAAGAAAGAAAGAAAAATAGATGATAGATAGATGAAAGAAAGAAAGAGCAATGATTAGTAGAAAGAAATATGAATTTGAAAGAAAGAAAGAAAGAAAGAAAGAAGAAAAAGAAAGAAAGAAAGAAAAGAAGAAAGAAAGAAAGAAAAATTAGTTAGAAAGAAAGATGGATTTGAAAGGATGAAAAAAGAAAGAAGGATTAGTTAGAAATAAAGAAAGGATTAGTTAGAAAGAAAGAAGGAAAGATATATTGGTTAGAAAGAAAGACAGATAGTATAGTTAGAAAGAAAGAAAGATTATTTAGAAAGAAAGAAAGATAGATCAGTTAGAAAGATAGATAGTATAGCTAGAAAGAAAAGATTATTTAGAAAGAAAGATAGTATAGTTAGAAAGAAAGATAGATTATCTAGAAAGAAAGAAAGATAGATTAGTTAGAAATATAGATGGATTAGTTAGATAGATAGATAGATACATAGATACATAGATACATAGATATAGATAGATACACAGATAGATACATACATAGTCTATACATAGATAGATCATTTGGACACAGAAAGTCAAATAGTTAAGACAGGCAGATGGATAGAAGAGGATAAAAGGAAGAGTAGAAAGGAGAAGAGATTAGGAAAGGAGGGTAGAATAGGAGGACAGGAGGAGTAGAGGATTGGAGGAGGAGAAGAGGAGGGAAGAGAGAGGGAGAACAGGAGAAGTAGAGGCATAAATGCAACAAAAACTTGTAGTATCCTTCAGAAAAGAGCTGAGTGACTGTCCACCAATCAGAACACAGGACCAATTATGTGCGTCTCCCTTTGATCTTTGCTAATCAGCATCACCTGTGCAATCAGCTTTCCTATTTAGACAGAGGCCAAAATTGCTGATACTTGGCCTCGAACAAACCTCAATAGAGACAAAACTATAGGTTGTATTGGCGAAATGACCTGACCGTGAGCGAGACAAGGCCTTTGTGAACGATGTGATGTATTTTTTTTTGTGGATAGAGTTAAAAAAAGGGACCACTTTGGCAAGTTAAAAAACTGGTTTGTATTGCTCTGATCACAAAAGTTTGACCTGAATTTATAATTGCTGCCAATGGAGGAATGTCTGTCACTCTTGTCCTTTGGAAGGACACAGAGAAAAAACTATAAGTCCAGGGATTTACTAAACACATGAGAGGAACCACAACAAAATACCTACGTTTCAAGTATAATTTTATGCCCAAAGAGTGAAAATTGTGGCCAGGCCAGCGATTTAAAAATTATTTTTTAGCATTAGGTTTCAAGCTGGCTCACTCTAGCACGTGCTCTAGCTCTGAACAGTCTCTCTCATTCACTCCCATTATAATTTCAGAAACGGGTTGAAAAACATCATGAGACTAAAGTAGAGATTGTGAAAAAGTATAATAGATATCAAAAAGTTGAATACAACTTTAATAGCTTACAAATTTCTCAACATTTTAAAGTTTAAATGACAGAAATAGCTGAAAGTATGCAGAAGTTGTAGGCTTTGAAAGCAGAAGGAGCATAAAACAGAATTTGAAGAATTCTCCATTGACTTCCATGTTAAAAAATATGCACAAAAGTTTAATAATTTAAAAATTATAAAGGTTATAAAAAAAGAAGTAATAGCACACATGTCCTTGAAAAGCTGCACATTTTGATACTTGAATGGTTTTTGTAGCACAAAGTAGAGAGGAGAAGAAAGCGACCGAAAAACGTACGGAAGAATACGGAATAATAATAAGAAAGATTTGGATTTCAAGAGTGTGAATGCTTGAAGCATTCACACTAACTAGAAAAATTGCATTTCCTGCGGAATATGCGTGTGAATGCTTCAAAAGCTTAACTGAAATGCACAAACAAATGCAAAATATTGCAGTTCAAACAACAGCAAAACAGAGCAAAAAAGAAAAAAAAGCTTAATTCAAATGCATTTAATAAGCTGAAATGCAAAACAAGATCCAAAAAAATTTTAGAAAACTAGAAGTTTATTTAGAGAGGTAAAGAGAGGTAGAGAAGTAGACAATAAGGTAAAGAAATAAAGGGGGTAGAGAAGTAAAGGAGTACAAAAAAGAAAGGTAGAGAAAGACAGGGGATAGATAGATAGATAGATAGATAGATAGATAGATAGATAGATAGATAGATAGATAGATAGATAGATAGATAGATAGATAGATAGATGAAAAAATTAGATAGATTTGGAAAAAATGCTAAAGAACTGAACTGAAATGCTCAAACAAGCTGAAATGCACAAATAATTGATAAACATGGCAGAAAATGCAAAAAAAAGCTTAATTCAAATGTCTTTAATGTGTTGAAGCTCAATTGGACAACATTGAACTGCTTAAGAACATGGAAGCTGATCAGAGTTGAAATACTTGGAAAAAACTTTGTTACACAGCGAACAAAAAGTCTAACTTTGTTACACAGTGAAACTACAAGTTTAAATGAGTTTGTCAAAAGAAAAAAAATTACATAGCTGATTTATAGATGGGAAAGTGTAAAATGGTTTAATAATTATGAATGGGATGTAAAAGTTGAATACTGCCTGTTATGTATTAAAACTGTTGCAAAATAGTAATGAATTTATTATTAATATGTGACATCTGAAGACCATCTGTCAATTAAAAAAAAATCTATTTCTATGCATAAAACAAAACAAACATTGTGAAGTTAGAACTTGTATAATAATAAGAAGAAGAAAGAAGGTGTGAGAATTTTGTGAATCCATAATAAAAAATAATCAATAATTGCACTTCCATACAAAATAGTTCTTTATGCACCAGGAATTTGACTTGGTGATGCAATGTGAAAAAAAAATCAAGTTGAAGCATAAAATTCATTAAAAAGAGGAAAATAAACAATTATATCTCTATATACATTAGTACCTGAATATATACATAAGTTAATAATCCTATATACTTCACTACAACATGTTGCACGTTGTAAGAAAGTTCATAGTAAGGAGTTGCACCATCTCATACACTATAAGTGTGTGTGTGTGTGTGTGTGTGTGTGTGTGTGTGTGTGTGTGCGTGTGTGTGTGTGTGTGTGCGTGTGTGTGTGTGTGTGTGTGTGTGTGTGTGTGTGTGTGTGTGTGTGTGTGTGTGTGTGTGTGTGTGTGTGTGTGTGTGTGTGTGTTAAAGTGCAAGTGCATCCTTGTATGTGTGTGTGCATAGACGGGACGATGTGTGAATCGGTCGGAGGATAAAGGGAGCTAGGACGCGTTGTTTAAGAGACTGTTGGAGGGACAAAACTTTCCAAGTGTCTGGTGGTCTTGGTCCTGATGGAGCAGAATCTATGAACAGATGGAAGTTTTCTGAGGCATGCTCCTCCACCTGATGAGTAATGGTGGTGCAGGGGTGAGTGTTTCCAGAAGTTGAAGGAAAAAAAACACAAAACAAACAAACAAACAAAATCTAAATAAAGACATTCACACATGTACAAAGTAAGGATGAACAGTTGAATGACTTGAATAGCTGAGTGAGCTCACATCAATTGAAAATAAGAAATGGGGCAAACAGAAGTAAACGTAAAGTTTTTTTTTTTTTTGACCACACAAGAGATCATTTGTTTTGTCCATGGGTCTTTGGCTGTCCAAAACTGTCAATGGTGGGAAGATGTAAAGTTCTGTAACATTATGACCTTTGACATCTCCATTGTCTGTAAAACAGCTGCTTCCAGTTGTCAGGTCAGTTTTTGGTGTGACAGCAGCGTCCCAGGGGTGACATGCAGAAGGAGAAGGGGAGAAGCAGAGTGCTTTAAAAAGGAAAGAACAGTGAGAAACTTTATTCATCATTAATGTGAATACACAAACAGTAGTGCCAGCAGTGCTCATATTAGTTTGTTGGTCAAAGAGGGTAAAATAAATGATTACCTTTACAAATGGTTTAGGGAGGAGCTTGATGCTGTCACTGATGACTGACAGACTGATCCGCAGCACTTTGTCTCCCTGCAGCAGAACGCCTGATCCCTTGCCAAAAGACCAACAGTAGTCTCCACTGAACTGTGGAGGTAAGAGTATGGAGCAAGACCTGAGAATACAGACACATTAAAAGAAGTGAACTTAAGACTCTGACACAAAACATACACAGTTACATAATACACATTAATTAAAATACCTCGGCCACTTCTGTAAAACAGACACCATCGTCTTTCCAGAGGCACTTCACACAGGAAGGCTGCATGATCTCCAGCATCTTCCACATGTTTAGCTCTCTCTCTAGTCCGCTGTGTCGGGTCACAGTGGACATCTGAAGGACAAAACTGATGTAAATTACAATGTTTTACTCCTAGCTGTAACACTAAAGAGTCAAGAGCAACAATAGTGTCACCACAACAGCAGGGTTAATGCACAGTGAATACATGAATGCACATACAGTTAAAGACATGGGAAATTTGAATTCAAAAAAGAGGCTCGAATACCTTTCACTCTATTGTGAAGAAACCCAGACACTGGCAGAGGAACACGTCTCCGTAGCAGCATCTAGTCTGTAGCAGCAGGATGTCTTGGATTTTATGAGGTGATCCACAGTCTCAGAGCCAGAGAAAAGGTAGCGGGTGTTTCTCATCGTCTGCTTTGTAAATGACTAGGACGAGGAAAAAGTAGAAAACCTCTCTGGGTGGTCCAGCATGATGCATGATGTCCAGCTTCTCTGACATGTTAAGATCTTTATGCAGCCCTGACAGTCTCAGCTGTGAAATGGATTGATGCAGAACTAATACGTGAATGAAAATACAATTATATTAAAACATTAAAAAGGGCACTCAAAAGTTTTATTTACCTTATTTAGTAAACCTGGACAGTGGCAGAGGAAGGTGTCTCTGTCTTTGCAGCATGATGTCCTTGTGGGTGGATCCAGACTTTCAGAGAGAGAGAAAAGGGTGGCAGGAGTTCCCAGGAGTCTCGTCCTCTGCTTTAAAATGACTGGGACTAGCAGGAAGTAGAAAAAGTCTCTGGGTGGTCCAGCAGTGATGGGTCCAGTGCAGATTGACATTCCAATAAGAGCACTGTGTTTTGTTTGTGAGGTAGTCCTCACAGTGCCGAAGGAAGGAAGGCTAAAGCTGGCAAGTGTCCTCACTGGAGACACAGGAGAACTGAGTTCCCCATCGAGAAGAAAGTTACATATGCTATAGCAAACAAACCAGCCTGATATGCTGTTGAGATATAACTCGAAATTATAGGTCCTCAGCTCAATTGTGAAATCGCTTGCATCTTGAAACTCTCTTAACTCAATGAAACAAAACTTAAAATAAAATTTACTTAAATTATAGGTTTTGACAAAGTTTCCTTTTTAAACTGTTGCAACAAAAGCAAAGTGCTGATAACATAAAACAATTGATATATATAAAAAGAAAAGACAAAGATATTTTCAAAACCAAATGACAGTGCTTAAATAGCTGTAGATTTTAAAGGCAGGGCAGAACAATATATATTATCTCCACCATTAGTATATGCTATATGTGCAAATCTGTGTACAAACCCTTTCTTCTTTCAACACTTCTGTTAATTTCTTTTTTGGTTTTACAATAAGCACAGTGCACTTAATCATCTTAGGTTGAGGAAGATCTTTGATCAAGATTCTTGGGGAAATATTGAAGGAATGTAAAGAGTGAGGACTGAGCACATAAAACACACACTAATAGTGAGAGGGACAAAATTGTCAAAACAGAGCTTTTGACGTTTTCTATACATAGTGTTCTTTTGATGGACGTGCAAAAGCACATAAGTAAGTAAGCAATTTGAATTTTGTTTAGTCCTACCATTAAAGGCTTTTCACACCATGCTTAGACTAGGCTTATACACCCATTAGTTATAAAGACTAACAGTCAACTCAGCCTACTGAGCCTCACTCAAAACCTGGGTTATCCTTGACTTTTTAGGATTGTTCCCAAAAACAAGGTGTTGACGTGTGACTTCAGCTTAAAAGACCAGCATGTAAACATTTATCCCAGTGAAAACATTTGACAAGACTCAATTAACCAAGCCGTGTTCTGTAAGCATTCTGAAAACCACAGGGTGACATTTGATTTCAGTCTGAAATTTCAACATAAATGACTGTTTTTCAATGGTGTTTGGATTAGCCCAAGGCAAAATGTGAAAAACCTTTTTGTACCAGCTGAAACCCCACAGTGATGGTAGATAGTTTAAAAAATGTGTCTTCTCTCCAAGTTACTCAGGTCATATGCATGGGGAAACTGACCTAACTGACATGATTTAACATCATTTCTTTGTCATTTATCTGTTATTAACAGACAGAGGGAATGAGAAGGATAAAAAATAAAATAAAAACATAAATCATGATGAAAGACTAAATAAAAATATATTAAATGTATCATCAATAAAACAATTAGTCACAAAAACAAAAAGATATAGTGTTTTGGTGTATTTGGTCCATGAGTCCCGTACTATTCTGTCATGATGCTGTCCAGTGTTGGTTCAAGCCAAACCTGTCCGTGGAGCACAGTTTGAGAATGTAAAGTTCTGTAACTTTCAGACCTTTGACATGTCCATGGGCTGTAAAACAGCTGCTCACGGTTACTAAGTCAGTGGTTGGTGTGAGGGCAGCGTCCCAGCAGTGACATGCAGAAGGAGAAGCAGCGCACACATGATGATGTGGAGGAAGGAGGATGCAGCTTATCCTGACAAGAGAAAACACAAAGTAAATAGAAATTAACTTACTAACTTATGACAGAAAATTTTACATAATACAACATAAAACAATCAACTCTCATAATCATATTCTCTCTATGTTAAACTCTGTAACCTAAAATTAAATCAAAACTTTCAAAGGTGCATTTGAAATTTTAATTTATTACCTTGTGCTCTTTTGCAAAGACACCCGGATGGCACCGTCGGTGGTGCGGCAAGCAGAAATGCTCAGCAGGCAGTCTTTTGCCTGTGCTACCACCCAGCATCTTGTCTGTGACATGATGTCTCAGTTGTTATGGGGTGGTCCAGAGTGTCAGAGAGAAAGTAGTAGGAGCTTCAGGAGTCTCATCTTCTCCTTTGAGATGACTGGAACTTGGAGGAGCTGAGACTCGGGATGGCAGAACTGTAAAAGTAAACTTACATTGTCTTTGGAAAGGCCACCCACCCCGCCAAAGAGTGTGATGGGAAACTGTGTGTGTGTGTGTGTGTGTGTGTGTTGGGGGGTTGGGGTTCCAGCTGGTACATATCGGTACGTCAAAAAGTATGTTTTCTAGATGGAAAACATACTTTCTGAAGTTTGTGTGCTTTGTAAATGTCAGCAGCTGTATACAATACTGTATTCAATTCTGTATACAGCTGCTGAAAGGGCCTGCGCATTCATCACCCTGGACCCTAACCCACCCATGATGAATGCGCAGGGCACAATAAGTTGACAATTAAGATCATTGCAGTAAGGTTACCTAAAAAACATATAAACCATAATATTACTTATTTTTTTAAATTACAAAATTTACATCTACATACATTACAATAGCTTTACCAGAAACATTTCACTTTACTCTCAAAACACTGTGATAACATAATCCTTCACATGAATGATTCATTAAAATCACAACAATGTAGCTTAAAAATCATAATGTATTATCATCTTACCTTCAGAAACAGAGCAGATTCATAATCATCAAGCGGCGTCCAATTCTCTCAAAGGTCAATTTCTTTTCGGCACAAGTCATGTCATGTTTTGAGCAGGGGGTCCTCTGTTCCACCCTCCCTCCCAGCCTCAGATAGATTGAGGCAGCCTGGCAAGGTGCCAGGCTGCAAGAGGACACCCTCTGGATAAATGTGGACAACTGGATTAGTATTTGAAAAAGTTGTATATTAGTTATATTGTCTACAGAAATCTCAGTAAACCTAGTCATTATGATATAATCTTTTTCATTCATGTTCCAATGATTTAGTCAGTGTTATTAATAGATAGTTTACTCACTTTTCCTCTCAGTTAGCCTATCCCTCATCACGATATGTGTTTAAAACAAACTGTTGCTTCTTAAACAAAGTTGTACTTTAACCTGAAAATGTCAGTTTAACTTTAACCACAAATTCTTCTTTATCTCTAAAACTCGGCTGACATCTTTATGAACAGTTGGAGGATATCACACAGTAAACAGGGTTGTGATAACTGTAATAAGTTTTCATGACACCAGAATGGAGACAGCGTTGTGGCTGAGAAATGAAGATGAAGTCCAGCAGTGTGTTTTTCTCTGTGGTGGCAGCAGTGATGAGTTGTGCATATCCCCTGGACAGAAACAGCTCCAGAATAGGCTTACTTACGTCAGATAGGAGATTCTCATTGAAATCACCACACACAATGATGGGATGGCAGTCCATGATCTCCAGTGAGTCCAAAAGGCTTCGCAGGTTTGACAGGAAAGAGGTCACATTGTAGTCCGGAGGTCTGTATACAGCAGCAATCAGTGCACTCACCGGGGCATTGACTTTAAGAGCTACAAACTCAAGGTCAGTTACATTATGTACATACTGTTTCTCCTGCACTTGAATGTAGTTTTTCACATAAACAGCAACTCCACCACCGCCTCTGTTGGCCATTTCTGGAAAACGTGTGTAGGACAGGTGTCTGTTACGTTTAAACATGTTGAAGTCCTGAAGAATGAGACTGTCTGCAACAAAGGAGCCTTGTAGGTGAGTTTCAGTGAGACACAAAATGTCTGCAAGACACAGTTCATGGTGGCTCTTGATGTCATTAACATGAGATGGCAAACCTTCTGTGTTATGGTGCACAACGGTCAGCGTGTCGTCTCTGTTCAGCGTTTGTTTGAAATGGAGAAGAGGCATCATGTCGTCCAAGCTGACTTGTCTCATGGTCTGTAAAGCTGCAGTGACTTCTGGGTTACCATATATTTTACGCTCATTCATATCCAGCATGTGCAGTCCACTGAGAGAGGTAACTCTGCTGATAGCGACGTAAGCCATGCCAGGTTCAAAAATGTTTTTTAAGGAGACAACAGCCGATGTCCTTGTCATACCTTGAACCTTATGGATCGTAGAAGCAAAGGCGAGCCTGATGGGAAACTGTCTGCGTACAAAACCTTTCTGTTTCAGATTCTCCTCTGCTCTCTCTAAGTACACAATATTATCTGGACCTCCTGGTGCTTTATTACGGTGACTCCTTCCAGCTGTTTCATCATCCATCTTTAGCCCAAGCATTTTCACATGTACAAAATCATTTTGCTCAGAGGTTATTATCCTGACTAGTGTACAGAATGAACCATTCACTAATCCTTGAGACACATCTATGTTTCTGGTGAGCATGACACGAACACCTTCAGCAACATGTACTGTATCTGGCAAGTCATTTTTTCCTCCTTTACATGGTGCAGCTTGTCGAGCCATTCTTCCACTGTGTGCGTCCTTTTTGTAATCATCTGCATCAATGATGGTGACATGAGAATGGAGCAGAGCTAATATTTTCGCATTGTGAGAGTGGACTTCCTTGTTAGTTGGGAAGATGTGCAGGACGTCGGTGGGACAAAGTGCTGGTTCAGTGACAGTCTGTGACAACAAAGCTCTGTCTGCTTCAGACAACTGCTGTGACTTTTCTTTCACTCGAATTCGGTTCAACATCTCTGCAAAGACAACATCATCCTTCTGACGCATAATCTCAGTCAAGGTGATCATCTGAAAGTGTTCCTGCCACAGGTCAATCTCACATGGATCATACACACAGAGGGCCTTGGACTGTCGTACAGGTGGCAGCTGATAAAAGTCTCCAACAGCAATGATTGACATTCCTCCAAAGGGTCTCTGACAGCCTTTAATCTGTTTCAGTCTCACATCCACATATGCAAAAAGTGGCTTTGACACCATGGAAATCTCATCGATGATAAGGATTTCAGCATTTAAAAGTTCACATCTTACTTCATCGAGTTTGTTACCAAGTCCTTGAAATGGAGGTTTTAGGCTCCGTGGCAGCTTGAGCAGAGAGTGAAGTGTTGTTCCTGATATATTAAAGGCAGCAGTTCCAGTGAAAGCACTTAACAGGACGGTGGGGTTTGATATGTCATCCTCCTCACAGCGTCTAGGCAGTTTGCACAGTATTTTAGATGCCTCTGAGTAAATGCATTTGATGAGATGAGATTTGCCAGTTCCAGCTCCACCATTTATATAGAAAAAAAACTGCTCTGGATTAAGGCCACAGACTCGCTTTACACACCAGTCTCTTACTGCATAGAACACACATGCTTGTTTCTGGTTCAGATTCTGATACATCTGTCTCAACAGTGTGGGATCGATTGCAGGCGCCTCTCTTATAGCTCTGGATTCTGTGACGAGGTTAGGCTGATAATCTGGCACATTTTCTTGAACGGGTTCATGATCTGGCTCTCTAGCCTCCAGTTCTTTGAGACACTCCAATCTCACCACTTCAGATTCTGCCCCCAAATTGCACCATTCATCAATAATTTGTCTGTTCTGTTCAAACTCCTCAACTGCTTTCTCAATTTCATCACTGTTTTGCTCATATTTTTCTCTGTTTCGTCTGACAATCTGTTGCACATGCTCAGGATGGTCAGAACCTGGTAGTTGAACCCAGCCACCACTGTAGAAGCACTCATAAGTTGGTCTTTTCAGTTCCTGGTCTGATCGGTGAGGGACGTACAGTTTTAATAATGTGCCATAAAACTGCTCAGGGTGTTTCTCCTGTGACGTGCGGTGAAATCTGATGATGGCAGGCTTCTCACTCTTTCTCTTCTGAACAAATCCCAGATCATTCAGCAGGGGCAATACATCTTTACCTTTTGTCTGTTGTCCATAGACAAATCTGCACGTAGAAGCAAAATCAGCCAAACACATTTCCTCAAACTCTGCCGTTTCAGGTCTGGATTTATATTTGTCTGTTAAAGACGTCATCCACACATCTACACTTTCATCTACTGAGTTCTCAAGTGATGACATGGGGCGACTCATTCTCAGAGGGTTATCATCTGTCGGTATGAACACAACACCACGTGAACAATTCTTCATGTTAAGCCCACATGCACGAGTCACACACTCCTGAGCACTGACCTCTCTCTTTTTGGAATAGGCTTGCATGATTTCTTTCATTTCATCACATTCATTGACATTGTCTCTGTTGGATGACTCTATGAGCGTTTTTAAATACTGACTCACACTGTTTTCACTTTTGCATATGTATGTGCAGATGTACTGTATTAAGCTGTAATAACTGAGTATGAACTGCACGTCAATGTTAGCGTCCCAGGCATCCAGAAGGTAGGCATTGTATCCGTTTACCCAGCAGTCCTTTGGTTCACGTTTCATTATCACTGCGCTGGACTTGGTCATCATGGGAAGGTATCGTTCATATTCACTTAGTGTTAAATCACATCGAGCCAGGAGTTGCTCTAAACTCAGGGAGGCAATTTCAGGTTCATTCAGCAGCAGATTCAGTGGTGCCAGTTTTGCCTTTGCTGTTTCCAGATGCCGTGAATCATCATCATCATCATCATTACTTACAGGTCTTATTATCATGGTTCTGTTTGACACTGGTTTTGGAAAGCCAAAACGACATCCGGAGCTGGCACCTTTGAAACACGTCCTTGAGTGATTTTTGCTGTGTATTTGCACTTCAGTTACCTTCTTGTACAATTCAGGTTGTGTATGTGGGTCAGGTAGCTGAGCTGTGATGTGTTTGGACACAAAATCACACACAGTCTGGTCACTGTCTTCCTCAAACACAGGTGCTCCTTCAACCCATAACAAGCAATGTATATGCGGGCTTCCTCTGTGCTGAAACTCTAATCTGTAAAAGTAGTCAACAACTTTGCCAAGCGGCTGAGCGGGAGACAAGATTACATCTCTGTACAAGGCTTCAACACGTTTGTCAAACATGCGCATCGTTGTAACAGGATTGCTTCTCAGTATGTCACACTTTGTGGACCAGTCCAGCTCATCAAAATTAACCTGCTCACCTTGCTGAGTTTTTATTGCTTCGATCACCTCAGGCCAACGCATCTCAGCTGCAGAAAATGTGCAAAAGAATGTGGGACTTCCCAACTGTCTTATCATGGCAAACAGATCTCTAGTGGTTTTCTCCCAGTATGCTGGCGTCCCACGAAGCGGCTGCATAAAACGAATCGCGGATTTATTTCGAACCAGTCTCTCTACCTCGTGTTTGTCTTGCAACATTCCTGAGGTTATTTTGCGTCCATCTCTGGTGAAAGGTTTTCCTTTACGTAGCTGAATTGTCATGCTGGAAGTGGCCAAGTGTATTTCAGTCACAAACTGAGCAAAGAACAAGTAGTTAGAGTCTCTGGCAAACCGATCATCAACACCAAAAAGCCTTGTTTTGAAATAACTGCTAGGTGTTAATTTATAACTTCTCTGTTCATCCAGTGTATTCAAGCCGTTTGGAAACTGACACGGGAAAGCTAAGGATTCAAGTTTTGGGGTCTTGAAGAAGCTGACTGGATTGTTTCCCTCTGCTGGTGCCACAGAATAAATCCCTTCACTGAAAGATAAAATGTCCTCTGAAACATCACGTGGCTGAAGACATGATTCAAGAGCAATTCCACCATTAGGCATGTCACCTTCCTGTTCTGCATCATCTCTCTGTTCCTGTGGTTGACTTTCATCACAAACCAGCATGTCATTGTTCTGTTGCTCATTTTCAGGATTATTTTCTGCCTCGCACAGTGCATCAGTCTCACACCTGTCTATTTCCATCAAATCATCGGCATCATAATCGTCGTCCTCCATGTTATCGTCATGATCACCATCATCATCATCATCAGGAAGTGTTGGATCACATAATTCAGCCTCATCTCTTATAGTCACGTCTTTATAGCCAGGGTGAATATCTTTCAAAGTTTTCAGTGCTTGCACTAGCTTAGACCAGTTAACAGTCTGAAACAGCTGATGACCTTTGTAAGACAGTCGTCTCTTTAGTTTTACTCTCATCACCTGAGACTCACTTCTCAGTCGGGGCAGAGCATTGACTGTTTCCTGTACCTCAGACGGGACACATATCACATTACCATGTATGGCTCTCTGTCGGCCTTTAGGAAGAGGAATAATTTTGGCAAACGTTATGTACTTGGCGATGAGATGTCTCTCCAGTATGTTGAGATCAGACAACGCAGGTGGAATGTCCGCTAGCTCCAGGTTGTTAGCTACAGCGAGCTTTGGCATCTTTCCGTTTATAAGATGGCTGTGACATGTCGAGCAAATCCATTCCCTCTTTCTCTCATCAGGCACCTTGCACTGTTCATTTATACAGTTATCATCACAAACATGAACGTACTTTCCTGTCAGACATGCTGCAACCACATCTGGATTTTTGACATAGTTTGACCTTGTGCAGCGTTGTACTTGGTTTGGAAAGGACGCTTTGTGACACACAGTGCAGACATAAGTGGGGCCAGCTTTTATTCGTGATCTGAAAAGTGATATGGCTTCTTTGATCAATGTGTTGTCACTCTCACTTGCTGGTCTATTTATCCATCTGTATTTCCTTTTTATTTTGGTTGCACATCTCAAGTTTTGCATACTCCTGAATGAAACATTGTTCTTATACCTGTCTCTCATTCTTTGTCTTGTCAGTTCCCTGTGTCGCAGCCTGAATGCATGGTCACGTGCATATCGCTCAGTGAAAAAAGATCGCTGTCTCTTTCTGAATTCAGGATTTTCTCTGTAGCCTTTGGTAACATATTCCATTTGCCTCCTTCTGAATTCAGGATTTTCTCTGTAGCCTTTGGTAACATATTCCATTTGCCTCCTTCTGAATTCAGGATTTTCTCTGTATCGGGTGATAATGTACTGCTGTTTTTTCTGGTTATATTCAGCTCTATTTCTGTAACAGATTTTCAAGTACAGTTTTTGCCTCTCCTTAAAGTCAACACTTTCTCTGTATTGCTTTCTTATATTATTTATTTTCTTTTGTCGTACTGTGGGATTATTTCGATATCGGTTGGTAGTGTACTCCTGCTTTCTTTGTCTCAGTTTTTCATCAGAAGCATATTTTTCCCTTTCTTTGCTTTTTTGATTCTCCTTTCTCTGTGATACCTTTTCAGAAAGCATTAGTCTTCTCTTCAATTTTCTCCTTCGCTGTTTACTAAGTTTACTAGTCAGTTTACAGGAGATGTCTTGTAAGCCATGATCACTGACAGCAGTATGTATTATTGGAGCTGATAAGCTTGAGTCATGTGATGGGAAAGATATCAAACTGTATTCACTTGATAGTTCTGGTTTAATTTGACTATTAGGGAATATGAAATGAGCCTCTTGTTGTCTCACAGATGATAGAGATGTGATGTTATTGTACACTCCCAGCCCTTTATTTTCAGAGACAAGAATGGCATCATTATTCGTCCTTGGAGAAGTTATGTTTGACTCACTTTGAGGAGCAACATTTTTGAAAAAATTCAGGCTAACCTTCTTTGGTTGTTCAGTTTCCATGTCAGTGGATACTTCATGTAAAATGCAATCAAAGACATCAGTGTTCATATTAGCAGCACTAGGGCTTGACTCATTTTGAGGAGCATCATAGAGCTGAGTGGTTGACAAAGCAGCAGTGTGAGTTGCAGTCTGACTCTGTGTGTCTGGGATAGCGACGTTTACATTGGCTGTGTTCACATCGGGAAACACCACAGGCTTCAACTCATAAGTACAGGAAGATGGCGTGCCTAACATTCTGTGACACTTTGTGAGCCTGTCAATCATGTCACTGAGACGTGGGAATGTCAGCATGACAGCAGTACCAGGAGTGCATGAATCCAATGGTAGGGGCAAACCTTTACTTGTTCTGGCGTGCGGGTCAAAGAAACCAAATCTGCCTGATCGGGTTCTAAATACTGCAATACACAACTGTCTCATCAGCAGCAATGCGTACTGTACGTCTGATAACAAGCAGCACAGTCCAGCCTCAAGGTCCAGAAAGGTATCAACAGCTTCAGGTAGAGGTGCTCCAAACGTGCCATACCTTGACAGAACTCTCATGTTCACATAACAGATGCCTCTGCGTACAGGTACAACATGAGGGAGCTCATCAGTAGTCAAATGGCTGTATTGAACCATTTTTCTGACCTCATTATACATTGCATTACCTTTGTCCAATACTGAGTCCAGGTCTCTGTTAGTTATGTTTTCATCCTCATGAAGGAATGCAATAAATGTCAGTGAGTTACAGGTACACTGTTTATTTCTAGATGGGCCATATTTAGCAGAATTCTGGCTGCGAGATGCACAGACATGTTGTACACGCTGATCTCCAAGGTTTACACAGTGAGACGGGCCCGCTACATTGGTCTGAGACGCTGTCTTTACCATGTCTGCATAAGACACCCGAGGGACGCATGGCCCATTGGTCTGAGGCATTTTCTTTACCATGTCTGCATAAGACACCAGAGGGACGGATGGCTCATTGGTCTGAGGCACTTTCTTTAACATGTCTGCAGAAGACACCTGAGGGACACATGGCTCATGGCTTTTACCTGTAGGTTTTACCTGGTGAGCATAAGGAGCTGCTACACAATCTCTCTTCACAGCATCAGCGTAGGACAGCTTTGGCTCATCACTCTGACCTCCCTGTGTTACACTTCCATCACGACATGCTGCAGATACCTCACCACTGCTCTGTGGATCAACACCTTCTGCCTGTTCAGTTGTTACACACCTCTGCCACCGTACCTTTGCAGCTTGGGACCTCTTGTTCTTCCTCGGCATTGTCGTGCTCCAAAATCACAAATCTTAATGCTTTACTTTTATTATACACAATCAAGAAATCAAAAACAGTATGAATTATAACAGTTACTGTAGCAGGATACCTGTGGGCTTGTAGTATTTAAAGGTATGTAAGAATGGAAGATACCTCACAGAAAGCGCTTCAGGTTTATATATTTCAAAACTATTCAATTTACAATTATTTACCAAAAGGAACAGACTATCAGTGACCAAATGTTTTTCAGAAAATCTTTGTAAAGGCTTTCGAAGAACTTAAACCTATAAATATTGAAGATAAAACTTAAAACTATCAAAATATGCTCAAATTTACCTTCACTCAGAGGCTGTAGTATCAGCTTGTGGCAGCAACTAAATTCAATTAGATTAAATCTATACTATATAAAGCTTTATATGTAAAACACAATAAAATAATACTTTATTCACTACTGTATGAATCAGAAACAAAGTATATATTTTAACACTTTTTTTACTGATTGCAGAAAAATGTGAAAATATTTTAAATCAGATCAGAGTAGAAACCTACAGCACTCAACACCCAAAAACGTTTAGAGATGGCTACTAAAACACAACCAGTATTAACTATGAGCTGTCCTGATCCTGAACTGTTTGAACTTACCAGCAGAAAATAACTAAATAGTACGGTGCTACACTATGTGATAAATATGAATATGCCGAGGTTTATATCAAAATTCAGGAACACGGGTCAGTCTGATGACAGATGGTTGCTTCTGGTCACTGAAGATCGTCAGGTCTGCAGACAGGAACAGCTGCTCCAAACAAATCTAAATACTTGTGTGTGTTGACTACAACAGTGTTCTTTAAATATACACTTTGCTACAAGAAACGATGTGAAAAGATTCAGATTAATCCAATTTATTTCCAATCACAAATGAACTTTGTGTACAAACCTACAGAGCTCCACAGAAACAAATTTAAAGAATAACTACAAATAAAGTCAAATAAATACACAACCAGTAGTCTAATTTGAGCTATGAGCTGTCCTGAACACTTACCAGAAGAGAATAACCAAAGGCTAAGTATTTTATAAATATAAAAAGTTTATATGCAAACTCAGCAACACAGGTGTTATGGCAGTCTGATGACAGATGAGTGCTTCTGGTCACTGAAGATCGTCAGGTCTGCAGACAGGAACAGCTGCTTCAAACAAATCTAAATACTTGTGTGTGTTGACTACAACAGTGTTCTTTACTTATACAGTTACTTGTATTTTTTCCAATTACAATGAAATAATTTGTGTTACAAATGGTTCTCTGTGCAATTATCTTTTTTATTGTATTATCAAGCCAATTTGTGAAAACAGATATATTTATATAAATGTATTACTGCAAATTGGAGATCAAAGGATCAATAAGATAGAGGAGAGGTAGAGCGTGAGAGTAGAGAATCTCTCAGAGTATTCAAACAGATAGACCAGGTAACCAATAAACCTGAGGTGAGGGGACAGAGCTTAGAACAGAGAGCGTGAGAGTAGAGTCTCCCAGAGTTTCTTTTAAACAGAAGGTAGCTGTGACCTTAGGTATCAATTCTCCAGAGCCCAAAAAATCAGTTTCTCAGTTCTCAATGTCTCAGGGTTCAGTTCCAAAAATTAGATTGAGTGATATAAATTACAGACAGAGGAGTAAATGGGACAGGAAAGCCAGAGGAGCCAATATTATAGGGGAGAGGGGAGAGACAGGACAGCAGGACACCTGCAAGACAAAAATGGAGGCATATATTAGACCAGCGATTCCCAAAGTGTGCTGTATGTACCCATGGGGTGCGTGAGCTGCCTCTAGGGGTACAATACAGGAAAGATTTAATGGTGGTGTAATAACTACAATACTTGTGTGGAATACTTCATGAAACAAAACTTGAAAATTAAAACCTTCCTTTGTAAGTTTAATTGGCTTTATGCACAGCTGCACTACTTCCTGAACTTAAGCCAGCTCTGTGTTTCCTGTCTGCCATTATTGGCCAAACTTGATTAATTCAGGTGTGTCTGATTATTGTTGCCGTGACTACTGAGGTCAGGCACACCTGAATTAATCAATTTGACCAATAATGGCAGACAGGAAACAGGAAGCTGTCTTAAGTTCAGGAAGTGGTGCAGCTGTTCATAAGGCCAATTTAAAACAAAGTTTATCATTAATACTAGCTCACAGGAAATAATCTATCTACTCACACACCTCCCTCTCTGTCAAGCTGAGCCACCCGCTCTGCTTTTTTTGTCCATATTATCTGTTTATAAACCTACACAGGGTACGATTTATCAGAAAACAGGAGGAGATGTTTGGAAATGTTTTTTTGTGTATTGCACCTTTAATAATATCAGCTGCCATCCCTTTGACACAGCTCTGCTGTTCAGTGTTAATAGGCTATTATTTGTGACATGTAACCAATCAGATAATGCTGTGTGCAGGACATGGAGCAAATACACAAATAAAAAAAAAATAGTTTACAAAAAAAGGGGGTTTGGAGGTGCATCAACCTGGTCAAGATGTAGAAGGGGGTGCGTTGCCTAAAGAGTTTAGGAGCCGCTGTATTAGACAGTTGTTGCAATATATATATATATATATATATATATATATATATATATATATATATATAAGAAAACCAATGGACCAAGTGTTACTCAAGGCTATAATGGCATTTAAGGCGTCTTCACATGAAAAGTTTAAAATGACCATCAAAGACCCCCAACATTTACAGCTTTTACAGTTGTTGCAAGACTTCTGTGAAATAAACTAGTGTCATAAAATATATCTACCAAGTGGGGCCATTTTAGAAACCTCAGTGTTTCACTGCCACTTTATTAACAGTGTATAAAAAAAATCAATGTGTTATATTTAATCCTAACCTGTAATTTTGTGTGTGAACTTACTGCTGTGCTGTCACAGAGACAGCAAAAGTGATGGCAGGCCGTCACTGAGAGGAGGTGGCTGGAAGTAGTGAAGATCTAAAGAGAGAAGATATTTCAGTTTCACTGCATTACTTTCAATATGTGAATATTCAAAGCAGTCGACAGTCTGGCAGTAGATCTACAGTGCAGGTCCCAGTGTGTCCATTAATAAGTCTAGTCTGTTGTTTCATGGTATGTGGCCGACATTTTTAATAGGCTAATGACTAATCAATAGATGTCATCAGTGTTTACTTTTAGTATTACAGGACAAATGAAAGGAAAATAAACAGAAGACACAGCACAATGCTGTGGATCCTCCCTGATGAAATATGACTAAAAAATGTTTAATGTACTTTTGTATTAGAATTTTATTGTATGTTTGCAGTGAACTGACAATGTAGTAGGAGGTCAAAATTTACATTATTCAGAATGTGATTGGTCTAAGGGACATTAAATATATGAAAAGTTTACTGTTTCAAGAAAACACATCTGATAACGCTAAATAGCGAGCTAGCCAGACCTCTCATCTTGTCACTATTGTCTCTTTAAAGCCACTTTTCCATTACCAGTTCCAGCTCAACTCGCATCCACTCTACTCGACCGTACTGGGTTTTCCATTGCAGATAGTACCCAGAGATAATACACCTCAATGTAGCTGGTTGTCATAGCAATGCCACACACAACTGCCGCAACGTAATATTCAGGTAAACACACACACCAGCGATCCACACACAGCTGTCTCTTGGCTTAAGTTAAAAACTTTCCTCAGAATGTACTGTTGTGGGCAATTTTAATCTCACATGTATTAATTGTTCTCCCTTATCAAGAGTGGAGCTAGGCACCAGAGGACCGGCTGGGTCAGGGGTCATCTTAGGTTGGGAGGGGGTTAGTAAAACTAACCTGACATCATGAATCCTATGGCTTTGTGGAAATTTACAGAGAAGGCTCGGCTTGCAGTAAACAACCTTGGGGAGGGCTATTTAGTCTTCACCCCAGCCTGTGTTCTGGGCGTCACTCCACTTCGCAGTAATCTGTGTTGGTGACTGAGCCTTATTGTTCTTGCAAGAATAACAAACCTTTTCCTTTATTAATTTGACTCAGAGTGTCTCTTACGAAGTGATGTCTGTTTATTGAATTTTTGCCTTAACAATACCCAATATAAAATGAATTTAGCTGTGTCTTACCAGGATGTCTTTTCTCTGTGCCTCGGGTTCTTTTTGATTCCAGTGGAGCCTCTCCTGGGCCTGATAGCGGTCGGCCCCTCTCTCTCAAGCTTACGAGGTAGAGCTGGAACTGCTCAGTCCAGGTGGCCAAAAACCGTCCGCTCTCAGGTCCAGAAGGCACTTCCAAGGAATCCCATACTTCTGACACCAATTGTTAAGGCAAAAATTCAATAAACAGACATCACTTCGTAAGAGACACTCTGAGTCAAATTAATAAAGGAAAAGGTTTGTTATTCTTGCAAGAACAATAAGGCTCAGTCACCAACACAGATTACTGCGAAGTGGAGTGACGCCCAGAACACAGGCCGGGGTGAAGACTAAATAGCCCTCCCCAAGGTTATTTACTGCAAGCCGAGCCTTCTCTGTAAATTTCCACAAAGCCATAGGATTCATGATGTCAGGTTAGTTTTACTAACCCCCTCCCAACCTAAGATGACCCCTGACCTGGCCGGTCCTCTGGTGCCTAGCTCCACTCTTGATAAGGGAGAACAATTAATACATGTGAGATTAAAATTCCCCACAACAGTACAGACAGATAAGCCTTATGAAACCCTTCCAGCTGTGTTTTCCTCTGCCGTCGGTGCTGCAGTGGTCTGTGCGACAGCGGGAGCAGAGGGCTCTGTAAGCAGCCGGCTGTCCTCCTCCCATGGGTTGGCGCAGGCTTCCCCCGCCGCTACTTGCAGAGCTTCTCAACTCCTTTCAAAATTCTAAATCTACACAGCTGGTTTCTCACGTCGAAGTGGATTTAGTGATTAAATAACGTATGAAAAAGGTAAAATATAAAACTTTCTGTTGATGGCCTCTGTCCAGCTCGCGAAATGACGATGCAGTGAATATTGACTATTCTCTCTGACTAATCAGCAGCCTGCAGTGTTTTCACGTCACATTTTAGTCTCAGCTCGCTTGGAACCTCGAAGGAGGTGATACAAAAAAAAGTATCTGGAAGCAGGTACAGGTACAACTTTTCCACAGTGGAAAACAAAACCAAGGCGAGTCGAGCTGGTGCTTTGCAGTGAAAAAGAGGCTTAACTAATGTCACAGACAGGACTTTCCCTGCCATTAATGCTTGAATGACACACCACGTCTCCTTCCATAAATAATAATAATGTCTAGTGCGGTGGGTGTGATAAACCAACGTCCGTTGCCATTATTTTTGTAATGGCTTATCGCGAAGGAAAAAAAAAAATTTTTAGTCGCATAACACCGTTAATAGAAACGCTGTCATTTCACAATATTTTTTTATCGACAATCAGAAAAAAAACGCAAAAGTTTTGTGCAAATATGTATTGACACCACTTTACCGAGCAAAAACGTTTCACTCAGTTATGCAATTTTAAACGGTTAATCAGTTAACCGGTTAACCATGGACACCCCTACTCTGGATTTCTCTAAATCACATGAAATGTTAAAGGATGCTTTACAGTTATCCACAGTCAAATGGTATGGTCTGATGACACTTACAATATTTCTACCAACCAAAGCACAAGGGTCCACTTTTGTTCTCTGTCAAAGAAAGGAAATAAAATGTTAGTGCGTTCTGTGTCAGTGTGTTTAATGAGTTCAGACTACAGATGCACAAACAATACAGTTAATGACAAATTCTGTTCTAACAGGTCTTCTGGCTGTGAGATGCAGAAAAATACAGAAAACTATCTGGCTCAAGCACCCCGGGATCTTAAGTTGAACAAACTAGTGTCATCCCACAGTTTAGAGGTGACCCAATGCTAACATTATATGTATAGCCTCATATTCTAACTTCCTAAAACTTGTTTTATACTTCTGTGTCACATCTACAGTGCACCACACACAAGGAGTAAATTTTGTTTATGGGCTCTCAAAAAATTAGCAGCCTCACATGATCAAAGGAAATGTGTAAATCAAAGTTAAATTCAAGCTCACAAATATACTGTTCCTGAAGTAACTTTGTTTAGCGTGTGTAACCTTTGGTTTATAACTTACAGTTACAAGCACATTCAACAACCAACTAACATTAACTTAGCCTTACTGTTTGTTATTTACTGCTGCTAAAACTAAGCCAGAGACCAGCATCAACACTGTTGAAGGTTAACTGTTAGCTTGTGCTAAACAAATGAATCACTTCTATTTGGCTAACGTTAGTTTGTTACCACAGCACACAACACAATTAATGGTAAGTTACTGGTTCATTACATTCCCCAGCTCTATTCTGCTATACTGGGATCGTTGTCAGTTGACTGAGTGAATAAAGGACAACGTTAATTTATTATTTAACAACTAGAACTATTTCTTTTGTAAGTTAAGTTAGCTAACCATGACGTTAGCGGCTATACTAGCGTTGGCATCGTCGCTACTGTTATTTAACCAGCATTAAGACCGTTTTTATGGTGCACAGATAACTGTAAAAACTGTTAAGCTGTAGTAATCGCTTCTTGTTCGAATTTGAAGAGTTGGAAAAACGTTAACAGTAATTTTAAAACACCAAACCTGTATTTTCACCATTCAAAAGTTCAGATAAAAGCTCAGAAGAGGCTACTTACCAGATTTCAGGGAACAAAGAGGCGGAGAGCGGGAACTGACTCTGGTATGACGCAGGGCCAATTGGAAATTCTGACGTCAACCGAAAAAGGCGGCGAGAGAGAAAGGCAGTGGAGAAAAAAGAATAACAAAAAAGTGCCAAATTTGTGAAAATGTATGATAATATGTTGAGTGATATGTAATTTAAGTTACTTCCTCTCTTTTTTTCCCTCTTTACTATACTTAAATATTCCAATTTGATCGGGTTAGAGTTGGTTGGACCTATGTCACATTGAGCAGCAAAAAAATGAAAAAATAAATAAAGTTGCTTAATTTCTCAAAATTCTTCACAGAAGCTCAAAGCTTAAACAGAATAACGCTTTGAACTTCAGAAAGAGCCCACCTACGGTGGTGCTCATTGATCATCAGGACAGATAACTAAACGGGTTCACGTAAACCTGGGTTGTGTTAGACCTTATGGATGTGTAGAACACAGAACATGAATTGATATTAAAACTGAGCGATCCTGACTGCGTGTCTGGAGATTTAAATAGCCCAATGAATTAAGTTGTTGTGCCGCCTGTGTAAATCATAGACGGTGTAAATGCGCACAGCGTCTCTCTTAAAGGGATACTCCACTTTTTTTGGAAATAGGCTCATTTTACAACAGACAGTTTCATTGACCACCATATATTTTTTCCTACTATGGAAGTCAATGAGACCAGAAACGGTCTGTTTACTGATATTCTTCTAAATATCAGAAAATCGGCTGATTTGATTCGAAAATGGTAAAACTCAACTGTTTAACTCTGAGGGAGTTGTAAAATGAGCCTATTTTCAAAAAAAGTGGAGTATCCCTCTGTTTTAAAATCACAATAAAGTAAACCTAAACGTTGCTTTAGCGTTGTCCTATAGTCGCTGTTTTCACCAACAGCTGGAACAGGCCTCATTAGGAAAGAGACAAAGCTGCAAATAAATCTACATTTTCGACGTAGGCTACTATGATTAAAACATATAAATGAAATACTCTATCTGTAAATATAGACTATAAAAACCAATATCAATATTATACATCCACAGAACTTTAACAATACAGTAACTCTTGGCTAATGGCTATTCAATCAGCATGTCAAAATAAGTTTAGATGAAATAATGGAGACCATTTCAACAGTCAAGTTTTTTTTTATTTTCATGGAATAAATAACACATATTTCCATTTAATCGAAAATAACAGTAAATGCATATATATATATAAATATAAATAAATAAAATTTCAAGTTTTGACTATGGAAAACACATACATAACACAAATAAATAGGCTATAGGCTAAACATTGCAATTACATAGCCATACACTTCTCTGAACTAAACTCTGGAGAACTAAGGCAAGGTTTATTCTTTTGCCAGTGAAATTGCTGAGACCTTGTTCCCTACCAAAGTGATATTTACATTAACTGGCGGGCTGGTGAATTCGATCTCAATAGGCTTCCACATCTCTTCTTTTATTAGAACCTTTCGTTCATTGTCTAACAGCAGAAGGAGCATTCCAGGATCTTCTGGCACATCCATGACCCCGAGGGCACCCACCACCTTGCACTGATCTTTGCTGATCTCCTGTAAAGACAAAGTAAACAGCATACTGTCAAGTCACGGGAAGGGAGGTGCGGAAGTGATGCAGCAGCCCCATATTGACAGGGCACAAATCACATGTGCAGACTACACAATGGGCACTAAACAACACAGCAAAGACCTGCACCACAAAGCGAGTACAACAGTAGTTATCTACTCTGTAAGTCAACTCAGGGTTTCCCAATCCAGCCATGAGCGTGTTCACATAAAAGAGGTGGTGTTAGCAGCAGAAGTCCACTGTCAGCAGAGTGTTATACCCTATTTTACAAATGAAGAGCAAACTGTAACACTACAGAAATACAACACATGCAGGGAGTTTTTTTTTTTTTATCTTACCTCTACCGGTCCTCATAACTTTCCAGGTGATTTCTTTATTGTGATGATGTAGGCTATCAATATTTTCTTTAACAGTTTACTTTCATGATCAGGCTAGAGATGCTGCTGTCAGACATTTTAAACGTTTCCATAGGCGTTGTAATGTCACAGCAAATAACCCGGAACATTTATGCAGCAAAACTAAAAAAAATGTAGTTATAAAGATGTACAAAATCTTTTAGCTTCGGAAATAATTTAGAGGCACTTATAGAACTTAGGATTGATCAGGGGGACGGCTGCTTTCCTCCAAACAGATTGACTCTATGAGCCTGAACATGTGTGAAATACCTTCGACCAGAACAACAATTGACATTAGGCTACATTCTGAACAATCCGGTCAGCGTGTCAATTTAAATATAAAGCTACACTGCTGTGCCCCGTGATTAAATGCGCACAGCGTCTCTTTTAATGTGGACAGCTTCACCCACCCGGAAAGTCACAAAACATTTTGGCCCGTTTCTGCTAATGGGTGAATGAATCAAGACGCTGTGCGCATTTACGCACAGGGCACAGCAAGAAACTCGGACAGGATCGATCAGGATGACCTGACAGCAGCTAGCCTGGGTTTTATTTTATTAAAAACTTTTTTATTCGTACTCCTAGACAGTCTGGATACCATGAACCACATTTCCCCCTGAAACAGGTAACCAATCACAGAACGGGGAGGGAGCACAGGCACATTTGATAGACATTCGTAGAACCCAATAATACGGCTCTGGGCATTAGTAAAGCACGCCTCAAATACGAGAAAATGAATGTGGTTTCCAGATATCGTTTCATTCTCAATGATATGTGGTCTGGCGTCAGCCAGGCTAGACAGCAGCATCTCTTATCATGAAAGTATGTCTTTAAAGGGTTAGTTCACCCAAAAATGAAAATTCTGTCAGGATTTACTCACCCTCATGTTGTTCCAAACCTCTATGCGTTTATTTGTTCTGCTGAACACAAAGGAAGATATTTGGAAGAATGTTTTAATCAAACACATCTCAATCCCCATTGACTACCATAGTAGGAAAAAACACATACTATGGTAGTCAATGGGGATTGAGTTCTGTTTGATTAAAACATTCTTCCAAATATCTTCCTTTGTGTATAGCAGAACAAATAAACACAGAGGTTGGGAACAACATGAGGGTGAGTAAATCCTGACAGAATTTTCATTTTTGGATGAACCAACCCTTTAAAGTACAAACACACAGCCTATAGAAATCTATTTAGGCTTGATCCATCAGCGTAACCACCGTCTTGTTAAGAGTAGCCGAGCTCTCCCATAGTTTGCACATCTCGACCATTGGACTCCAGCAACAGGAAATAACATTACTCTTTTAATTTAATTTTGAAAAATTAATAAAAGAGGTGTTACATCGCAGGTGGCTTGGAAGAAGGTGGGTAATATTATCCATTTTGCAACACGAACTGGAGGTAAGCAACAGTAATTTGTAGCTAGTTTGAACCACAGAACTTAAAGATCTCCCTCTTTTCGTTTTTATTTTAATTTTATTTTTGCTGCAGATGAAATGGTTAAACTTCTGTTTTCGCGCAGGTGCAGTGAAAAAATCGGTCCGACAGGAAAAAAAAAAAAAAAAAAAAAAAAAAAAAAAAAAAAAAAAAAGTCGCACGAGTCAGAATTCGGCTCAAAATCGGACGAAAATCGCACAGTGTATGCCCGCCTTTAGGTTATTCTCCATCTGTCACCAATTCCTAAATATGAAGCTCACTCCTTATCCTTTGGGTCAATCAAAATAAATGACGCCTAGGTAGAAATTGTTTTCTAGGCTACTTGTTTGACTTTTCCATTATGTTCACCATTTCTCCTATTAGTTCTTTAAATGGTCATTTCAAATCAAGTTTATAACCATAGAAATTTATGCTACTTCTGCAGACCTTCCTTGTAAGCTACATTACAGTTTTCTGAGACCTTGACGGGAAACTGTGTCCCTGTTTAAAAACCCAACCCGTGTTCCAATATTGCTACAACTACAGTAACAAGAACAAACCTTGATTTTTGTGTAGCCGGACGAATGGAGCTGGACACCATATGGAGACTTTGTGGCTTTGACGTGCGACACCGACACATGGCTCCCAACTTTTAAATCTACCACGGCTGCCTCCCTCCACAGGCAGAGAGGCACCTGCGTTTCTCCCTGTAGAAAGTAACATAATACAATATTTTAACTTAAACACCTCAAATTTGATTGATTTTAATAAATCAAACATTGGTCTACCTGCTGCAGGGTTATGTTCCGAAGGGGGATGGTCTCTTTCATCTTCTGAATCTTTTTCAGAGCAAGCAGCTAAACAAGGTGAATTTTTGTGTTAATCATTTGATACCAATATTTAAGAAATTTGAAAGGCTTTGTCATGCCTACTATAACAACAAATTATGGATTACCGGGGCGAAAGTAATAAAGCGATTTTCTCTGAGACCTGACTGATTTGTATTTCAAGATATGACAGGACTTTCGGCATGCAGCCAGTGACCGAGCCTTTAAATATCACGTGATTTCATCATTGTTTCACGCGGTTAGGTCCAGAAAGCAGTTTTCTAGTATGATAAGTAAATTACTGAAGCAATACTTTTTTTTTTTAATTACAAATTGTTTTTCGTTTCATGTGTCACACAGTAATGATAAATCTATAGGTTATTTAGTGCTGTAACATCCTGAAGTAAATCGGGTTTAAATGTCAGGAGTCCCTGTCAGGACGAAAGTAACACTCGTTTCTTTCGTCCCTCTGCTAAAGTGGTTATTTTCTGTGTGTTGCAGTATTTATTAAAAACATGTTTATGCCATATTATACCAACAAAATATGGCAAATATTTATGAGGGTGCTTTTAAAGCTTAAGTCACATTTAAAGGGATACTCCACTTTTTTTGGAAATAGGCTCATTTTACAACTCCCCCAAAGTTAAACAGTTGGGTTTTACCGTTTTCAAATCCATTCAGCCGATTTTCTGATATTTAGAAGAAGATCAGTAACCAGACACTTTCTGGTCTCATTGACTTCCATAGTAGGAAAAAAAAAAAAAATATATATATATATATATATATATATATATATATATACACTATGGAAGTCAATGAGACCAGAAACTGTCTGGTTACTGATATTCTTCTAAATATAAAAAAATAAATAAATGGAATGGATTCGAAAACAGTAAAACCCAACTGTGTAACTCTAGGGCACTTGTAAAATGAGCCTATTTCCAAAAAAAGTGGAATATCCCTTTAAATCAGCAGACTTCTGTGTCACCATTTTTTTTTTTTTTTTCACTCAGTCTCATTTACCCTAGTCACATATAGGTTTAGGAAGGAAAGTAACATGAGTAGTCTTAACATGAGTAGTAACATGAGTAGTCTTAACGATGAGTAACGAAAGTAACATGAGTAGTCTTAAGTTCAAAGTGAAATTATACTGAAGTTGTTCAACATTATTACAAAATACCACCTGGTATTGATACACCACACTTGTGAGTGACTGACCAAAACAAAAATATATCTGTGTCTAAACCATCATCTTTTAAAATTATGTTTTTCTGAAATATGGTACTTTCGCCCCTGCTCTCCCCTAAACCATGGTCATTTCACCTAACGTTAGGCCAAAAAATTAGTTTACCTCTACCACATCTCCTTCCACTGTGATGAGGCCGTCAGCATCTCTACTGGTGCAGAGAGGGGTGAGTGGAGAGTGGGGAGTAAGCAAAGCCTCCGCCTGCTGTCTTATATCCTCAGTGATATTTATTGGGGCACTTCTGAAGAACAAAGTGTTCTTATTAATGTTGAGCAGATAAGGGGGAGACTGCCCCCTTAACGCATGCCCCTGGACGACATAGCTTACGCCCTCCTTAAATTTGTCAGAAAACTCCTCATAAACAGTCATTTTTACAACCGAGTCACCATCGGAAATGGCCGCCACCATGTTGACTTTAGTCATTTCTGGTCTTGCCCCATCCGAGTCAAACTGCCAGGACACTACCTTCGGCAGTTCCATTGCTTTTACCACACAGATATGTAGTGGCGGTGGCTTAAAATAAGGCGTCGCGGGCTTACTCCACAGGAGACTTCTTAGTGCCATTCTGAAATGATACACAAAGTTAAAGTGTAGGATGTAGAAAACCAAGCATTCGACATTTGTTCAGTATTCAAGGAGTAGCCTAGCCTAGGCGTAGCTGTATTTGTTAAATAACATTTTTTTCATTAAAGAGTCCTTTCAGGTTACTTAAACCATAGTAGCCCAAGTTAATGACTGCTGTTTAGAAATGAGAACTGCTAACCTATGGAAGCTTGTTTCCGCCACTAGCCTAAATAAAAAATAAATAATTGCGACTTTTTTTATCTCACAATTCTGACTTTCTCACAATTAAGGGTTTACATCTCGCAATTCTGACTTTATAACACGTAATTGTGAGTTTATATGTCGAAATTCTGACATCTTTTCTCAGAATTGTGAGATGTAAACTCACAATTTCGAGTTTTCAGGCCAATTCTGAGGGGGAAAAGACTAACTTTCCCCCCTCAGAATAGTTTCTATATACGCATTTCTGACTTCTTAACACAATTGCGACTTTATATCTCACAATTCTGACTTTATAACACGTAATTGGAAGTTTATATGTCGAAATTCTGACATCTTTTCTAAGAATTGTGAGATGTAAACTCACAATTTCGAGTTATCAGGCCAATTCTGAGGGGAAAAGACTTACTTTCCCCCCTCAGAATAGTTTCTATATCATGCATTTCTGACTTAACACAATTGCGACTTTATATCTCGCAATTCTGACTTTATAACACGTAATTGGGAGTTTATACGTCGAAATTCTAACATCTTTTCTCAGAATTGTGAGATATAACGTTAGCCTAAACTCGCAATTACGAGTTATCAGGCCAATTCTGAGGGGCAAAAAAGACTAACTTTCCCCCCTCAGAATAGTTTAAATCTCACAATTCTGACTTTATATCATGCATTTCTGACTTTTTAACACACAATTGCGACTTTATATCACGCAAATCCGACTTTATATCTCGCAATTACACGCAATTCTGAGAAATAAAGTCAAAATTTCTTAAAGTAAACTCGCAATTGTGAGAAAAAAAGTCAGAATTGTGAGATAAAAAGTCGCAATTACCTTTTTTAGTTTTTCATTAAGTGTCGGAAACAAGCTTCCATAGACTAACGGAGCAATTAGCCAAAAAAAAAAAAATGTTAACACTTAAGTGAATTACCTCTCTGAACTTCAGTCAGGCTGGACAGACGAGTCTTCAGTCTTGGCGCCACTGATGTAAAACTTCTATTCGAGATTGTTCGCGAGCTAACTAAAACTTTTTCATAGCTGGAACCTAGCAAGGCTGTGATTGGTGATTGAATGCTGTGATTGGTGAAATATGATTCGTAATCAGAACATGCACGTTGTGTGTTTGTGTGGGTATTAACCAATCACATTCAGTATTTAAACACTGGTTGCTATGTCCCACACAACAGAAGCATCAGTGGTGCTAACAGGCCATCTGTCCAGCCTGACTGATATTCAGAAAGGTAATCTTAGGTGTTCTTCTTCCTAAAATTGAATACAACACATTTTATACACAATTTTACACAGAATTCGATTGAAATTAAGGAAATGTTGCACAAAAAAAGTTCCCAGCCCCTTAAAAAACGAAATAATGAGAACCATGTCCTCATTTCTAAACAGCAGTCGGCTACTCTGGTTTAGGTGACCTGAAAAAAAAAACTCTGTAAAATATGGTGTGTATTAACAAATAGGCCACGCCTACTCGTTGAATAATAGGTAATGTTACTGAACAAATGTCTAATGCTAGCTTTTCTACATCCTAGACTTTTTTTTTTATCATTTCAGAATAGCACTAAAAAGTATTTTGTGGACTAAGCCCCCCCACGCCATATTTTTAAACCCACACCACTCATCTGTGTGGTGAAGGTACACGAGCTGTCCTGGGTGGTGGCCTGGCAATTTGACTCTTGTGTGGCCATTCTTATTTCCTGAATATTATAAGAACACTTTGTTTTTAACCCTCTGATGGTCATCGGGGTCTGTTAGACCCCAAATGAATTTTGCTTGAATTAAAAAAAATGTTCTCTTTTTCCA
>NW_024121135.1:1208076-1232159 GCF_016745375.1 Pimephales promelas
AACAACCATGTCTGTACGATGTTATGGTGCTGAGATGTGGCTTATTCATGTGTTTGTAGGGTTACTAGGGTACCCTATATGGTTGCTATGGTGTGATTATACAGTTTATGAGTTAATATTTAAAGACTAGTTGACAGTCTGATTCAAAAAAAGGCAAAATCCATGTTTCTTCTATTTTCTGGAGCTGAGATATGGCTTGTATATGTTGTTTTATGGTTGCTAGGCTGCCCTAAGTGGTTGCTAGGGCGTGAATATTAAGTTACTATGTCACTACTTGTTGGCTGTATGATAGGCCGAGTCAAATGAGCCCAACCCCAAGTCTCTATGACCTTCTATTCAAAAGATATGATCTCACAAATTTGGTTCCAATGTTAAGTCTATGGGAGATTTTTCGGCCGATTTATCGCCCGCTAGACGAGCATCGTACGCCCGATCTCTTAGAAAAGTCATAGCACACCTCTCCTTAACGAGCTGGTCGATTTGACACCTCATTCATGTGTCTGTGACAAAAAATGCAGGAGGAGTAGCGTGCCAAAGTTTTGTCTTGGAGAATAGTATTCACAACACTAGAATGTACATTTCCAGAGGAAAATGTGAAGTGGTGCTTGCAGTGGCAAAAAGCTCGCTCGGTTGCTAGAGTGTGGCACATTTTTGCATACGAGACACCAAACACGTCTGTACGATGTTTTTGTGATGATAAATTGTTTATTCAGCTGAGACATGTCTTATTCATGTGTTTGTAGGGTTACTGGGGTACCCTATATGGTTGCTATGGTGTGATTATACAGTTTATGAGTTAATATTTAAAGACTAGTTGACAGTCTGAGTCAAAAAAAGGCAAAATCCATGTTTCTTCTATTTTCTGGAGCTGAGATATGGCTTGTATATGTTGTTTTATGGTTGCTAGGCTGCCCTAAGTGGTTGCTAGGGCGTGAATATGAAGTTACTATGTCACTACTTGTTGGCTGTATGATAGGCCGAGTCAAATGAGCCCAACCCCAAGTCTCTATGACCTTCTATTCAAAAGATATGATCTCACAAATTTGGTGCCAATGTTAAGTCTATGGGAGATTTTTCGGCCAATTTATCGCCCGCTAGACAAGCATCGTACACCCGATCTCTTAGAAAAGTCATAGCACACCTCTCCTTAACGAGCTGGTCGATTTGACACCTCATTCATGTGTCTGTGACAAAAAATGCGGGAGGAGTAGCGTGCCAAAATTTTGTCTTGGAGAATAGTATTCACAACACTAGAATGTACATTTCCAGAGGAAAATGTGAAGTGGTGCTTGCAGTGGCAAAACTCACCACCCGGTTGCTAGGGTGTTATGGCTGGTTGCTATGGTGTTCTGGGTGGTTGCTAGGCGGTTGTTAGGGTATTCTGGGTGGTTGCTAGGGTGTTGCTAGGTGGTTGCTAGTGTGTTCTGGGTGGTTGCTAGGGTGTTCTGGGTGGTTGCTAGGGTGTTGCTAGGCAGTTGCTAGGGTGTTCTGAGTGGTTGCTAGGGTGTTGCTAGGTGGTTGCTAGGGTATTCTGGGTGGTTGCTAGGGTGTTCTTGGTGGTTGCTAGGGTGTTCTGGGTGGTTGCTATGGTGTTGTAAGGCGGTTGCTAGGGTATTCTGGGTGGTTGCTAGGGTGTTGCTAGCGTGTTCTGGGTGGTTGCTAGGTTGTTGCTAGGATGTTGCTAGGATGTTCTGGTATAGGTGGTTGGTAGTTGTCACAGATGGTTACTATGAAGTTTGTAGCATTTTCTTGGCATGATTTAGCACTTAGCTAAGCAATATTAGCATGTAGCTATTCTCTGCTAGCATGTGTAGCATGTAGCAAGTCATGTTTGCTAGCATGAGTAAAAAGAGCCAACCAGCATCTCTATACAATGTTTTGATGCAGAGATATAGGTCTTACAAAATGGTTGCTAGGGTACTCTGTTTGGTTGCTAGGAGTGGCTTGGCAGCTGCCAATCATGAAGCTCCAAAGTCAATGTGAATGTTTAAACCAACCCCCATCTCTATACGATGTTTTGAGGCAGAGATATAGGTCTTGCAAAACGGTTGCTAGGGTACTCTGTTTGGTTGCTAGGGAGTGGCTTGGCAGCTGCCAATCATGAAGCTCCAAAGTCAATGTGAATGTATAAACCAACCCCCATCTCTATACGATGTTTTGATGCAGAGATATAGGTCTTGCAAAATGGTTGCTGGGTACTCTGTTTGGTTGCTAGGGAGTGGCTTGGCAGCTGCCAATCATGAATCTCCAAAGGCTGCTTGTCAGTATGAATGATATAATACAACTCCCATGCCTCTATGACATTCAGAATGGAAGATATCCCTCTTTGGATTTTGGTTGCTAAGGTGCTCTACAATGGTTGCTAGGGCGTTGCCAGTAAGTGTTGAGGTGATTCAGGATTGGCTGTTTGCTGGCCCAAGTCAAACGAGCCCACCCTCATGTTTCTATGACACTTATATCCTGAGATATCCATTTGATCTCTTTCAATGGAAGTCTATTGGAGTTGTTGCTAAGGTGCTCTAAATGGTTGCTAGGGCGTGGCTTAATAGCTTCACAATGATCCTGAGAGACTGATTGGTCATCTGAGTAAAATGAGCCCGCCTCCTTGTCTCTATGACACTCTGATCCAGAGCTATGTTCAATACAAAATCCCTATGCAATTTACCATAGTAGGAAAAACACATGCATTTGATGGGACGTCCTTCACCATAGTAAGTCAATGGGGAAACTTTGGGCAGCTCCTGCCCCCCAGGGGTGCAACTTTTACCCCATTGTGTGGTATGTTCTTAAAGAGCCTGCCAGCCTCTTCAAATGTGGCAAATCTCACGTTTGTCCGATATCCTTGTTTGGAGCTACGAGTCGTCAAAGTTTGTCTCAATGTTAAGTCTATGGGATTTTTTGGAAATTTGTTCGCCCCTGGGTCGAACACCGTACCCCCGATCTCTGATAAAAGTGATAGGACACTTCTCTTCAATAGGCCGCACGATTTGATGCCTCATTCATGGGTCTGTGACAAAAACTGTGGACGTAGGAGTGCTCCAAACTTTTTCCTGGAATAGTAAAATGCTATACTAGAAAATTTTCAATGGGAAAATTTGGGGAGCTCCTGCCCCCCAGGGGTGCAACTTTTACCCCATTGTGAGGTATTTTCTTAAAGAACCTGTCAGCCTCTTCAAATGTGGTAAATTACACATTTCTGCGAAATTCTCGCTCAGAGCTATGAGTCGCCAAAATTTGTCGTAATGTTAAGTCTATGGGATTTTTTGGGCCGTTTTTCGCCCCTGGGGCGAACATCGTACCCCCGATCGCTTATAAAAGTCATAGCACACCTCTCCTAAATAAGCCGGTCGATTTGACGCCTCACCCATGGGTCTCTGACAAAAGCTGCGGGAGGAGTAGCGAACAGAAAAACGGCGGAACAATAAGAATAAGAATAAGAATAATAAACTAGAATGTACATTTCCAGAGGAAAATGTGAAGTGGTGCTTGCAGTGGCAAAAAGCTCGCTCGGTTGCTAGAGTGTGGCACATTTTTGCATACGAGACACCAAACACGTCTGTACGATGTTTTTGTGATGATAAATTGTTTATTCAGCTGAGAAATGGCTTATTCATGTGTTCAGGTGGTTACTAGGGTACTCTATATGGTTGCTATGGTGTGATTATACAGTGTATGAGATTATATTTAAACACTAGTTGACATTCTAAATCAAAAAAAGGCAAAATCCATGTTTCTTCTATTTTCTGAAGCTGAGAAATGACTTGAATATGTTGATTTATGGTTGCTAGGCTGCCCTAAGTGGTTGCTAGGGCGTAAATATGAAGTTATTATGTCTCTACTTGTTGGCTGCATGATAGGCCGAGTAAAATGAGCCCAACCCCATGTCTCTATGACCTTCTGTTCAAAAGATATGATATCACCAATTTTGTGCCAATGTTAAGTCTATGGGACTTTTTCTGTCCGATTTATCGCCCGCCAGACGAACATCGTACAACCGATTGCTTAGAAAAGTCATAGCACACCTCTCCTTAACGAGCTGGTCGATTTGACACCTCATTCATGTGTCTGTGACAAAAAATGCGGGAGGAGTAGCGTGCCAAAGTTTTGTCTTGGAGAATAGTATTCACAACACTAGAATGTACATTTCCAGAGGAAAATGTGAAGTGGTGCTTGCAGTGGCAAAACTCACCACCCGGTTGCTAGGGTGTGTTACAGAATTGCATACGAGCCAGCAATCATGTGTGTACGATGTTCTGGGGCTGAGATATGGCTTATTCGTGTGTTTGTGTGGTTACTAGGGTACCCTACATGGTTGCTATGGTGTGATTATACAGTTTATAAGATGATATTTAAAGACTAGTTGACAGTCTGAGTCAAAAAAGGCAAAATCCATGTTTCTTCTATTTTCTGGAGCTGAGATATGTCTTGAATATGTTGTTTTATGGTTGCTAGGCTGCCCTAAGTGGTTGCTAGGGCATGAATATGAAGTTATTATGTCACTAATTGTTAGCTGCATGATAGGCCGAGTCAAAGAGCCCAACCCCAAGTTTCTACGACCTTCTGGTCAAAAGATATGATCTCACAAATTTGGTGCCAATGTTAAGTCTATGGGACTTTTTCTGTCCGATTTATCGCCCACCAGACGAACATCGTACAACCGATCGCTTAGAAAAGTCATAGCACACCTCTCCTCAATGACCGGGTCGATTTGACACCACATTCATGGATCTACGACAATAAATGCGGGAGGAGTAGCGTGCCAAAGTTTTGTCTTGGAGAATAGTATTTACAACACTAGAATGTACATTTCCAGAGGAAAATGTGAAGTGGTGCTTGCAGTGGCAAAAAGCTCGCTCGGTTGCTAGGGTGTTCTGGGTGGTTGCTAGGGTGTTCTGGGTGGTTGCTAGGGTGTTGCTAGGTGGTTGCTATGGTATTCTGGGTGGTTGCTATGGTGTTACTAGGTGGTTGGTAGTGTTCACATATGGTTACTATAGAGTTTTTATAACATTCATGGCATGATTTAGCACTTAGCTAATCAATATTAGCATGTAGCTATTCACTGCTAGCATGTGTAGCATGTAACAAGTCATGTTTGCTAACATGAGTAAAAAGAGCCGAACCCCATCTCTATACGATGATTTGATGCAGAGATATAGGTCTTGAAAAACGGTTGCTAGGGTACTCTGTTTGGTTGCTAGGGAGTGGCTTGGCAGCTGCCAATCATGAAGCTCCAAAGTCAATGTGAATGTATAAACCAACCCCCATCTCTATACGATGTTTTGATGCAGAGATAAAGTCTTGCAAAATGATTGCTAGGGTACTCTATTTGGTTGCTAGGGAGTGGCTTGGTAGCTGTCAATCATGAAACTCCAAAGGCTGCTTGTCAGTATGAATGATATAAACCAACTCCCATGCCTCTATGACATTCAGAATGAAAGATATGCCACTTTGGATTTTGGTTGCTAAGGTGCTCGATAATGGTTGCTAGGGCATGGCCAGAAATTGTTAAGGTGTTTCATGATTGGCTGTTTGCTGGCCCAAGTCAAACGAGCCCACCCTCATGTTTCTATGACACTTATATCCGGAGATATCCCTTTGATCTCTTTCAATGGAAGTCTATGGGAGTTGTTGCTAAGGTGCTCTATATGGTTGCTAGGGCGTGGCTTGATAGCTTCACAATGATCCTGAGAGACTGATTGGTCGTCTGAGTAAAATGAGCCCGCCCCCTTGTCTCTATGACACTGTGATCCAGAGCTATGTTCAATACAAAATCCCTATGCAATTTACCATAGTAGGAAAAACACATGCATTTGATGGGACGTCCTTCACCATAGTAAGTCAATGGGGAAACTTTGGGCAGCTCCTGCCCCCCAGGGGTACAACTTTTACCCCATTGTGTGGTATGTTCTTAAAGAGCCTGCCAGCCTCTTCAAATGTGGCAAATCTCACGTTTGTCCGAAATCCTTGTTTGGAGCTACGAGTCGTCAAAGTTTGTCTCAATGTTAAGTCTATGGGATTTTTTGGAAATTTGTTCGCCCCTGGGTCGAACACCGTACCCCCGATCTCTGATAAAAGTGATAGGACACTTCTCCTCAATAGGCCGCACGATTTGATGCCTCATTCATGGGTCTGTGACAAAAACTGTGGACGTAGGAGTGCTCCAAACTTTTTCCTGGAATAGTAAAATGCTATACTAGAAAATTTTTAATGGGAAAAATTTGGGAAGCTCCTGCCCCCCAGGGGTGCAACTTTTACCCCATTGTGAGGTATTTTCTTAAAGAGCCTGTCAGCCTCTTCAAATGTGGTAAATTGCAAGTTTCTGCGAAATCCGATCTCAGAGCTATGACTCGTCAAATTTTTTCGCCATGTTAAGTCTATGGGATTTTTTTTTGGCCGTTTTTCGCCCCTGGGGCGAACATCGTACCCCCGATCGCTTAGAAAAGTCATAGCACACCTCTCCTAAATAAGCCGGTCGATTTGACACCTCACCATGGGTCTGTGACAAAATCTGCGGGAGGAGTAGCGAACCAAAAAGTGGCCAGAATAATAAGAAGAATAATAAATAACATGGGGGTCAATGGGGGAATATTTGGGCAGCTCCTGCCCCCAGGGGTGCAACTTTTACCCTATTGTGAGGTATGTTTCTTACAGAGCCTGTCAGCCTCTTCAAATGTGGTAAATCTCAGGCTTCTGTGAAATTCTCGCTCGGAGCTATGAGTCGTCAAAGTTTGTCGCAATGTTAAGTCTATGGGATTTTTGGGAAATTTGTTCGCCCTTCGGGCGAACATCGTACCCCCGATCGCTTAGAAAAGTCATAGCACACCATCCCGAATATTCCGCACGTTTGAGACCTCATTCATGGGTGTGTGACAAAAACTGCGGGAGGAGTAGCGTGCCAAACTTTTGGGCCGGCTCATAAAAAACAATAGTAATAGTGTTGCCTTGCTTTCAGCAAGCACACTAATAACATTGGGGTCTATGGGGAAAATTTGGGCAGCTCCTGCCCCCCAGGGGTGCAACTTTTACCCCATTGTGAGGTATGTTCTTACAGAGCCTGTCAGCCTCTTCAAATGTGGTGAATCGCAGGCTTCTGTGAAATTCTCGCTCGGAGCTATGAGTCGTCAAAGTTTGTCGCAATGTTAAGTCTATGGGATTTTTTGGGAAATTTGTTCGCCTTCGGGCGAACATCGTACCCCCGATCGCTTAGAAAAGTCATAGCACACCATTCCCCGAATATTCCGCACGTTTTGAGACCTCATTCATGGGTGTGTGACAAAAACTGCGGGAGGAGTAGCGTGCCAAACTTTTGGGCCGACTCAAAAAACACAATAGTAATAGTGTTGCCTTGCTTTCAGCAAGCACCACTAACTAGAATGTACATTTCCAGAGGAAAATGTGAAGTGGTGCTTGCAGTGGCAAAAAGCTCGCTCGGTTGCTAGAGTGTGGTACAGAATTGCATATGAGACAACAACCATCTCTGTACGATGTTCTGGTGCTGAGATGTGGCTTATTCATGTGTTTGTAGGGTTACTAGGGTACCCTATATGGTTGCTATGGTGTGATTATACAGTGTATGAGATAATATTTAAAGACTAGTTGACAGTCTAAGTCAAAAAAGGCAAAATCCATGTTTCTTCTATTTTCTGAAGCTGAGAAATGACTTGAATATGTTGATTTATGGTTGCTAGGCTGCCCTAAGTGGTTGCTAGGGCGTAAATATGAAGTTATTATGTCTCTACTTGTTGGCTGCATGATAGGCCGAGTAAAATGAGCCCAACCCCATGTCTCTATGACCTTCTGTTCAAAAGATATGATATCACCAATTTTGTGCCAATGTTAAGTCTATGGGACTTTTTCTGTCCGATTTATCGCCCGCCAGACGAACATCGTACAACCGATCGCTTAGAAAAGTCATAGCACACCTCTCCTCAATGACCGGGTCGATTTGACACCACATTCATGGATCTACGACAATAAATGCGGGAGGAGTAGCGTGCCAAAGTTTTGTCTTGGAGAATAGTATTCACAACACTAGAACGTACATTTCCAGACGAAAATGTGAAGTGGTGCTTGCAGTGGCAAAAAGCTCGCTCGGTTTGCTAGAGAGTGTGGCACAGAATTGCATATGAGACACCAAACACGTCTGTACGATGTTTTTGTGATGATAAATTGTTTATTCAGCTGAGAAATGGCTTATTCATGTGTTCAGGTGGTTACTAGGGTACCTCTATATGGTTGCTATGGTGTGATTATACAGTGTATGAGATTATATTTAAACACTAGTTGACAGTCTAAATCAAAAAAGGCAAAATCCATGTTTCTTCTATTTTCTGGAAGCTGAGATAAATGACTTGAATATGTTGTTTTATGGTTGCTAGGCTGCCCTAAGTGGTTGCTAGGGCGTAAATATGAAGTTATTATGTCTCTACTTGTTGGCTGCATGATAGGCCGAGTAAAAGAGCCCAACCCAAGTCTCTATGACCTTCTGTTCAAAGATATGATCTCACCAATTTTGTGCCAATGTTAAGTCTATGGGACTTTTTCTGTCCGATTTATCGCCCGCCAGACAAACATCGTACAACCGATCGCTTAGAAAAGTCATAGCACACCTCTCCTAAATGAGCCGGTCGATTTGACACCACATTCATGGATCTACGACAAATAAATGCGGGGAGTAGCGTGCCAAAGTTTTGTCTTGGAGAATAGTATTCACAACACTAGAATGTACATTTCCAGAGGAAAATGTGAAGTGGTGCTTGCAGTGGCAAAAAGCTCGCTCGGTTGCTAGAGTGTGGCACATTTTTGCATACGAGACACCAAACACGTCTCTACAATGTTTTTTGTGATGAGATATGGCTTATTCAGCTGAGATATGGCTTATTCATGTGTGCAGGTGGTTACTAGGGTACTCTATATGGTTGCTATGGTGTGCTTATACAGTGTATGAGATGATATTTAAAGACTAGTTGACAGTCTAAGTCAAAAAAGGCAAAATCCATGTTTCTTCTATTTTCTGAAGCTGAGAAATTACTTGAATATGTTGATTTATGGTTGCTAGGCTGCCCAGTGGTTGCTAGGGCATAAATATGAAGTTATTATGTCTCTACTTGTTGGCTGCATGATAGGCCGAGTAAAAAGAGCCAAACCCCATGTCTCTATGACCTTCTGTTCAAAAGAATATGATTCTCACCAATTTGTGCCAATGTTAAGTCTATGGGACTTTTTCTGTCCGATTTATCGCCCGCAGACGAACATCGTACAACAGATCGCTTAGAAAAGTCATAGCACACCTCTCCTCAATGACTGGGTCGATTTGACACCACATTCATGGATCTACGACAATAAATGCGGGAGGAGTAGCGTGCCAAAGTTTTGTCTTGGAGAATAGTATTCACAACACTAGAATGTACATTTCCAGAGGAAAATGTGAAGTGGTGCTTGCAGTGGCAAAACTCACCACCCGGTTGCTAGGGTGTTATGGCTGGTTGCTATGGTGTTCTGGGTGGTTGCTAGGCGGTTGCTAGGGTATTATTGTTGGTTGCTAAGTTGTTCTGGGTGTTGCTAGGTGGTTGCTATGTGGTTGCTAGGGTATTCTGGGTGGTTGCTAGGGTGTTGCTAGGTGGTTGCTAGGGTGTTCTGGGTGGTTGCTAGGGTGTTGCTAGGCGGTTGCTAGGGTGTTCTGGGTGGTTGCTAGGGTGTTGCTAGGCGGTTGCTAGGGTGTTCTGGTTGGTTGCTATGGTGTTGCTAGGTGGTTGCTAGGGTGTTCTGGGTGGTTGCTATGGTGTTACTAGGTGGTTGGTATTGTTCACATATGGTTACTATAGAGTTTTTATAATGTTCATGGCATGATTTAGCACTTAGCTAATCAATATTAGCATGTAGCTATTCTCTGCTAGCATGTGTAGCATGTAGCAAGTCATGTTTGCTAGCATGAGTAAAAAGAGCCAACCCCCATCTCTATACGATGTTTTGATGCAGAGATGTACGTCTTACAAAATGGTTGCTAGGGTACTCTGTTTGGTTGCTAGGGAGTGGCTTGGCAGCTGCCAATCATGAAGCTCCAAAGTCAATGTGAATGTTTAAACCAACCCCCATCTCTATACGATGTTTTGAGGCAGAGATATAGGTCTTGAAAAACGGTTGCTAGGGTACTCTGTTTGGTTGCTAGGGAGTGGCTTTTGCAGCTGCCAATCATGAAGCTCCAAAGTCAATGTGAATGTATAAACCAACCCCCATCTCTATACGATGTTTTGATGCAGAGATAAAGTCTTGCAAAATGGTTGCTAGGGTACTCTATTTGGTTGCTAGGGAGTGGCTTGGTAGCTGTCAATCATGAAACTCCAAAGGCTGCTTGTCAGTATGAATGATATAAACCAACTCCCATGCCTCTATGACATTCAGAATGGAAGATATGCCACTTTGGATTTTGGTTGCTAAGGTGCTCGATAATGGTTGCTAGAGCATGGCCAGAAATTGTTGAGGTGTTTCATGATTGGCTGTTTGCTGGCCCAAGTCAAACGAGCCCACCCTCATGTTTCTATGACACTTATATCCTGAGATATCCCTTTGATCTCTTTTAATGGAAGTCTATGGGAGTTGTTGCTAAGGTGCTCTAAATGGTTGCTAGGGCGTGGCTTAATAGCTTCACAATGATCCTGAGAGACTGATTGGTCGTCTGAGTAAAATGAGCCCGCCCCCTTGTCTCTATGACACTGTGATCCAGAGCTATGTTCAATACAAAATCCCTATGCAATTTACCATAGTAGGAAAAACACATGCATTTGATGGGACGTCCTTCACCATAGTAAGTCAATGGGGAAACTTTGGGCAGCTCCTGCCCCCCAGGGGTACAACTTTTACCCCATTGTGTGGTATGTTCTTAAAGAGCCTGCCAGCCTCTTCAAATGTGGCAAATCTCACGTTTGTCCGAAATCCTTGTTTGGAGCTACGAGTCGTCAAAATTTGTCTCAATGTTAAGTCTATGGGATTTTTTTGGAAATTTGTTCGCCCCTGGGTCGAACACCGTACCCCCGATCTCTGATAAAAGTGATAGGACACTTCTCCTCAATAGGCCGCACGATTTGATGCCTCATTCATGGGTCTGTGACAAAAACTGTGGACGTAGGAGTGCTCCAAACTTTTTCCTGGAATAGTAAAATGCTATACTAGAAATTTTCAATGGGAAAATTTGGGGAGCTCCTGCCCCCAAGGGGTGCAACTTTTACCCCATTGTGAGGTATTTTCTTAAAGAGCCTGTCAGCCTCTTCAAATGTGGTAAATTGCTGGTTTCTGCGAAATCCTCGCTCAGAGCTATGACTCGTCAAATTTTTTCGCAATGTTAAGTCTATGGGAATTTTGGCAAAATTTTGGGCAGCTCCTGCCCCCCAGGGGTGCAACTTTTACCCCATTGTGAGGTATTTTCTTACAGAGCCTGTCAGCCTCTTCAAATGTGGTAAATTGCTGGTTTCTGCGAAATCCTCGCTCAGAGCTATGACTCGTCAAATTTTTTCGCAATGTTAAGTCTATGGGATTTTTTTGGGCCGTTTTTCGGCTCTGGGGCGACCATCGTACCTCCGATCTCTTAGAAAAGTCATAGCACACCTCTCCTAAATGAGCCGGTCGATTTGACGCCTCACCCATGGGTCTGTGACAAAAGCTGCGGGAGGAGTAGCGAACCAAAAAGTGGCCAGAATAATAATAAGAAGAAGAATAATAAACAACATGGGGGTCAATGGGGAAAATTTGGGCAGCTCCTGCCCCCCAGGGGTGCAACTTTTACCCCATTGTGAGGTATGTTCTTACAGAGCCTGTCAGCCTCTTCAAATGTGGTAAATCGCAGGCTTCTGTGAAATCCTCGCTCGGAGCTATGAGTCGTCAAAGTTTGTCGCAATGTTAAGTCTATGGGATTTTTGGGAAATTGTTCGCCCTTCGGGCGAACATCGTACCCCGATCGCTTAGAAAAGTCATAGCACACCATTCCCGAATATTCCGCACGTTTTGAGACCTCATTCATGGGTGTGTGACAAAAACTGCGGGAGGAGTAGCGCGTCAAACTTTTGGGCCGGCTCATAAAACACAATAGTAATAGTGTTGCCTTGCTTTCAGCAAGCACCACTAACTAGAATGTACATTTCCAGAGGAAAATGTGAAGTGGTGCTTGCAGTGGCAAAACTCACCACCCGGTTGCTAGGGTGTTATGGCTGGTTGCTATGGTGTTCTGGGTGGTTGCTAGGCGGTTGCTAGGGTATTATTGTTGGTTGCTAAGTTGTTCTGGGTGTTGCTAGGTGGTTGCTATGTGGTTGCTAGGGTATTCTGGGTGGTTGCTAGGGTGTTGCTAGGTGGTTGCTAGGGTGTTTTAGGTGGTTGCTATGGTGTTATTAGGTGGTTGGTAGTGTTCATATATGGTTACTATAGAGTTTTTATAATGTTCATGGCATGATTTAGCACTTAGCTAATCAATATTAGCATGTAGCTATTCACAGCTAGCATGTTTAACATTTTGAAAGTTCTATGTGCTAGCATGAGTCAAAAGACCCAACCCCCATCGCGATACAATGTTCTGGTGCTGAGATATAGCTGTTACAAAATGGTTGCTAGGGTACTCTGTTTGGTTGCTAAGGAGTGGCTTGGCAGCTGCCAAACATGAAGTTCCAAAGTCAAAGTGAATGTATAAACTTACCCCCATTTCTATAGAATGTTTTAATGCAGAGATATAGGTCTTACAAAATGGTTGCTATGGTACTCAGTTTGGTTGCTAGGGAGTGGCTTGGCAGCTGCCAATCATGAAGCTCCAAAGTCATTGTGAATGTATAAACCAACCCCCATCTCTATACGATGTTTTAATGCTGAGATATAGATCTTGCAAAATGGTTGCTAGGGTACTCTGTTTGGTTGCTAGGGAGTTGCTTGGCAGCTGCCAATCATGAATCTCCAAAGGCTGCTTGTCAGTTTGATTGATATAATACAACTCCCATGCCTCTATGACATTCAGAATGGAAGATATCCCTCTTTGGATTTTGGTTGCTAAGGTGCTCTACAATGGTTGCTAGGGCGTTGCCAGTAAGTGTTGAGGTGATTCAGGATTGGCTGTTTGCTGGCTCAAGTCAAACGAGCCCACCCTCATGTTTCTATGACACTTATATCCTGAGATATCCCTTTGATCTAATTCAATGGAAGTCTATGGGAGTTGTTGTTAAGGTGCTCTAAATGGTTGCTAGGGCGTGGCTTAATAGCTTCACAATGATCCTGAGAGACTGATTGGTCATCTGAGTAAAATGAGCCCGCCCCCTTGTCTCTATGACACTGTGATCCAGAGCTATGTTCAATACAAAATCCCTATGCAATTTACCATAGTAGGAAAAACATGCATTTGATGGGACGTCCCTCACCATAGTAAGTCAATGGGGAAAACTTTGGGCAGCTCCTGCCCCCCAGGGGTGCAACTTTTACCCCATTGTGAGGTAAGTTCTTAAAGAGCCTGCCAGCCTCTTCAAATGTGGCAAATCACACATTTTTCCGAAATCGTTGTTCGGAGCTATGAGTCGTCAAAGTTTGTCGCAATGTTAAGTCTATGGGATTTTTTGGAAATTTGTTCGCCCCTGGGGCGAACACCGTACCCCCGATCTCTTATAAAAGTCATAGGACACTTCTCCTCAATAGGCCGCACGATTTGATGCCTCATTCATGGGTCTGTGACAAAAACTGTGGACGTAGGAGTGCTCCAAACTTTTTCCTGGAATAGTAAAATGCTATACTAGAAAATTTTTAATGGGAAAAATTTGGGCAGCTCCTGCCCCCCAGGGGTGCAACTTTTACCCCATTGTGAGGTATTTTCTTAAAGAGCCTGTCAGCCTCTTCAAATGTGGTAAATTGCAAGTTTCTGCGAAATCCGATCTCAGAGCTATGACTCGTCAAATTTTTTCGCCATGTTAAGTCTATGGGATTTTTTTTGGCCGTTTTTCGCCCCTGGGGCGAACATCGTACCCCCGATCGCTTAGAAAAGTCATAGCACACCTCTCCTAAATAAGCCGGTCGATTTGACACCTCACCCATGGGTCTGTGACAAAATCTGCGGGAGGAGTAGCGAACCAAAAAAGTGGCCAGAATAATAAGAAGAATAATAAATAACATGGGAGTCAATGGGGGAATATTTGGGCAGCTCCTGCCCCCAGGGGTGCAACTTTTACCCCATTGTGAGGTATGTTCTTACAGAGCCTGTCAGCCTCTTCAAATGTGGTAAATCTCAGGCTTCTGTGAAATTCTCGCTCGGAGCTATGAGTCGTCAAAGTTTGTCGCAATGTTAAGTCTATGGGATTTTTGGGAAATTTGTTCGCCCTTCGGGCGAACATCGTACCCCCGATCGCTTAGAAAAGTCATAGCACACCATTCCCGAATATTCCGCACGTTTTGAGACCTCATTCATGGGTGTGTGACAAAAACTGCGGGAGGAGTAGCGCGTCAAACTTTTGGGCCGGCTCATAAAACACAATAGTAATAGTGTTGCCTTGCTTTCAGCAAGCACCACTAATAAGTTTAAATAGGATTTCAGTAAGTTGGCTTTCTCAAGCCAACTTAACTAAATGTGCTTATTTAATGGCCTTTAAATGCCCATGCCCGTGTGACTGTTATTCGTGCACAATTGCGCATCCACATCGAAGGGCAGGGCCTCGCATTTCAAGTTCGCACAGGGCCTCGCACCCCACCTGCGACGGCACTGGCAGCCTTGATTATATTCAATCAAGGATTGATTATCCTGCAGGATTGATTATCCTGCAGTGATCTCAGTCAAATTATCATAAATCTATAAATAAACCACAGATTTGAGCTTTAAAAAACCACTTTCTCGCCTGAAAAACTCTTAAAACTACATTTCGTGACACAATAACAGTAGAATTATATTTCAACTGTATGCTTCTAATGCCCTTGTAGCACGCGCGAGTGACTATACTCTGTCCACCAATCACCGTTCTGCAGTGAGTCTAGCTCCACCTTTTAGTACCCTTTCACTGTGCTAGGTACCCCAACGAAAGGGTACCCAAAAAGTGGTACGGTACGGTTCGGCTTTTTGGTACCATTCACAAGTTTTGACAGTGGAAACGCAAATAATTGCGTACCGAACCGAACTGTACCGTACCGTACCACTCAGTGGAAACGAGCCATAAAGCAGAGGCGGCATCTATCTAGGTGAACCGAAAAAAAAAAAAAACAAAAAAAAAAAACAATAGTGTAATGATTCATTTCGACTCCCAAGACAAGACGATGTTCACCCGACTGGCCAATAGGAACGTGGCCCCGCCCAAAACACAATTTTCACAGTGAAAGCAAAATCCTGATTCGAGAGCAAGAAATTGCATCGAGAGCAAAGAAAAGTGTTTTGAGAGAAACACTTATTTTAGAGAAAAAGTTTTCACACTGATAGCAAAAAATATATAGTTGAGATTTTTTCTAAAGTATTTTGAGATATATATATATTTTTTTCTCAGAAATAATTAAAAAAAATTCAAATTTATATTGTTTATGTTCTATGACAAAAATACTTTCTCTCAATACCTCAAATATTAGCCTACTATTTTGTGCTATTGGTATGAAAACTTTCTCTCAAATACTTTTTTTTTCTCTCATGAAATGCTTTTTTGCTATCAGTGTGATAACTTTTTCTCTCAAACATTTTTTTTTCTCTCTCAGATCATTTATTTTCTCGAATGTAATAAAGACAATTCTAGCTCCATACCTCACAGCCTCGCAAGACGACGTAAAGTAGGCTACTGTAATCTGATTCAACATGTGTTTTATCGAGTTGATGTTGACACGTTTGGATGGATCACCTCAGATCATTTGCGTTTGAATAGCGCGCGCTCTCCGTGGGCATGATCAGATTAAAAGTTAATGAGCTGATCTCTCTCTCTTTTCATATAGATTTCATAAACAGAGAATATTTGTTTTTATTATGAATTAGATCATTTAAAAGTACACACTTAAACAAAACTCAGCGAATACTTTTCACCCAGGTACGAGCTATATATCTTTACAATCATTTAAGTTTAGAGACGTGCTCCCAAAAAAACTTTTCACGGAGATGGAGAGCCAAAAAGCACTGTTCATTTTCTTTATTTTACAAAAGCACAATGTTTTATTTCGATTGTGTCATGGTGGGAGTGGGAATAATTCCGTGGATTCAGGTGCAGAGTGAAAGAAGTATTTTAATAAAGAAAAAAATAAATAAAAATAAACAAACCAAATCTAAATCAAAACAAGGCAGGCAAGACAGGCACGGCACTACACGCAACAACAATGTAACAAACAACAAACGAGCACAGGACAGCAAACACAGGAAGACTAAATAGGAAGGCAAACAAAGGAGGGTAAAGAGGCAGACAGGTGGAGCAAATAAACCAATAATCAGATAACAAGGGGGAGGGATCAAACAACAATGACAAGAGCACATGGCTCAAAATAACAAAACACCCATGTGCATCACAAGACAGGACAGACATGTGACAGATTGTAAGTGAACACATAAAAATTAAGACATTTAACAGTTTATTTTTTCATATTTCTTAAGTCTGTATAACCAAAAATGATGCAGTATTTTAAGTCTATTTTACTGCTATGTGAAAAAAATCTAGCAATACGCGCCGACGCGTTTGCCGCCCCCCAGAGCGTTAATCTGATTTTTGTGCATATCCGTTTTGAATCTGATCATATTTAGCAGGTGTGAATGACAAAAAACAGAGGAACGTTTCATAGATTCTAGCCAACTATTGGCTGAAGAACTCTCTTTTTAGCGTGTTTGCACCGCAGGAACTGTTTTAGTTGTAGAAACACTTTTTTGATGTACTAAATTAGCTCCTACTTCAGGGTAGGGTCTAACACAGCTAGGGTTGGATATCGGTTGGGTTTTATCCGATACCAGTACCTACTCTGTATTTTTTAAACGGTTCCAGTGCCTAAACGGTTCTTGAAACGGTACTTAAGAAAACGAAACCGCACACACTTTGTCAAAAAGAAATAATACCCCTTTATTGACAGGGCCAAACTGGACACAATATTAACATACAATATAAATACAAGTAACATATGGTAATAATAAATAAACCAATATAAAATAAAAGTTCATATTTACATAGTATCAAATAAAACAATATTATATCAAACAATGTAATTATACTGGAGATTAATTGAGATTACTACCAGGGTAATATAATATCGACATGGCTACAGGTTCCCATGTTTTGTCTGCTTTAACTAGTCATGTAAGTTATCTTGTTATTTACTAAGCTCTTAGCCAGTTTGATATTTCGTTCCCACTGAATCTTATAAGCAGCTTTGAGTAAACATATGAAAGAGAAAGTCTCTGTGTAACCCATGTTCTCTGAATAGGGAACGAGACGCTGCGTTCGCTGCCAAATATCTCGCGCTGCCGACAAGCTTCATTTTTCAGCAGAGAACTCTGAGGAGCAGATGATGCGCGCGCTAATATAATATGACGACGTGAGTGTCAAGGCGGCGTGAATGGTGATTCTTCTATAGGCCTATCCATAGACAATCGTTATTCTGACGCGTAATTTTACACGTGAAATACAGCCAAACATTTCACGTGTACATTTCACGTGTGTTTAATCTCCTCGCTATCAGCTGACGTTCCGGGAGTCTCCCGCATATTGATAACGGCTCCCGGATGATCGCAAATTAGTTCAAATCTCCCGGAATCTAGAGCGAGCGAGCAAGAGCGCGCGTGCGAGACAGATCAGACAGTGCTTTAATAAACCATATAGTGCACTGCGCGCACGTCGGAGAGGGAGAGGGAGACAGCGAGAGACTGCGTGTGTGCGCCTCATGCCATAGACTCAGGAATCGAAATCAGGCACCGAAGTTTTTATTCTTATTTGGTCTGGTTACTACCGTTTACGTCAAAACCGGTTCCCTATTGGAACCGAGTTTCGGTACCCAACCCTAAACACAGCACAATAGGAACTAACAGGGACGTAATTGTACATCGATTGGCCAAATGCATGCGAAACACCAGAATTCCTAATTTTAAAAAAGCAGTGTATACACCATTTATAGCCTATATATTTAATCCACAAACATGGAAAATGAAGTCTTGGCACATCTCAACCTTTACGCCAAGGAGAAAATCCAACCTGTCTTTGTAGGGAACAAGCGAAACATGATTATGTATTTCTGCTAAGCAAGCAACATTGGGCATCAACCGCATGGTTGTTGATTACTTTTATTTGTTTAATAGTTCTATCTAATAACATATTAAATAATATTAATACTAAAACAAATGAAGAATGGGAGAACTTTGTGCTCAAACTTTGGCGTTCTCAGCACTGTCAAAATGAAGGTCCCGCACAACAAGCACCAGAGTGGCAGGACGTAAGTGACAGCTTAGTCAGACGGCCCGGAGTCAGTGGTGGTCCAGGAATAGTGGCGACGGGACTACGTCACCGTTCCGTCCTTCAGGGAACGAGGGTTACATACGTAACCGAGACGTTCCCTTTTAGTTCGGTCACATTCAACATAGTTAGATGTACCATGATGATTGGGATCCCTATTAAAACGCCACTAGTGCTGCCATCTTCCAGTGCCTAGACAAAAGCCTCCTGACCCCCTGCATTATTGAGGCGGAGATTGGACAGGGCTTAGGCCAGGGAAGTCACTGCTGTTCCACAAGACCCACTCAGTCAGACTTTAACACTGGGAAAGCGTGCCCTTTCCGACGAAAGGAAGGCCACATCGTGCCCGAAGGGATGTTACATGTGACGGATACACATTGACATGTCAATGTCAATGAGGTGGCTCTAGCCTATAACAGGGGGAAGACTCAACTGGTCAGTAATGGCACAGCAGGGAGCCGTACCGTGGAAGAAAACACATATGGGATCGCCGTAGGGATCACAACATATGGACACAGCCTAACACAGGTTCCACCTGTGCATACGAGTGTTAGGCCTGGCATCAGACGCTCCGCCACGTCCGTTGCCAAAGGGTGTTGAGGAACTCAACAGGGTTCGGCTAAAGAGAAACTCTACTTGAGCAAGAATGGCACACGTATCCAATCCATAGAAGGGGAATGGCGCAGCAAGCCAACACTTTGAACCGGGCTTACAGTGAAACCGGTCGACACATAGGCTATTTTTATAGCGAATGTGTTGGCAGCCGTATAAACATCTGTCAGCGAGGCACCCCATGTCAACACCCAGAAACTGCTCTCGAGACTGTGCTAGTATCAGCCAGTCGAGATAGTTGAGAACATGAACATCACACTCTATCCTGGGAGCAATGGCCACTTCCGCAAGCTTCGTAAGGACGCGGGGCGACAGGGCCAGCCTGAAGGTTAGGACTTTGTACTGATACACCCAACCCTCGAACACAAAGCACAGGCATGGCCTATGTTGCGGAGGTTGGAGACATGAACGTATAGTCCTTCAGGTCGATCACTGCAAACCAATCTTGGGGACGGATGCACTCGAAAATGTCTCTGCATTATCAACTTGAACAGAAGCTTGTGAAGGGCCTGATTCAAGACTCACAGTTCCAAGATTGACCATAACCCATTGGCTCCTTTATTTGGGTACAATGAAGTACAGGCTGTGAACCCGGTTGGTTGGAAGGACCGGCTCCATCGCATCCTTTGCCAATAAGACTGCGATGTCCGCGAGTGAACAGCGCTGGACTTGGGTGGACGCCGGCTGATTCTGAATAGTATAGCTGAGTTTAACAGTACGGAGGAGCCAGCTGGACTGGTTGAGAAGCACTCTTATGCTTCTACAAACCAGGCCAGGGGAAACAGGGACACCACAGATGTAGCCGAGGTAGGGCAGAGAAGTGGAGGACAGGGCTTCTGGGGCTGGATGTGCCAGATGGCCTCCGTCTGCACCTGGGCGGTAAAGAACTTTTGGGCGCAGTTCTCAACTGCATCGCCAAACAGCCCAACCTGTGAAATGGGGGAGTCCAGGAAACCGCACCTTGTCCACAACCCTCATATCAGCCAGGTTGAGCCAGCGTTGGTTCTCCTGGACCACTAACGTGGACATCGCCAGAACGATCGCGCACGCCACAACCCTCGTGCCCCAGAGGACAAGGTCGGTTGCGGTGCGGAACTCACTTATGAGCGCACAGTCTGGTCTACCATCGTGCATGCCCATGAGTGCCTTGGCCTGATGGACCAGTAGCAAATCCATGACATGCAGGGAGGAAGCGGCTTACCCAAAGGCTTTGTAAGCTCTCTCCGTAAGAATGGATGAGAACTCACAGGCCTTAGAGGGGAGATGAGGATCCCTGTTCCAATAATAATAATAATAATAATAAACATTTATTTCTATAGCACTTTTCATACATGGAATGTAACACAAAGTGCTTCACAAACATGAAAACAAGATCGCACAATGTCAATATCAATGAAAAAAAAAATATATACAGCATTAAAATCACAGAAAAAGACTTATACACAACTTCACATAATATTGTTGTACTGATAAGCAACTTTAAAAAGGTATGTCTTGACCTGACTTTTAAAAATATGAATGCTAGTAGCCTCTTTCACTTCATTTGGTAAAGAATTCCAAATTTTTGGAGCATAGTGACTAAAAGAAGCACCACCTGATCGTATGTAATTAACTGCATAATGTGCTAGAAGATTAACATTATAAGATCTTAATCTACGATTTGGAACATATCCTGACAGACAGTCTGAAACATATAAAGGTGCCAAATTGTGCTGAGTTTTATAAACAAATAAAAGAACCTTAAAATCAATCCTTTGGTAAACTGGTAACCAATGTAATTCCATTAAAACCGGTGTAATATGTTCTCTCCTTTTTAATTTCATTAGTACTCTGGCTGCTGCATTTTGTATCAATTGTAGCTTTGCTATAGAGCCCTTAGGAAGGCCAGTGTAAATAGCATTAAAATAATCAAGATGAGAGAAGATAAAAGCATGAATGAGTCACTTAGCATCATCCAAAGACGAAAACGAACGTATCTTGGCTATATTTCTCAGATGATAAAAACAAGTTTTTGTCACTCTATTAATATGTGTCTTAAAATTCAAGTCACAGTCCAAAATGACACCTAGGCTCTTTACTTCTTTCTTAGATTGTATAGCTAAGGGACCCAGTTCAGCTTCTATCCTCTCCCGCTCATGTTTGGGGCCCACAATTAGAATCTCAGTTTTGTCTTCATTCAATTTTAAAAAAAGATTTGTTCATCCACTTTACAATACTGGAAAGACAATCAGCCATCCTCTCTAATACAACAGTATCTCTTCGCTCAACTGAGATGTATAACTGTATATCATCAGCATACAAATGATAATTCATGTTGTATCCCTGAATTATGCTGCTCAAGGGGAGCATGTAAAATGAAAATAAAACAGGCTCAAGGATTGATCCTTGTGGAACACCATGTGTTATTTTATGTGTCTTTGATATACAGTCACCTAAAGGGGTTGGACAATGAAACTGAAACACTGGCCAATGTTGGAGGTTTCACATCTACTGTATATGCCTGGCGGCCAATCTTCAGAGTGAAGCATGGGTGGATCAGTGATGGTTTGAGCTCCAATATCATGACAATCCTGATTGTGTTTGATGGACACGACACTGCCGAGGACTACCAAACCCTTCTGGAGGATCATGAGCACCTGATGCTCAAACCGTGTATCAGCATGATCATGCACCAACACACACAGCAAGACTTGTGACAGAAGGGTTTGATGAAGATGAAAGTGACGTTGAACATCTCCCATGGTCTGCACAGTCACCAGATCTGAATATTATTGAGGTGTTTTGGAGGAGCGAGTCCACCAGCATCATATAGTGACCAGGGGCCTCATGTATAAAACTTTGCGTAGATTTCATCCTTAAAGTGTGTGTACGCACATAAGGCAGAATTTGCATACGCACTACGCACAAAATTTTTCAGATTTATAAAACCGTTCGTACGCCAGAGCCTGCGCAGAATTCACTTTATAAATCCCAGTCAGCGGGAGATTATGCGCACGTGCGTCTCCTCCCCGAAATAACCATATATGGAGATTACAACGGCTAGTTTAAATATACATATCCTCATCTGCATATCATTTGCATATGATTATTCACCCACGTGATACCAAGTTTAACGGTACAAGACGTTAGGAAAATATGAAATGCGGATGTGCCGTCACATTATTACATTTTTTTTTTTAGTAGCCTATATCCTTGCCTTGTTTTTGAATGCATAAATCAAATAGTGTTAAATTCATTTCAGAGAAAGTTTTTCTCAATCTTTTCCACTGGCCAAATAGTATTTTTAATCGATTTATATTTTAATGGAAAGCGATAGACATGGTTGTGCATTATTTGCACGAAACAGTTTTCTCAGACAATCTCTAGTTAAAACATTAAAACACAGCATGCCAGAAGAAAAGTGTTCAAAAGCAATGCATCCACAACAAATAGGTCTATTTCTATTTATTGAATATATATATATATATATATATATATATATATATATATATATTGTAACTTCTCAGTAATGATTTCATGTAGTTTAAGAGTTTAACTCCATTAATGAGAATGGCATATTTAATCTAAATGTTTATATCAGAAGTAAAACATAGTTTAAACCATTCTCTTATTTATTAGGGGCCAAGCACCGAAGGTGCGGAGGCACCTATTGTATCTGTGCCGGTTCTTATTATTATTATTATTATTATTCTTCTTCCGACTGGGCGTCTATGGCAGCCCATAGACCGGTGTGCGGGAAAGTTGTTTTGGTTTGACATTCTGATAGAGGACAGTCCCAACTTTAAATACACCAATTTTTGGTGTCGCTAACTCATTCCCTCTAGCGCCACCACTGTCCAAAGTTTCACTTTTATTATGCTAATAACTTTTGAACCGTAAAGGCCTATCAACAAAATTCTTTTTTCCTCTTGTTCCTGAGCTCATGGCGATTCGATCGCACCCTATGACGTCATTTTCCGTCATAAAAAAATGGCCGCTATTTTGAATTTCAAAAACCTACTTTTGCGAACTCGTCCTAGACCGTTTGTCTGATTTTCACCAAAATCGCACCGGATCATCTCCAGGCAGTGCTGACAAAAAGTTATGGAATTCAGATGATTCGAATAACCGTTTTCGAAAAACGGCGAAAAACTAATTTTACGTAGACTTGCAAAAAACAGACGTGAGGCTGTATCTCCGCAACGCTTCATCCGTTCAGACCAAAACTTGGTACATGTTCATCACAAGCATGAACCTGAGGCTACATGCAGCTTTCGGCGCAGCGCCACCTAGTGGTCCGGAGATATGAAAAATGGCTATTTTTGCTCGTAACTTCTGAACGGTTTCTCCAAAAATCAAAAACTTGGTCTCGTTAGATTCAGGGCGTCATGCCGAGTCGACCGATATCCAATTTTCCCAGATCGGCCATTTTGGCTGTCGGCCATTTTGAATTATGTGCTAAAATGCTGTATTTTTTGAACGCATGAACGAATTGTTACGAAACTCGGTATGGGTCATCAGTACGATGCCTGAAGGAGCCTGAGAAGTTTCGAAACAGCACCACCTAGTGGTGAATTGTTTTATTCAAATGCTTATAACTTTGGTGTGGACACTTATTTTCACGGAGTCATATTTTTGAGGTCCTGAATCGTTGCCGAGTCCAACGATACCAAACATGTCGGGTTCGTCTCACGGATGGCGTAGCGTAGCGATTTAGCGCGGAAAAAAACACTTGGCGATATCTTCAAAACCGCTGTTCCGATCGAGACGAAACCATCGTCAGAAACACGCGAATCATAGCTTGTTAACTATACGCTAAATGCCCAAATGCAAAATATTGATAGTAAGGGGTAGTAAATTCAAACAAAGTCATGTGTCATTCATTTTTTACGTGTTTTTTCATATAAATGTTTATAACTCGGAAGCGAATTGAGATATTTTCACCAAAATGACACACATATGTATGGGGTCACTCTGAGGCACACACAAAAAATTGTGTGGGACTGAGCCTCTTGTGGCGCTATAAAAGAACAAAACGTGAAATTCCCATTGACTTCAATACAGTTTTGTGAAATACAATGCTATACTAAA